>JAJAGP010000259.1:0-544232 GCA_025084515.1 Ancistrus triradiatus | reverse complement strand
GCATGTACAGAGAGAATAAAAGCGGGCCAAGCACTGACCCCTGAGGCACGCCATACTTCACTTTTGAGAGCTTAGACCTTAGATTATTTATATGAACAAACTGGTACCGGTCAGTTAGGTAGGATTTAAACCAAGAAAGTGCTGATCCCTTAATACCTACAGTATTTTCTAGTCTGTTTAGTACAACATCAGTGGGTAAATCAGCCTAGTGGGTAAGGTACTGGACTCTGGTCCAGGGTTCAAATCCCACCTCTGCCAAGCTGCCACTGTTGGGTCCTTGAGCAAGACCCTTAACCCACAATTGCTTGGATTCTAAGATTGTACCAATTGTTAGTCGCTCTGGATAAGGGCGTCTGCTAAATGCTGTAAATGTAAATGTATGTGTTTCATTAGAAAGTTTCATAATCATCCAGAATCCATCCAGTCACTTTCTTTTCTTCTGCTTAGGTGTTTAAATATGGAAATCCCATATTCACCATCCTTTCTAACAGTTGTCACAAACAATGGTTTCTGTTTTTGCCCATTTGTTTTGTTAATTTTCTATTTACAAAGCACACTGTTTTGAGTTTTTTTGACCCTTTGACATATTTTTTAGCTTACATGAATATTTTTCTCATATAACCTTCAATTTTGTTTAGAATTGTAACAGATCTTGTAGCACCTCTTTCTCCACTCCATGTTGAATTTCCTTTTTTTTTTTATTCCATTGGTACAACTGACAACTCTATTGTTGCAGCCAAGTTTTCTTTCAATTAGCGCAGTCTAACCACTTGTTAAGGTCTGTAAGCACTCCATTTTAACAGCATATTTGCAAGACTCCCTCTGGCATTTATTTGGGAAATGCAAATTATAAGGGGATTCCATTTTTTCCTCAATATTGATTGATTCCATATTTCGTCCCCTACTTGATCTGGAAAAAATAATCTAATTTAATTTCTTTGAGGTATGATTAAAGATAATCTAATTTAATTTGATTGAGGTATGTCTCTTGAAGCCAGGATATTCAGCTAGTAAACAAAAACTGTTTTATGTCATATCTGTGATTTATTTGCTATGAAGAAAAAGATGCATTGTGATTCCTTAATTGTCACCAGCTCTTTCATGTCAAAATGAGAAGGAACAAGCGCCAAAAACAAAATTGAAAAGCAGTGTTGCCCATTTGGTGACTTTTGTCAAGCAGTGACATCCAATGATAAGCAAGGGTGTACACATATTTTTGGCCTAGTAGTTCAAAGTCACTTAAACATACACTGTGCAGTCATAAATTGTCTCAGTCTCTGACCACTTCACCTGGTGAGGTTTGTCGGTCAAATGTGTACATGCCAAAATTGCATCCAACACTATGGGTAGTAGTATGCAGTTTGTCCACCTCAGCTGTTACAACAGCCCTCTGAAAAGGCTTTCCAGATTTTGGAACGTTATCATAAGGCCATGCACTGATGATTGATTCCAATTTAGCTAAAATTGAATTAAAGTCAGGGCTCTGTGCAGGGCATTGAGTTCCTCATCGACATTGGTGAACTTATTTATGTATCAGGAGAAAGATGACGAACTGAGGTGTTGGAGGTGGAAACCTATGAAGGTGTCATACTGAGAGTCAATGAGGTGTTCAGTACAACTCATTCTTCTGCCACTGTTTGTCTAAAGTGAGTCAATGCCTGTACACTTCATGTTATGAACATGTAAGCAGTGAATGTGGCTAAAATAACCATTAATTAGCAGGGGTTCCTACATACTTCTGGCCATATAAAGTACCGCCTCCATCCCTCATCTTTCTTTCTCACATGTAGAATGAACATAAGTAAATACACAATGTTCTTCTTTGCCTTTATAAAGAACAAACCACACCTGGAAGTGAGTATGTGAACCTGTACCTATTATTATTGCCTGTTGATATGAGTAACAATGTGGCAAACACATGTTGGCAATTGCAAATATTTTGGGCACAATGTTTCCAGTAGATCAATCCTTAGCTTGAAGCAGTGGGAAGGGTTTCAAAGAAAATACTTCCCATAACATTCTTGTATTCCACATACATCTATTCACATGGCAGGGTTTGGTGTGACCTATCTGAAATGGTCAGTCAAACTTGAGCCGTGTTAAAGGTTTGCCAGGTCAAGGAACCCAAGCTAAGGTTTGATGTCTGGACTGATATATTGCTGTCAAATATTTCATTTCAAAACTAACTGCAAAGTGCCAAAATTGTTTCTAAAGCCTGCCTTCGTTCCTTTACCCTTATGAACATGTCTACGAAGTGATATATTGTAATGTGTGTAATAAGAGATACATCTCAAAGTGCACAAACATCATTACATCCTTCTTAGGCAGGAAAATATCAAACCACAAAGGCGGTTTGTTTGAGACAAATCCCCAATATTTTTATAACAAAACACCATTCCAGCTATACAAGATTACATAAAGTATTTTCAATGTTATGTTTTGGTGACTGTTTCGATTTAACTAATTAGCACTGTGCTAAAAACAGAGCACGTCTGAAATTAAACAGATCTGACAGTTTTGTTGAAATAACAGAGGATTGGAATAGGAGAAGGAATGTAAAACTTGATAGTTGTTTTTTACTGATAGCCAAAATCCACTTAAAAAGAGGAGATGATGGGTGTGTGGTGTGGTGTTGAGTCCTATGTACAGTACATAACCAAAAGTATGTATACATGCCATCTTTCCAAGAAGTCACTTGGGCTAGGTGTATCAGGCAAGGTTGTTTAACTTGGCAGGCCTTTGGAACTCTATGGCCTGGGGTTGTGTCCCCCTTAGGGCAGATACAGGTGGGGTTCATTGACAAAGAGTTTTTGTGGTGATCTGGGATGTTAGGTTGCTCTCTTTTTGCCTGTCATGCGTGATCACTCAAGTTGATGGCTGGACAGGTGGGTTGCTGATGTCTCATGTGATCCTCTGGTTGTTCCCTTTCTAGCTATGCACACTACACTTGGCACAAATATATTATGCTTCTTGACTCGGTGTTCTCAACATCCCTAACTACATATTTTGTTTTTCCTTCAAGCTGCTCTACTGGCACCAGTTCTAGTCCCACACTAAGCTGTCCTTCCATTCTTCCAGCATCAGTTCCAGCCCTCATACCTTTACCAGCACCATATCAGAGGACCATCACCTCCTCCTGTTGAGTGAGGATGACATGCCAGGTCTAAAATCAGTTTTGTGTAAAGTAATTACACAAGTAGATTAGTGCTTTTCTACCTTTTGAAATCTTCATATTTACTTTTAATGAACACCATTCTTCAAACTTCAAGTCAAATTTCTACGCCACTCAAAAGAATTATAGTCAATAGGTTAATCTGTTCTTGAAAGTTCAGAAGTAGTATTTTTGTGAGCTTCATTTTACTATATGCAAGCTCACTGCTTTGAAGCTTCATGGAATGAAGGGTGTTTATTAGCTTCAAAGGGCCAAGGTTAATTTCAAAAGTAGCTTTGAGGATAGATATGATTTGCTGAATTCAAACAGCTTGATGCAGGAAATGCTAGTTCCTTCTTTTAATATTTTCCCTGGTACCTCCACTTCCACTGCTGTGGTTTAGGCATCCTCTGCTGCATCTAGGCTTCTAAATGGATGGAAGATGGCTGCATCTTTTTTTCAGAACTTTGCTGTACACTCTTTTGCAATAACCATTTCTACCATTCCAAACTAGGA
Organism: Ancistrus triradiatus; assembly: GCA_025084515.1. NCBI lineage: Eukaryota > Metazoa > Chordata > Actinopteri > Siluriformes > Loricariidae > Ancistrus > Ancistrus triradiatus. The sequence goes on along the minus strand of JAJAGP010000259.1, from coordinate 540,565 downwards.
CTTGTTACCACGAAAACCAACAGAAACAATCCATTTTACAAAACGGAGATATTATGTATGACAGCATAAAAATAAGTTAGGAAACAAATATTGAAGTTACACAAAAAAATGCATTGCCTACAGTAAGACCAGAGTTGTTTTTCCTTTCAAATAGGCATATTGACAGACAAGGTTATTCTGTGGCAGTGTACTTTTACATTCTCCTTGGCTCCCCACAGGGGCTGTGGTGAACTTAAGGTCTTATGTGGATGCTGAAGAGGAGGCAAGCTCCCTGTAGTCTTGCCCATGCTTGGCAATGATGTAAGGAATTTGCTTTGCATACATGATCTGTATTCAAGCAGGTTTTTGTATTCGGAGAACTTTGTTGAGTCTGTGATCTTGGTTTTCTCTGTGACCTGCTTAGAGGGGTAAATGACTGTTAAAGGCAGTGTAAAGGCATAAAATCTTTAGGTATTTCATATTTCAATTTGTTTCTTGAAGAGTTAACCTTTTATCAAACAGAATAGGGAGAAGGACTGTACATATCCCACGTCATTGTTTTTTGTTATACAGAGGAACCTCGGAATACAAAATCCAATTTGTTCGAAGTCGGAAACAAATCACCTCATAAGAAGTAATGTAAATAGGATTAATCTGTTGCTGACCCCCAAATGGTTGTTTTTACACCTACATTTGTATGTAATTAATGAATAAAAGCATAAATATAGCAAAGTAATATAATACAGTAACAGTTATCAATAAATACATGAAATAAGTGGAATATAAAGACTTGAAATAAGTCAAACTTTATAGCCACTGAGGCGAACGCACTTTCGGCTTATCACTGAGGCGGTGAGGGGGTGTCTGAAATCACATCCATAGACATAATATAATAGTAAAATAATAAAATACTATATACATAACATGCATATGATCGCACCCTAGTTGTTCTTCTCCTTCTTTTGGGTTTTAAGGTGTCTGGTATACCATATTATTGCCACCGACTGGACTGAATTAGGTGCATCATGGTTGGAAGATCGCACGCATTGAGTGTTTTTACTTGGTGTGCAGAAAAAAAATTCTAATTCACGATTCGATTTCCTAATTATTGTTGTCTTAGCATTTACTACATTGTAGCTAGTTTTTAAGTTGGTGGGTTCACATAACGGAGCATCAAAACCAACACAAACAAACCAACAAACAAAACCACCAAACATGACTCACCCACCCCTTCCCAAACGACATATGAAACAAACAAAAACATAACCAAAAAAAAATAACCAAACATAAAAAAAATAAAACACTACTTACTCAGTGGTCATTGTCTCACTGTGTTTTTGAATTGAAATCACATGATTAGGTTTTGTGGTTCCAAAGTTTTTGGTGATTTGTTTTGCTTAATCAACCAATTTGGTTTTTTGCAACTGAACAATCATGTCAGGAATACAATTTGGCTTTTGGTCATTCAGTGTTTTTTTTCGACTTAGAAACACTACGCGGACTGTTCATGGGTTCATTCACTAAAGTTAATTATATGAACAGACATTGCAGGTGGCGCCAATCTGTCCCAAGTTGTTTTACCGGGAAACGTAGAGCATTGCAGGAATATAAAGAGAAACCAGTTGCTTTAGTTTGGTTTAGTAAATATTTGGTTTACATATTTTCTTTTGCATGGTTCTGGTTTTCTTGGATTCTTTTCTGGTTGCTTCATGATGTCCTTTTAGTATGACTTAAGAGATTCAAGAACAGTGCAATATTCTACAATCTGAGGCAACTGTACAGCAACAGGTGCATCCGATTTCTTGTTTCTTAATGTTCCAATATTTCAGAATGTAAATGACCACATACAGTGGTGCTTGAAAGTTTGTAAACCCTTTAGTTTCGTTTGCTAAAGATCATGTGGACAAGCCAGAAGGCATTTGGAAGAATGTTTTATGGATGGATGAAACCAAAATAGAACTTTTTGGTTTAAAAAGAAAAGCGTTATGTTTGGAGGAAGAACCTTATACCATCTGTGAAACGTGGTGGTGGTAGAATCATGGTTTGGGCCTGGTTTGCTGCATCTGGGCCAGGACAGCTTGCCATCATTCATGGAACAATGAATTCTGAATTATATCAGAGAATTCTAAAGGAAAATGTGAGGACATCTGTCCATGAACTGAATCTCAAGAGAAGGTTGGTCATGCAGCAAGACAACGACCCTAAGCACACAAGTCATTCTACCAAAGAATGGTTAAAGAAGAATAAAGTTAATGTTTTGGAATGGCCAAGTCAAAGTCCTGATCGAAATGTTGTGGAAGGACCTGAAGCGAGCAGCTAATGTGAGGAAACCCACCAACATCCCAGAGCTGAAGCTGTTCTGTACGGAGGAATGGGCTAAAGTTCCTCCAAGCCGGTGTGCAGGACTGATCAACAGTTACAGGAAACGTTTAGCTGCAGTTATTGCTGCACGGGGGGGTCACACCAGATTCTGAATGCAAAGGTTCACATACTTTTGCCACTCACTAATATGTAATATTGGATTATTTTCCTCAATAAATAAATGACAAAGTATAATATTTTTGTCTTATTTGTTTAACTGGGTTCTCTTTAACTACTTTTAGGACTTGTGTGAAACTCTGATGATGTTTTAGGTGATATTTATGGAGAAGTATAGAAAACTCTAAAGGGTTCACAAACTTTCAAGCACCACTGTAAATGCTACTAAATTTTGCACAGGTAGTGCACTGTAAGCCTAGATCATTTAAACTGACTTAAAGATTGAGGATACAGGTTGACTTAAAACATAAGTAATGAGTAAAGAAACCGTTGGTTAATTTAACTTAAAACGTCACATTATTAAACCAAAAAGGCAAGATCATTTAACTGATAGTTATATCAGTTCCTTTGTCCAATATTTCCATTTACTATCTTTAGTTAAAGTGAATATAATTTTGATTTGTATTCTGTTGTTGACCTGCGTCCATTTCAGTTAAGATGTTTTCACTTGCAAATACAACAAAAATATCAAGGAACATCATATTTTGAAAGCATCATGGTCTTGTAACTGCAATTTTCTGAATGATTTAACATTAAATTAAACTGGGAAATCACTGATAATACCAAACTCTAGTTATTGGACATACGTGTTTAACCCCTTCAGTCCTGCTGAGGCCAAATTGAGTCAGGCTACAAAATGTGTTGTCACAAAATACTGGTTTATGTGATTTCAACATTTTCAACATCATTATTGCGTAACCACTCTTCAGACTGTGGTGACCTAGTGGTTAAAGTATTGGACAATGGAAGGTCCAGGGTTCAAATCCAAACTCTGTAGCACTGACACTGTTGGGCCCCTGAACAAGGCCCTTAACCCACAATTCCTTGGACTGAAGGCTGTATCAGTTTTAAGTCACTCTGTATAAGGGTGTCTGAATCCAAATGTGGCAGTGGAGGTATTACATATTAAATCAAGCTGGGTTTAGTTGAGGGTTGACCTACATTTTGCATTTTGCCAAGTTACCAGTAAATTCCACACATTTTATATTTCAGCTTTGATGTTCCAAAAGGATTGGCTACTTCAAAGTCATTCAGGTAGAGTGAACTCATCCTTTCCCAAAAGGGGGTTTCATCACAAGTACAGCCTATCTACATATGATATGTATTCTTATGGGAAACAGACTTTTTCTGAAATAGCTTTGTCCAATATGTTGGTTTTCTTAAGGAGCTTCTTTATGTAAACAATAGGAAGATATTCAAGTGGTTTCTGGCATTTTACTGCAACATATTCTATGGCCCTTGCCAATGGTAATGCTCAGTGTTAACTGTATTACTTCTAGCGTAGGACTAACAGATCTTTAACAGAAGATATTCTAAGTTGTACTCAAGATGTTGTACACCTAATTCATATAGATCATGCTCACTGGCCTCTTCACTGTGTGCTTTAATCTTTGTGTGTAGTAGATACTGTTCACCCAGCTACATTGCTCAAAAGGGCAGATGACTGTATGGTTTACTTAAGTGTACAGTACGCAAGTGAGTAAAGTAGTCAGTTTCAGAACAGGAGCCAGCAAACTCACATGACAGATATCAAAACGTCACATGACAGTAACAAAACGTAATGTATCCAGAGTTTCAGTGTGAAGGCGGGATAGGGGTACTTTGAGTTCAATGAATTATTAAATGCACACATGTATTCCTAATAAACCATGGAATGGCATAAACATGGAAATGGCTATGCCAGTTTTTATGTTTTAACCTTTCTGTAGTTAATAGGACAACACGTACACTTCCAGACCATCTCTCCTATCTGCAAAAAATGAGATAAGGAACAGTTAGTTTAACAAAGCACCACAACTTTGTTTTAATCAGAATTTTAAGCATGTTACATGAAACTGGAACAATAAAGTCATAAATACACTATGTGGTCAAAAGTTTGTGGACTCAGCCACACTTGCTGCTAAGAGGTTCATAATATGAAGCTTACTATCATCCAATCTCCACAGAAAAACAGTGGCAACATAACAGGTTATACTGAAAAGCTTGTATTCAGTTAAAACAAAATCCATAAAGGAATGGTTGGACAACTTCGATGGAGAACCTGGAAGACATGCACCGAGTCTTGACTTTAATTCCATCAGATACCACTGAAATTAATTGGAATGGCTTATTGTCCAACATCAGTGCCTGGCCTCAAAGTAATGTTCCACATTGTACTGTAAAAACTTTCTCAGAAAAGTGAACACAGTTATAGCAGCAAAAGGGAGAGAAACTCACTGCTAACGCCCATGTTTTGGGTTGTAGTTGTTGGGTGTCCATAAATGTTTGTCTGTATAGTGTCTGTTTAGCTAATGTTCCCTGATTATCCAGATGAGTTAACAATATTATATACTATACCAAGGTCATCAATTGTTAAACATAGAATTTCAATCGTCAAGCTGCCAGAAGTTTAAAAAAATATCAAAAGTTTATAAATTATGTAAGTAAACAAATTATCCATCTAATGGCAATTACTCCTCCACGCCCAGGCCAAAGTCCAACATACGGATAACCTTAACATAATTTATTTCAAACTAATTCGTAAGGTACACAGCAATTAGACAAAATCTGTAGGCTGTAGTCAGACTGTCAGAAGAACAGTAGACTGGAATGGTATAAATAAAAAATGTCTTTCCTCAAAATGTAATTCCGGTGAAACTATCCTTAGTGCATTTTAGTGCTGGTATCCATAGTACAACAGGTAAATGTAAAAAGTTTTCAGTGTAGTTCAGTTAGTCACTAGCAGAGGTAACAGTTGGAAATATCTAACTGGTTAAAGCAAAGGTCACAAACAACCACTGGAGAAACAGGGAAAGAAGAAAGACATCTGTTGCACAGGTTAAATCAACGGTTTCCACCTTCCACATTTCTCCATTGAGAAACCGACAGCCTGTCGACAGGTTAATAAGAGGTTAAACTAAAACAGGCTAAAATAAAATATTCACTCCTCACAAACAGTCTACAGAGTAAATAAGCACTTGTTAAAACAAACCCTTCTACTTGTCATTAGCACTCTCTGAAATCCAAACACTTGCAACCGCAAGAAAATTGCGCCTGACTTAAGTTCAACAATAAGCCTGACTTTGTCACATGAATTAATTTCCCCAGTGTTTTTTTCTATTATATTACCTTAACCTTTTATGATAATGCACTATAAATGTAAGAGTTTTAATATACTTAACTTAAAACAATACACACTTTGAAATATGTTTTCAAATGAGTTTCAAATCTGTTAATAAATATCCGTTGTAACCCATTCCAAAAAAAGTTGGAAGAGAACAAGTTAGGGGTAGAAATGAGGTAAAACAACGAAATAATTATGTGAATTCAAACAAGTAATGTCAACAGTGACTCTAATCATGATTTGGTACATAAGCATTATCCACGAAAGGCTAAGTCTTTAAAGAGCAAAGATAGTAAGAGGATCTCTAGTTTATCAACAAATGTGTAAGAAAATTATTGAAATGTTTAAAAATGAGTTTCCTCAAAGAAAGATCGGAAGGGATTTACATATTTCGCTCTCTACATTGCATAATATCATTAAGAGATTCAAGGAATTTCAGTATGTAAAGGGTAACAGGCTAAAAACCCATGATCTGTAGTTCTACAGATCACACTGCATCATGAACTGCCATTCATCAATAGCTGATAACTTCATAGGTAAAGAGTTACTTTGGCAAACCTTTGTAAATACTACAATTCACATATGCCACTTAAAACGTTACTGTGTAAAAAACACAAGTCTTACATTAACCATGTGGAAATCTATACTGTGGTAAGTCAAATCGGTATCGGAAGAAATGGACGCTGTTTTCCAGGCCAAAGGTGAAAAGCACCATCCAGACTGTTATCAGCAACAAGTCCAAAATTCAAGGTAATTTACACATATGTGATGGCAGCATTAATGCAGGAAAGTACATTGAGGTTTTAGAGCGACATGTAGTGTCTTCAAGATGTCATCTTCTCTAGGGACCTCCATGCACTTTTCAAGAAAACAATGCAAAACCACATACTGCACACATTACAAAGTCATGGCTATGGAAGAAGAGGGTATGGGTAGTGGACTGTCTGTAGTCCTGACCTGTCCCCAACAGAAAATGTGAGGAAAGTTTTGAAATGAAAAATGTAACAACAATGACCGTACTGTTGCAGAAACAATGGGACAAAATAACCCATGAAAAACTTCATTGCTTGGTATTCTCAGTGGCAAAATGTGTTTTAAGTGTTGTGAGAAGGAATGGCAACATTACAAAGTGGTAAATGCTTTACCATCCCAAATTTTTTTGGAATGTGTTGCAGGCCTGAAATGAAGGAATGGATGTTTATTAACAAATGGAATGAAGTTGACCAGACAAAGCACGGAATATCTTGGGTTCATACTGTCTACAATGAAAAACAAGTCAAAGTAAAAGTAAGAAACACTGTGTTTATTTTTTATTTCCATTTTCTATACTGTACCAATTTTTTTCTGATTTGGGGTTACACTTACGTTTGATAATAATTAAATAAAATCACTTATGTACACTGTAATACAATCATGTCATTAGATAGGCAATCCAGACTAACAATTTTGATGATAAACAATAACCAGTTTAAGCACTGAAGATTTATGGAAAATTCTGGAGCTTAGACTGCTTTCCAAAAAGTTTCTGCTTAAAGAGTGGTCCAACATCTTACCACAAACCACTGAGCACTTGTATGACAGCATTCCAAGATGTTTCGAAGGCTGGGTTTCTGCATCAATTAATCAAAAATGTGGGCTGATATTTTATACTAATCATAAGTCAAGTCAAGTCAGATTTATTGATATTGTGCTTTTTTTTTTTTTTTTTTTTTTACAATGGGACATTGTCTCAAAGCAAGTTTACAATTTTAGATTATCTTCTAATATCTACAACCAATCTCAAATTGAGCAAGCCTAGGGCGACAGTGGAAAAGAAAAACTCCCTAAGTGTTATGAGGATGAAACCTTGGGACCAAGACTCAAAAAGGGACAAAACCTCCTTGGGTGGTGTAGATGATAAATTTAAGAATGAAACTAATGTATCTAAACAAATAATTCTTATAGTGATAGTTCAAATAAAATAAGTGTGAATAAGTATGTCTTTAGCCTAGACTTAAAAATTTGAAAAGTGTCTGAATCTCGAACTAAAGTGGAAAGTTTATTCCATAGTTGGGGACTAAATACATTAATAAATCATTTAGTACCCTAATTAATGCTGTTTCAGTACTATGATAGGGCCTGAATCCAGACTGAAATGTTTCATAAATACCATTAATTTGGAGGTAACTGCAGAGCTGCTGATAGACGGCTTTCCTAAGATTTTGGAGAGAAAATTAGATTTGAAATTCGTCTATAATTAGATATCACACAAGGATCAAGATTGGCTTTTTAAATCAGTGGTTTAATAACGGCACACTTAAAAGATTTGGGCACATAACCAAAGGTAAGGGATGAATTTAAAATAATTAGCAGTGGCTCTATAATACGAGATGTCAATTCTTTGAGTAAACGTGTAGGAATTGGATCTAATAAACACGTTGATGACTTAGACAAGCTGATCAGTGTGGATAGTTCAGTATTAGTAATTAGGGTAAAAGTTGCTAGTCTTGATTAATAGCTTCAGTGGGGCAAAAAAGTATTTAGTCAGCAAGTTTCCTACTTAGAAAGATGAGAAATGTCTGTAATTTTCATCATAGGTACACTTCAACTATGAGAGACAAAATGAGAAAACAAATGCATTGTAGGATTCTTAAAGAATTTAATTGTAAATTATGGTGGAAAATAAGTATTTGGTCATAACAAAAGTTCAGCTCAACACTTTGTAACATAACCTTTGTTGGCAATGACAGAGGTCAAAACATTTCCTGTAAGTCTTCACCAGGTTTGAACACACTGTAGCTGGTATTTTGGCCCATTCCTGCATGCAGATCTCCTCTAGAGCAGTGATGTTTGGGGCAACACGGACTTTCAACTCCCTCCACAAATTTCTATGTGGTTGAGGTCTGGAGACTGGCTAGGCCACTCCAGGACCTTGAAATGCTTTATATGGAGCCACTCCTTTGTTGCCCAAGCAGTGTGTTTGGGATCATTGTCATGCTGGAAGACCCAGTCACGTTCCATCTTCAATGCTCTCACTGATGGAAGGAGGTTTTGGCTTAAAATTTCATTTTTCCCTTAACACGGATCAGTCATCCTGTCCCCTTTGCAGAAACAGCCCCAAAGCATGATGTTTCCACCCCCATGCTTCACAGTAGGTATGGTGTTCTTCTTCCTCCAAACACGACGAGTTGAGTTTTCACCAAAAAGTTCTATTTTGGTTTCATCTGACCACATGATATTCTCCAAATCCTCTTCTGGATCATCCATATGCTCTCTGGCAAACTTCAGATGGGCTTGGACATGTACTGGCTTAAGCAGGGTGGCACGCCTGGCACTGCAGGATCTGAGTCTCTCTCGGCATAGTGTGTTACTGATGGTAGCTTTGTTACTTTGGTCCCAGCTCTCTGCAGGTCATTCATCAGGTCCCTCCGTGTAGTTCTGGGATTTTTGCTCACCATTCTCATGATCATTTTGACCCCACGAGATGAGATCTTGCGTGGGGCCCCAGATCGAGGGAGATTATCAGTGTTCTTGTACGTCTTCCATTTTATTACAATTGCTCCCACAGTTGATTTATTCACACCAAGCTGCTTGCCTATTGTAGATTCACTCTTCCCAGCCTGGTGCAGGACTACAATTTTCTGCCTGGTGTCCTTTGACAGTTCTTTGGTCTTGAGTTTGGAGTCTGACTGTTTGAGGCTGTGGACAGGTGTCATTTATACAGATAATGAGGTCAAACAGGTGCCATTAGCACAGGTAACAAGTGGAGGACAGAAGAGCTTCATAAAGAAGTTACAGGTCTGTGAGAGCCAAAAATCTTCCATGTTTGTTGGTGACCAAATACTTATTTTCCACCATGATTTACAATTAAATTCTTTAAAAATCCTACAATATGATTTCCTGGATTTTTTTTTCTTATTTTGTCTCTCATAGTTGAAGTGTAAATATGATGAAATTTACAGACCTCTCTCATCTTTCTAAGTAGGAGAACTTGCACAATCAGTGGCTGACTAAATACTTTTTTGCCCCACTGTAATTAAACAGACATCTACACTATTGCTGCATCTGGAAGGTTGCTGAATAGTTTGGTGATGTGATGAGCTTTGAGTTTTATGCCTAATGTTTTCTATCTTATCATTAAAGACAGTCATAAAATCATTACTGTTAAAATGAAGCAGAATGTGAGAATCACTTTCTGTAAGGTTTTAGTTAATCTGGAGACTATTAAAGAGAAATCTAGGATTATTCTTATTTTTCTCTATGACTGAGGAAAAATACGCAGCTTTAGCTTTAGTGAGGGCATGCTTATACTCTGCCATGCTATCCCTCCCAGCAATCTTAAATACCTCCAATTTACTATCTCACCACTTACGTTCTAAACTATGCACTGATTGCTTTAAGGTATGGGTTTGGTCATTATACCATGGTGCTAGCCTTCTTTTTGAGCCTAGCATGAGCAACTATATCCAGGGTTGAGCGAAACACACATTCTAATTGGTCGTTTACATGCTAAAGATTACTGGGCTGTTAAATGTGAAGTCTGGTAGGTTATTAATAAACGCAGCTGGAGTAGCAGATAACACATTAACACATCACAGAACACAGCACATATTACACCAAACTGGATATGCCCAGTTCTCTTCATCAACATTCCCCAACATGTGCCTACCCCTATGACAAAGGGAGGTTGGCCATAGGCCAATGATAGAAGAACATTCTACTTCTGCCATATCCATCCACCATCTTTACTGGTACCTCAATCAGCCATTGTTGCAGTGGTAGGGAGAGGATGCCCATTCAACCTTCCCTCTCTCAAACACTGCCGTTTGTTTTAGTACAGCACCTGGCCAGGCTACAAGTTCTCTAGTTTCTGCAGTCAAGTGCCAGCTTTCTGTTGCGCAATCTGAGTAAACCATTGTTTATTTATTTTTATGCTTTAGCTCAGTGTCTTGTTGCAACATTTTTTAAGCTTCAGGTGATGGACAGCTATACTGAAATTTTCCAGCCGCCATGCTTTACAGTTGGGATGAGGTTTTGCCACTAAGAATCGTCATTTTCCAACAAATACATTGAATCTCTTATTTGGCCATAGAACACTGGATGTATTTTGTTTATAGGTGACTTCCAAGGCACTCAATGACACCTTATGAACAGCAATGTATCAATACATCAATAAATCAAACAAAGCAGCAATTATCATTTACATAATTTAGCAGATGTCCTTATCCAGATGACTGATATAATCTTACAATCCAAGCAATTGTGGGTTAAGGGCCTTGCTCATGGACCCAGCAGTGCCAGCTTGGTGGGATTTGAACCCTGGACCTTCTGGTTCATTACCTTAAATGCTAAGCCACGTAGTCCCAGCAATGTACAACAATAATAATAAATATCGGTACAGTACCTAATTTGAGTAAAGCTATTACTATCAGTAGGGTCAGGATCAGACAGGCTAAGACAGTTTGAAAAGGTGTTTTGAGGCAGGATCTGAATTTAGGGAGACAGTCAGCGTCTTGTTGGCTGTCTTGTGGGAGAGAGTTCTGAGGTGAGAGGCAACATGGTTGAAGGCTCTAAACCCAATGATAGCCATGTGGGCTATAAGGGAGTATTCACACTAGGTAATCTGTTCCACTCCCGGGCTGCGTTTCACCCCCAAAGCGCATTCACGAGAACCTAAAAATCAATGTATTGCATAACCAATATTTACTATAAGGTGCATGAGAGGGCTGTGCGTCAGCACACCCAAAACAAAACCAAAAAAGCCACACCTGTGTGAGCATGTCTGTAAAGTATCGTGCTGAAGGTTTAGTTCGTTTAGAAACGTTTAGTTAAAGCATAATGTGAGTACAGACCAGTCGGGAAGTGGGGAGGTGGGAAACAATCGCACTTCCATGTGGTTCAAGGCAACCAGGCTCAGTGTAAATGTAATTAGGAGGATCTGCAAGTACAGGAGGGTGTGTAGATGTGAAAGAGATCAAAAAGATACAGTGGTGCTAGGTTATGAAGAATCATGAAGGTGTTTTTTTTAAAAGGAAGCCAGTGAAGTTGGCTGAAGGTCAGGGGAGATAAGTTCTACCAAACGGGTTCTGGTAATTATATGGGTATCTGCAATCTGGCTCAGTTTAAATTTATGGAGAAGCTTGAGAGGATACAGCAAAAATAGATTATATAATCAGGGCATGTGTGAGAATGCCACTGCTATTAGATGTAGGAGATGGGCGCGGGCAACTGACAGTGCAGAGGTGGAAGTAGACAGACCAAGTAACATTATCATGTCATTATAGTGACATATTCTTTGAAAGATAAAATGCTATCAAGAATGGCACCTAGACCCAGAATTTTGTCCAAAGTAGATTTAGTACCGAAAAGGAGAACATCCATTTTAAGTATGTGAAAGTTATTGGAACATCTGGATTTAATCTCTTCTAGACAGTTGGAAAGAGAACCGTTTCAAAGAGTGGAATTAGACTGGCAGACAAGTAAAGAAATTTGTCACCTGTGTATCAGTTGAACTGAATACTGAAGTTATTGAGAGCCATCTTTGCATGCACTGAATACTATGACAGTGCACTTTTTCAATACATTCATGGATATCACTGTTCATTTTGGCAGTTTACACAAGACTATATATGTGTATATATATATATATATATATATATATATATATATATATATACACACACACACACATGCGCACACACACACACACACATATATATATATATATATATATATATATATATATATATATATATACACACATACATACATACATACATACATGCGTATGGGGGAAAACCGTATTTAGTCAGCCACTGAATGTGCAAGTTGTAACTGTAAGAAAATTGAAGACATACAAGACCATTGATAATCTTCCTCAATCTCGGGCTCCATGGAAGATCTCATCCCGTGTGGCCAAAATGATCACAAGAACAGTGAGCAAAAATCCCAGAACTACACGGAGAGACCTGATGAATGACCTGCAGAGAGCTGGGACCAAAGTAACAAAGGCTACCATCAGTAACACACTACGCCGAGAGGGACTCAGATCCTGCAGTGCCAGGCGTGTCCCCCTGCTTAAGCCAGTACATGTCCAGACCCATTTGAAGTTTGGCAGAGAGCATATAGATGATCCAGAAGGGGACTGGGAGAACATCATGTGGTCAGATGAAACCAAAATAGAACTTTTTGGAAAAACTCAACTCGTCGTGTTTTGATGAAGAAGAATGCTGAGTTGCATCCCAAGAACACCATACCTACTGTGAAGCATGGGGGTGGGAACATCATGCTTTGGGGCTGTTTTTTCTGCAGAGGGGAGAGGACGACTGAAAAACCAAAACCACCTTCATCAGTGAGAGCATTGAAGACGTAACGTGGCTGCATCTTCCAGCATGACAATGATCCCAAACACACCCCTCGGGCAACAAAGGAGTGGCTCCATAAAAAGCATTTCAAGGTCCTGTAGTGGCCTAGCCAGTCTCTAGATTGTTTGTGCAAATCTGGTGAAGACTTACAGGAAAGTTTGACCTCTGTCATTGCCAACAAAGGTTATGTTACAAAGTGCTGAACAAGAGTTTAACTTTTGTTATTGACCAAATACTTATTTTCCACCATTATTTACAATAAAATTCTTTAAAAATCCTACAATGTGATTTCCTGGATTTTTTTTTTCTTATTTTGTCTCTCATAGTACCTATGATGAATGTGTATATATATATATATATATATATATATATATATAAAATATACACACGATTGTATATATATAATTTAAGGATTGAAGTGTTGTTTCTTTTGTTTGCAGTACAATGGATTTTATATTGGATACAGATCTTCCACTTTAATATAACAAATGTTCACAACCAGCTTTGGAGCGTATTTGCATAATCTTGAATGACGTTTTTATTGAATACTTATTTATTTTCTTGTCACTACACCCATTATGACATCAGTATGGACTTTCAATAAAAACACACAAAGCAAACACTGCATGATTAGTCCACTAAAGCTATTACTGATGTTTTCAGCTAGGGAATGCCACAAATATCCTGAATTATACACTGATATTGGACCAGTCAGTAAGTGTAGACATACAATTTCTCTTGAATGAATGGGGAAAGTGAATGAACTTAAATGTGGTATTTTTCGAAATAGTCTGCGTTGCTGGGCCAGTTACAGTATACTATAGGATATTTGTGTAGTTTTCTTTGTTAGGTAGGAAGATAAGCATAATATAAATTATACATTACTTTAATGGAAGCAAGAGGGTAACAGAAAGAGGGAGATGGAAACAGCCATGTGAGGTATCACAGACATTCTGCATTAAAACCAGTTAAAGTTTCCTTGGCTTTATAAATACAACATCAAATGTTTCTTACTCAAGGACCCAACATAGGCATGGCTAACATGAATAAGGCTCTGGACTACTAATCTATTTGTTGTGGGTCATATCCCAGCTCTACAAGTGGCAACACAGACTCAACAGCCATTGCCAGGTTTCCGAATAGCGTGTGCACAGAGTATCCAAATTTAGCAAATTACTCTGTTAAAACATCAGTGCCAAACATCAGTGCAACAGCTTGTGTGTGAGAGAGTTGTTTCTGTTTTCTCACTTGCATGAAAACTTAGTACAGACTGCCAAGCAATTTGAGACTGAAGATCTCTTGTATACAACACAATATTGTAGATTTCATATTAAACACATCCATGTAAATAATCCGAGTCACTTGTCCTCCACAGTACGAGTATATATATAAAATTTTAGGTCATTTAATGTCAAGGTTGTGACATTTTTACCAATAACTGCTTTAATTACATTCACTAATTAAACATTAAATAATGAAAACTCCTGTCATACAGAAGGAACTAAAATCACCATAAGTCATTTAACTCAATGTAAACTTATATGTAATAAACATGTATAAAGAAACAGTACTGTTAAAGTCTGTTAACATCCAATTTAATATGCCAAAGATTGCACCTTGAATATATTTACTATGAATACATTTTAAATTTAAAATATATTCAACTAGCAATGTTTTACATTATTATGTAGATATATTTTGTTTTCAAACTCCACTGGAACTTATTTTAAACATTGTAATTCATTCAAAACTGCAACTTCTTATGAAACAAATCAGAAAGTGACAAATGACCTTTACAGTGGAATTATTAGAAGTGACATGCATTATGTATTTTACATTTTTTCTTGCTCAAATATGTCTCATTCATTTGCCACGCTGAGCACTCCTACAATAGCTCCACGACCCCCACTTTGGGAATCACTTGTGCTAAAGTTACACGAAATTCTCCATGCATCAGACATGCATGAGGACAAAGTCGTACCGGAAAACCCGATCTCAGAGACATGCACCCAAAGTTTTGTTTACACAGTGCGCTAATCCTATCTAGACACTACCATTTTATCTGAAAGACTCTTAACAGTCTCTCTTGCAGCTCTCACTCTTTGGCCGGGAGGCTAGCATCCTTTCTCTCACTGGCAACAGCTGAGTGTTTATGCTGCAAAAGAGTTGAGCGTTTACTGGTGGGCGAAAAATAAAAAAAAAACCGTCAACATAGCAAAATACTGTGTCAAAATGCTATAATAACACTGATGTCCTAATTTTTACATATGCTTAGTTTTCTACTAAAAAACCAGCAAAGACCAGTATACATGGCCATGTTCAATTATGAGGTGCCATTCTCATACTAGGTTGTCCATTTATTTCTCCAAGTTGGAGGTCTGGAATTGTTTGAACCTCTAACTGGGCAAGAGGATTGTGATGCAGTTCAGAACGTCCTCAGACTTTTATAATTTCCCAATATTTGTATCACCGCTTTATATTACGTTCTTTAGTGCGTCATGGGCTTGAAAAACATCCACATATATTATTCTGACAATGGCTGCTCTGAGAAGGCAAATGCTGAAGTCATAAACCTATCATTAAATATCATTAATCCCCGGGTCGCTTGTTATGTTGGTCATGCAGCCATCTATGCTGGAGATATTATGGCAACCTTAACTACCACTGGCCGATGGACAATGACAGAAATTATGGTCCTAATAAAATATCTTTAAGAGTTGCTCACTAAGCATCTTATAACAGACAAAGAAACCTGCTCACTCAGTTTTAGAATAGTCACAGGGATGTCTTTTTTGTCCAAAAGAACCAGGTATTATTGATAAATGCATTGCAAGTAGCCTAAATCTACGTAAAAAAATTTACTAGTAAATCGCCATCAAATCAAGTCGTTTTGGTCAGTCCAAGCATGTCCAGGAAGTGGACAGACGCTCAGGATAGGTGCTAGGCAAATGTTGTCTTAGGCAGGTTAGAAGCTGCCAGACAGCCTGTAAAAGCTGGTCACATTTACATATACTGTTTGGATGCATATAGATGTTCTTCAGGCAATAGCATAGAGAGTATACTTAACAATATGATTTACTGTCTTCAGGAAGATTTTAATACAACAGAATTGTCTCGTCCGCGTGTCAACCCCCTATGATACCTTCTGTGACATCTGTGTTGAGTACACACTTAATACACACTGTTACTGCAGCTATTAAGAATGTATAAGAGCTCTACTTTGGATGTAAAATTGGTGACCAAGACAAACCCTTCCTGGGCTCATCACATGTGTTGTGCCACATGTGCAGTCAACCTGAGAGCTTGGCTTAGAGGTAATCAGAAGTAAATGCCATTTGTAGTTTCAATTATATGGTGAGAACAGAAGGACTGTCACTGTCACTTCTGTCTGGCCAGTGTATCAGGCTTCTCTACTAATATAAGACATCAATACAACAATCTGTCTTGAGCCATGAGGCCAGCGCTGCATGATGGCAGCCTGCCAGTATTAATGGCACTGAGTATAGATGAGGCAGATGGAGATGCCACAACACATGAATCAGTTTGAACACTAGTCCAGATGTTGAACCTTTTAAGTCAGTTTATCCTTATCAAAAAACACAGCCAGTTAAATGACCTAGTAAGGGACTTAGATTTGACAAAATCTAGAGCAGAACTACTTCAGGATTGAAAGGATGGGGTTTACTGTCACCAGATACAAAGATTCATATGTGATACAGCAAATCTGAAATATTTTTGTGTTCAGCTTGACATTGTTTATCATAAGCTCACAGTTTTCAGAGACAAAGCATTTTAAGGGTTGTTCTGTTCTGCAGTGAGCCCAATGTAGTCAATAACACATTATATGCTGCTTTTTAGAAGCAATCATTCATTTATGTGGAATTTGGCAGACACAGTTATCTAAAACAATTTACAACTGATACAACCCTACAAGGTTCAATCCAAGCAATTGGGGGTTAAGGGCCTTGCTCAGCTTTCTAGTCATTAGTCCAGTACTTTAATCAATGAGCGCTACTGTCCATTTAACTCGACTGCTCTTGTCTGAAGGAGGGGAGGCCAGTTAAGGGATCATCCCTGGCTTCTTTGAGCTACTGGTGTCCTGTTCAGCATGCTTAAGCCTGCACCCTGTGTTCCCTGGGAATAGGATATACTGTATATGGGAACATTAACATCAAATTTAACAATGCTGACATCTCTAATTAAGCATGCACTTCTGAAAACCTCAACATCAGATTTCAAGAAAATCATGTAGGCCTGGATTCCTAATTAGGTTGTCTGAAAAAGCTAGCACAGTTCAATCAAACATGTGACATAACAATATGCTAGTAAAGTTAATTAATATGGAATAGCTCTCAGGCTTTTTGAAGGAAAAACAACCCCATAACATCACAGATTGTCAACCATATTTGCTTAGGGATTACGTTCTTTGCTGTATAAACATCCTTCTTTTTATGCCAAATCCACCTTGTTTGTTGACAAAAGCTTTGTTTTTGTCTCTTCTAATCATAGAATCCAGTTCCAGTCAAAGTTCAAGTAGTGTCTAATATACTCCAGACGCTTTTGTTTGTGGTAAGATGAAAAGAAAGGCTTTCCTCTGGCATGACTTTCAAATAGTTTGTCATCATGAAGTTTGGCAAGTAATTGTATATTTGGAATTTAGGTGACCCCAAAATGCTACTATCTTCTGCAATTCTTCAACCGTGCCCCCCACCTTTCTTTGCATCACTTACACTTGTAAAAAATATAAAAATATTACTTGTGTCCTTTACTAGGCATGTTTTTTGGTGTTTTTTCTTAATCATTGCACTTTGTACATTGTAATATTGGTCCAATTGTAAGTCACTCTGAATAATGGTATCTGCAAAATGCTATAAATGTAAATACTGTCTGTATGGTCTGTACTGATACGCTTGTTCCATGATGATAAATTAATAAAACACAAGGTTTGACCACGTTTGCCATAGATGAGTTTCATTTAACTACATTATGTAAGTGCAGTCAAATCCCACTATACTGTACCTCTAGCATATGCAAGGTTTTGTTTTTCACGTGTATTACTGCACATCCATATGCATATTTTATGATGTTTCTTCAATTACAAAAGACTGCAATACAAATCAAATAGACATTGCCTTATTATTAATCTAAGAATACAACATTAGGGCACTCACTGATAGGAGGGAACTGGAATGTACAGATGCAGGAATCCAGTCAGGGTACCAGGTGCATTTTTTCGGACCACCAGTTATTTAAGTGGGAACTAATGGATCCAAGAATGAGTAAATTTATATAAAACTTTATATGCTAGAGCATGAATTCAGACATTTGGAGTTCATACAGCTGGCTTTCATAACGTATATATACACAGTACATACAGTGTTGTCTGAAGTTGTTTTAGGACTCTCATTAAAGATAGTTACGATTCTTCACTGATGTTTTATGAAAAATTCCTGCTATAACATATTACATTTATATTTACAGCATTTAGCAGACAACCTCATCTGGAGCCTATTCCCTAGGTACAATCCACAAACAAGCAAGGGTAAAGGACCTTTCTTAAGAACGCAACAGCAGCCAGTTGGCAGTGCTGGAACTTGAATCCTGAAACTTCTGGTCAATAGTCCAGAACCAAAATCACCTGTGCTACTACTGTCAAAATAGGAGCAGGAGGAAATTTAACAAGTTCCCCTTTTTATGGTTTTAAATTCTTTCTAATTCGGGGAGTCTTTCTGTGACACCACCAGGGTCAAATTCTTGTCCAAAGTCTTGGCTTGAATGCACAATTTGACAGAACTTGCACAAATTAGACCAAACTGAAATTGTGTTCTAAACTGAAGTGTCCTCCCACTTAGGTTGTACACCAATACTGAGTATTTTAATGATGTAACCCTGCTATCATAACCATTAACCTGCTATGAATGACGATCACGAAAATATGAAATGGACAATGTTCTTAAAGCTTCTTACCTCTTCTTCCATAAGAAATATTAGAATTAGGACTTCTGTTACCCAATTATTTACTTCTATGGAACAAGGTACATATGGATAGCTGGGTTCCTAATCATTGTCAGCCTATCCTCTTTGCACATGTTTAAGCTTCTGTTTTTGAAAAGAGGAAATCAGATAAAGCCCTCAGCTAATGAGTGTCTGACTACAGGCCCTTGGCAAAACCAGTTACTCTGGAAAATCCTTTATATAATAACAGTGCGTATGTTCGACCAGTCTCTTGCATCCACCATGAGTCTTTTCAAATTGTCATGCTGTAAAACAATTTTATAGGCTTTTGTGTGAGAAGAACTACCGCTGAGGATAATGGGAATGCATCTCCTCCAACACTGTGGGATCTAAAACATGTGTGGTGGATTGTTGCAGTAAAGGGTTATTAATGTCCTTCAAAGTTTAGAGCACACAGCAGGGTTGCAAAAAAAATGCTTTGTTCATGCGCCGTCTGTGATGGAATTTCTGTCTAATATTTTAAAGTTGCACAAAATAGGATGTTGTTAAGCTAAATTGTTTAGTCAGGGGATAATGAAGTAATTTAAAACAAGGTGTTATAATTTTCCCCTCTAAATCCTATAAAAATAGTCCGAGCACGGATGCAGGTGTGAGAATATTCAGACACATTTTACAGGGAGTTGACTGCAGTAATACATTTCCATCAGAGGGGTCTCCAAAATCCAGAAATACTACATCTATTTGCTTTAATAGTAAAAAGTGTAAGAGTGCCAATCATTTTTACTAATGGGGCAACTCCAACAAGAGCAGTTCACAACACACATAGCTACATATTGTAGCACAGACGAATCCACAGACCAGAAAATCAGAAAGCTCTTATTAATCAGTCCAAAAGCAATCAAAATAGTACTTAAAATAATCTAATTGACGTGAAGAAGGTAATTATCACACCTGACATGTGTCCCTCTCATGGTGAGGATTAGCCAGACATATTAAAATACAAAAAAATGCACAGAAAAAAAGAAAAAAGAAAAAAAACAACAGGACCTTCATTAATACATACCCTGCATAAGTATGCATAGGAAATGAATAAAACATTTAGAATATAGAATGAAGATGAACATAAACCTGGCATGCCAAAGACCAAGAGACTGATGCTGGATGCCCAAAGTAATTAAAAACAAACAAACAAACAAGAAAAAACAAGAAACATAAAAGTGGCTTCTTGATCTGACCAAATAGTAGCCCTGTTTTCCATTTCCCCCCAACTTTCTTGAGGTTTACCAAAGTCTCTGGGTGTACAGCCAGAAATATTGCAGCATACAGCTGTGTCGTGTGCGCAATGGGAGTTGACAACTAGTCCAGTGTACATATTGTACCTACATCCTCCATACCAGACTCAACTTTTAGAATGACTACTCAAATCTTACTGGTAGTCCCTCAAATTACTGTGTATGTATATATTGGGACTTAGCACTCCAAACATTATTGACACCTGTGTTTAACTGCTGTATGAATGAGAGCATTGAAACCTAGCTAATTTGTAATACTGTAAGTACAATTTTTTTCTTCATTTGTTAAAGACTGGCTTACTTTCATTAGGAGTATTCGGTTTAGTCTCATCTCATGTGTGACGGAATAGATCTAGTCCATTTCCATTTTATTCCTTGTCATGGCTCCAGAACCGCTGAAACAAAAATTATGGATTTTAAGTCTTGATGACAAACAAATTGATCCAAGCACTCAGCAGAACTGAAGCTCCAGCTCCTGCCACTCAACATCCCATTCAACCATCCAAAAACTCTGAAAGCCTTTTAAACTTTAAGACTTGGAACTTGTACTACAGCATGTCAGGTATTTTAGTAACCTAAACACTTGCACAAACCACTAACTCACTATCACAAATGGTGATCTGAAATGTGGATAATTTTGACTCAACATTGTTTATTTAATATAGTAGCATCTATTGTTAGAGGAAACTGTTTGAGAGCAGAAAACATTTCCCACTTTCATTTATGCACATGAATGTATAGCAAGAATTCGTAATCTGGGCAGGTGTGAACGTACAAAAGCAAAGCCTTAACCTATACAGGGTGCTTTCTGTTTAGTGCTGGGCGGTATACTGGTTCAACCGCGACTAGCCTAAATCTAGATGGCTGTCCAGTATTGCCCAGTCCATCTGTAAAAAACTTAGGTGTCAGATTTTATTCTGATCTGTACTTTAATGCACACATTAGCAACATCACTCGAATTTCTTTCTTTCAATTTTGTAATATCTAACTTAGAAATATCCTCTCTTTTAATGATGCGGAGAAACTGGTTCATGCATTTATAACCTCAAGCTATGATTACTGTAATGCCTTACTTCCTGGATGCTCTAGTAAATCTATAAATAAACTTCAATTAGTTCAAAATGCAGCTGCCCGAGTGCTAACTCAAACTAGAAAATTTGATCTATCACTCCTGTTCTATCATCACTGCACTGGTTACCAGTCAAATTCTGCATTGATTACAAAATATTTCTTATAACTTATAAAGCTCTACATGGCCTGGCCCCACATTATCTGAGTGACCTCTTAGAGTTTTACAATCCAGCTCGTCTACTTCGTTCGCAGGGTGCAGGACTTCTTTTAGTTCCTAGAATTAAAAAAGTCACAGCAGGGGGTAAGGCTTTCTCATACATGGCCCCCCTATGGAATAAACTTCCCACTTTCGTTTGAGACTCTGACACTCTCCAAATTTTTAAGTCTAGGATACGGACATACCTATTTAGGCAGGCTTTTGACTAGATTTAGACCGGGATGCATGGCTCAGGTTACTGGGGCCGGAGTCTGGAGTCATGTTTGGCCTGCCTGCCATGTCCGTTAGCGGGAAGTGTCCGGTGGGCGGTCTGGCTGAACTGGGCTTCGGTCCTCTTGATCTTGACTTGTGCATCCTTGTCTTAGACTAACGGCAGAGCTGGGGGTTCACAGTCAAAGACTCTTATGGTGATCAGAGATATTAGGTTGCTGTCTCCTGCCTCTCGTGGGGTTGCCGATGTCTCATGTGATCCCTCTTGGCTGTGTTACCTTTCGGTTCTCCTCTTTCTAGCTATGCTGCTATAGCTAATGCTGCCGAGGTCTCAGGCTACACATGGCATCAGTGATTGTTAATAGACACTGTGCTCTTAATCAGTAACTAATTACATTTTCTGTGTTATCTCCGAGCTGTGTTCCGGTACCAGTTCCTGCCCCCCACACATGATGTTCATCCGCTGCAGCTTCACTCAAGCTGCTTCCGTCATCAGCTCCAGCCCATCATACCCGGGCCACCAGAAGGCAGTAACTCTCTCCCTCCTCTGGTTATCTGGGGACGAAGTGCTGCCAAGGACTTTCCTGCTTAGACTTATGATCCTGGAGTGACTCTGTATCAGACTACTTAATGCCGCTGCGCATATTTTACATTTTTCTTGAACTATGACTCCATGACTTATTAGTTTAGATAAATTAGTTTAATTCTTACATTTATCATCCACACCGCCCAAGGAGGTTGAGTCCCTTTTTGAGTCTTGGTCCTCCCAAGGTTTCTTCCTCATAACACTTAAGGAGTTTTTCCCTTGCCACTGTCGCCTTAGGCTTGCTCAATTTGGGATTGGATGTAGATATTAGGAGATAATGTAAAATTGTAAAGTTGCTTTGAGAGAATGCTCCATTGTAAAAAGCGCTATATAAATAAATAAATCTGACTTGACTTGTTAATTTCCCATACAGTATGAATTTTTCATATACTTTCCTACCGGTGCATAGCAGAAACACAGCTCTAACAAATAGACAGCAAATTATATAATATTTTTTGCCGCTATGAGCTCTGCTGAGCTCTGAGTAGAACCACATCACCAAACAGGATGCTGAGTAAAGCTTGCTAGACAGGTAGCAAAACATACACTGTAGCATAGAAACGGTCTTAACAGCTGGGAAAGGCTCCATCAGATTAAAGAATAGAAGACAGAAATGGATTATAAAGTGAGATTTGAGATGCAAAAGAAGAACCACATTATGAATGCAGTAGCTCTGGAGACTGATTCAGAGTAATGATTAACTCTCAGAATTCGGGGGATGTCTTACCAGAGTGAAAATACTTCAGCCAAAAATAGGCACCTCTCTCTTTTAAACTTTGTTTTTAAGGCATTGCAGATTGCACAATAAAATGTTTACATTCAGAAACCGTTTCATGCATTCTGATTTGAGCAATTTTGTGGGGAGAAGTAAACCCTTTAGTAATCAAAACCTTCATTATTTATATATATGTATAACAGATTCGGCCGGGTTCAGCGTGATCGGCTTCAGGCGGCCTCATATAACCGATTCTGTGCCAGTCAACCACACAGGAACAGTACAGTGCTTTTACTAACTTTAAATCATAATTCAGTTGAGGTCAGCTCATAATTCAAAGTTTCAGGCACTCGATGGTTTGTTTAAGAGACATGTTTAAGGGTTTGTTTGCTGACATGATGAGGAGGAAATGTTATAGGTTTTAGCTGTGTTTTGAGTGCTACTTAACAAGTCAAGGCTCCCTAAATACCACATTACTGATGATGGACTAGGAACACTACCAAGGGCTTTGTTATCCATTTTGAACACAACCATTTCTCCAACATGGAAACTTTTACAGTGTGCTGTTTGGATTACATACAGTGGGGCAAAAAAGTGTCAGCCACTGATTGTGCAAGTTCTCCTACTTAGAAAAGTGAGAGAGGTCAGTAATTTTCACCATAGGTACACTTCAACTATGAGAGACAAAATGAGAAATAAAAATCCAGGAAATCACATTGTAGGGGTTTTAAAGAATTGAATTGTAAACCATGGTGGAAAATAAGTATTTGGTCAATAACAAAAGTTCATCTCAATACTTTGTAACATAACCTTTGCTGGCAACGACAGAGGTCAAACGTTTCCTGTAAGTCTTCACCAGGTTTGCACACACTGTAGCTGGTATTTTGGCCCATTCCTCCATTCAGGTCTCCTCTAGAGCAGTGATGTTTTGGGGCTGTCGCTGGACAACATGGACTTTCAACTCTCTCCACAAATTTTCTATGGGATTATGGTCTGGAGACTGGCTAGGCCACTCCAGGACCTGGAAATGCTTTTTATGGAGCCACTCCTTCGTTGGCCGAGCGGTGTGTTTGGGATCATTGTCATGCTGGAACACCCAGCCACGTTCCGTCTTCAATGCTGTCATTGATGGAAGGAGGTTTTGGCTTAAAATCTCACAATACATGGCCCCGTTCATTCTTCCCTTAACATGGATCAGTCGTCCTGTCCCCTCTGCGGAAACACAGCTCCAAAGCATGATGTTTCCACCTCCATGCTTCACAGTAGGTATGGTGTTCTTGGGATGCAACTCATCATTCTTCCTCCAAACACGACAAATTGAGTTTTTACTAAAAAAGTTCTATTTTGGTTTCATCTGACCACATGATATTCTCCCAATCCTCTTCTGGATCATCCATATGCTCTCTGGCAAACTTCAGACGGGCCTGGACATGTACTGGCTTAAGCAGGGGGACACACCTGGCACTGCAGGATCTGAGTCCCTCTCGGCGTAGTGTGTTACTGATGGTAGCCTTTCGTTAATTTGGTCCCCAAGGGCTCTCTGCAGGTTATTCAAAATCGGTCTCACTATGTGTAGTCTGGGATTTTTGCTCACCGTTCTCATGATCATTTTGACCCCACGGGATGAGATCTTATCAATGGTCTTATCAATGGGAGATTATCAATGGTCTTGTATGTGTTCCATTTTCTTACAATTGCTCCCACAGTTGATTTCTTCACACCAACCTGTTTGCCTATTGTAGATTCACTCTTCCCAGCCGGGTGCAGGTCTACAATTTTCTTCCTGGTGTCCTTCAACAGCTCTTTGATCTTGGCCATGGTTGAGTTTGGAGTCTGACTGTTTGAGGCTGTGGACAGGTGTCTTTTATACAGATAACGAGGTCAAACAGGTGCCATTAATTCAGGTAATGAGTGGAGGACAGAAGAGCTTCTTAAAGAAGTAGTTACAGGTCTGTGAGAGCCAGAAATCTTGCTTGTTTGTGTGTGACCAAATACTAACCCTAACACCATGATTTACTATTAAATTCTTTAAATTGTAAATCACACATAGTCCTCCACAATGCTGTAAAAGACTAATTTCAAGTTAATCGCAAACGCTTGGTTGCAGTTGTTGCTGCTAAGGGTGGCCCAACCAGTTATTAGGCTTAGGGGGCAATCACTTTTTCACACAGGGCCATGTAGATTTGGATTTTTTTTTCTCCCTTTATAAGAAACACCTTAATTTGAAAACTGCATTTTGTGTTTACTTGTGTTGGCAAACACTTTTTCAAACCACTGTGTGTGTGTGTATATGTGTACACATATACACACACACACACACACACACACACACACACACACACACACACACACACACACACACACATATATATATAAAACACACTACACCTATATAAAAGCCTGTTTTTTCCCTCAATCTCCCTATCCAGACAAAAAATACCATGATATACAATCTTTAAAAATACTTTGATATAAATTTTTGGCCATACCGCCCAGCTGTAATTGTACTCTCGCTGTATAGCATTACTAACCTAAAGGGAACAGAATTGTAAACTACTTAGGACATGTCCGTATTTGCTTTGCTTAGCACTTTGCGATGGCAGATCCCATCGCATAAACACACAGAGTACCGTGTAACAGTGTGATTCGACAACGTCTGGCACACACAAGATAATAGCTTGCACCTGCTGTTGCTAATAAAAGTACCTAATGAAATAAACGCTACCGTGCTTTGGTGTTTATTTAATTATTACAAAGTAACGAATGCATTCCACTGAACCTTACATTACTCGCTCATATGGTTAGTGCTTTTTAGATTTTTTTTGCTTTATTCTCAAAAGTGATCAACAAAAATGTGATCAATCACAGTTAACATGATAATATTGGTGAGACGAATGCAGTTAAACATTTTGATCATTTGACACCCAGACATATACACGGGATCGTGACAGTAGATGATGATGCAAAATGTTGATCCCCTTCTACACCCTACACTTCCCTCTTATCTGTGAATAGCCTTTTATTCTGGGGTTAATTTCAAGGTAACTGTTGTTTATTCTATACCGTACTATTTAAGACGCACAGAAAATATGTAGAGCTATAGTACAAGTGATGACAGAGATCCTGCCCAGTCCTTATCCTCCAGATAACTACCACTATCCATCAGAAAATCAGAAAATAATACATCAACATCATTGAAATGAGGTAGGAATTCTTCCATAGGAAATAATGGAAAACACTTTTATATGTTAGTTTTATAGTGTAACGGCTTGCATAATTTCACAAACAAGTCATCTTGCTTGTTTGTTATGCAATACATTTTGAAAATGGCTAATGATGGAAATGATTATATTTTATTTTAATTTTCTGATGTCCTAATACTGAAACATTTATAATGGTAATGCAAAATCCATAGCAGACGAGGACATGCTTTTCCCATTCCTCATCAATTTACAGAATAAATAAATCAAATCGGATGGCACTATTATCATTAGTACTCGTAGTATTATTATTAGACACAGAGGCCATCATCCTTGTGCTAAAGGAAGACATTTGTATGAGTCCATGTCATGTGAGGTTAGTTTATATGCATGCAATTCTGTTGTAAACAGTGTAACCTCAGTAACTAGGCTGAGCCAGAACTCGTTAGAGAACTCTCCTGCTCTTTATTAGCCAATGGCACGCACCCTCAACTGAACACACTGAACCGGTGCTAGGATTTCTCAACAACTCATAAGAGAAGAGGAAATCCATCTGATTATGGGCATGGATTATTTGAAGTAGTTCACAAAATCGGTGGTGCCCCTTAATAGTAAACCCAACATGTTCAGCATCTTAATGGTTATATTAAAATGCACAGTGTTAGCATAGTTTACATACTAAGTATACACATGCATACATGTGGCCTATAATGGCTGTATTCTCTCTGTTTCTGTATGCACTTTAAATGATCTCTCCACCCAGCTTCATTTATACATACAGTCTAACTTTGTAAACTAGCAGAAGCTTTAGAAGTGAGAAACGATGTTTTAACACTAGCCAACCTGAGCTATGTTTCTTACCTTCTGAAGTCTTTCGCAAGTAGAAAAAAGACCAAAGTATAAGAAACATGAAGAAGTGAGCTAAGTATAAGCAAGCTAATCACAGTGTTCTCATGCTAGCCTGCTGCTTCTGAAATGAAAGACCATGAAAGACCAGAGACAAACCAGAACACCAGACATACTATAATGTAGCACATTCTTCATTGTCCATTTTTAACAGCCTACTTGTATATATAGGCACTGTATATATAAATACCTAGGTGGGCTACTTAATATGAAGTGTAAGGGAAATGTATAGAGAGAGTAAAATGGGTCATGCTGAAGACCTCGGTAACTTTTAAAATGGCTCTGTTATACATACAATCCCAACAAGTCAGGTACAATTAAACTCTATTCAAAATATCTAAAATCTTGCTAATATACGTGTTCTAATCATCAAAGCTGCTCTCTGTACTAACCACTGACGTCATTAAACCTGTTTTAGGGGGCTATAGCCACCCCAATATACATGTATTATTAGTTAAAATAATTTAAATCGGCAATTTTTTTTATTTTTATTTTTTTGATGCACTATGACCTGGGGGAAGCGCTGCTGGCCCATAACATCTCTGAAACCTGAAAGAAGCATTGATACTGTTTTTCTATCTGTAGATGGCTATAGCCTCAAACCTTTTTTTTTGTATAAAGGCAGCAGCTCCTCCAAAGGTCAGTCAGGTGAGAGTATTTTTAGAGTTTAAATAAAACATTCTAATGCATTTAATTAGCACGTGATTTCAAATAAGAATACTTGTTAGTAAAGGCAGGAAAGAAGAGGAAGGAAAAATTA
The DNA here is from genome assembly GCA_025084515.1 of Ancistrus triradiatus. Taxonomy (NCBI): domain Eukaryota; kingdom Metazoa; phylum Chordata; class Actinopteri; order Siluriformes; family Loricariidae; genus Ancistrus; species Ancistrus triradiatus. The sequence continues at coordinate 512,690 of JAJAGP010000259.1, read as the reverse complement.
GACTATCAGTGATTGGACTGAAAAAGCAGGTTTGATGGCAGTTAGTGACCTAATACAAACCTTGAATGACATGTCTCTTCAACAAAATGTGCTGCTATGAAGCAATTTCTCCAACTACTTGCAGCCTATGTTTTAAGTTCATGCCTGTTTCGTAATGCAGATTTTTTTGTGTCATTTTAAATTATCCTTGGTGATTTACCTTTAGATCCCCCTAGTCAAAGCTTAGCCCTCCCTATTTATAAATCTCTAGTGACGCCCCTGCTACTAACCCTCCAATAGTGACCCAGAAGAAAGATACAGAAGCTTGTTGTGTTCTAAATATTGTATCTTCATATCTCTACCTACACCCTCCAATTGTCACTTTACTCAGTGACTGTAATCGTTGTTTACTTATAGGGCTGTCAGATGATTAAAATATGTAATGGTGTTAATTGCACGTTACTGCATTAATCATAATCATAATTAATCACATTTCTTGAAGAAATAATGCTACCATTAAAAGTAGCACTACACAGTGAAATGAGTGGACAATATAAACTTCAACAGAATGGATTTATAACCTTTTAGTAATTAAACTCTGAATGGCATATTTTCATGATGTCTTGTTTTTTGAGGCATGACATTTCATTGAGCCTTCTCTGACAGCCAAGACATCATGATTAACAGAACCAGATACCTCTTCAATGCAAAATATTCATTTTATTAGCACTTTTATAAGAAACAGCATGTGCAAGCCGTTATCGTGTGTGTCATGTGACAGTGTGTTAGTATGTTTATGTGACAGAATATGCTGCTGTACAAAAATGAGTAAAGCACATAATGAGGGCATACATTTACCACTTCTGTTCCCTATTATCCAAATATTAGGCTAATAGTGCCTAATGTAGAGTATTGTAGTAGTATGTATAGTCCATATAGTATGTAGTGAATAGTTATTAAGCACCATTTTGCATTCAGCCCACTACTGGGTGTAGGCATGAAGGAGACATTGGTCAGAGACCCAAAGACCCACCCAAACTACAGATAACTGACAGGCAAGAAGACAAATGAAAATATCGCCTTTGTATTTTATAAGAATATTTGCTATTGGACCCATTTTCCAGAAAGTGGTACATTCAGCTCGTTGTAATTGAATATATTCATATTGTTACCTTGCTAGGAAAGCTAGTTAGCTGTATATGCTGTTATTGTGAACTGACAGTCTAGGAGCAACAACAACTAAGATAACATTTACATTTGGTAATTTAGCAGATGTCTTAAGATGGCCAGAGCGACTTACAACGGATACAATCTTACAATCCAAGTAATTATGGGTTAAGGACTTTGCTCAAGTGTCCAACAGTGGCAGCTTAGCAGAGATGGGACTTGAGCCCTTAAACTTCTGTTCCACAATATAGTACCTTAACTGCTACACCAACACAGTCCAACATTTGTGTCTCAGAAGCTCAGAAGAAGAAGGCAACACAAAGTCATAAAACTGACAATACAGTAGAATTGTTCATCTAGGGTTTCATGGATTGTGTTTGCATGGCTGAGTGGCCACACAATGATCAACATGTGCAATGGCAAGTGTCAGCTAGAGATGGCGTAAAGCACTTTAAAACTGGACTCCAGGGCAGTTGCAATGTGTTCTCAGGGGTGATTAATTGTTTGATCAACTGAGATAGTTATATATGAAGTGCTACTGGTATTTTTAGGTCTCTGAAGAACCTGATAGCAGACCTTTGTGATGAATTGGAATCACAGACGGTCAGGCCTTCTCAAAGAAGTGCAGCTGGTGGACCAACCTCATGTTACTGTCCACATATATTCTCCAGTTGTTTTTTTCTGTGTGTTAAAGTTTTCCTGAATCCCTTACAGGAGCAACACTCCACCTAGGAGTCCATTTTTTCTCTCTCCAGTGAGTGTGTGTGTCTGCTCTAGGGGTGGGGCCAACTCAGTCTCCCGCGTGACGGAATTGCACTAGATGGAGTTGGATGCAAACTCCCATAGCGAGACAGCTTGGCTCACCACACACACACAGCTGGATGCTGTCCGGCCTTTAAAAGGGGATTTATGTGGAGCTTACGTTAGAATGACTACAGAGAACTGCACAATAAACAAGACCTTTTTAGGGCTGTAAACGCAGCTCAATTTAGAATTAAGGTCATTAAAAAATTATCACCAAAAATATTTATTTTAAAAGGTGACCACTTTTTCCTTTTACTTTCAGCATATAGTCTTTTTATTTTGTGCAACATCCATACCGATTCCTGGGGGACATCCATCAGGTATCATTTTTTGTGGACAAGAAAATTGGAAATATTGAAAAAAAGTGTTGCCATCACTGGATTGTTTCAGACCCGATGGGGATATCCAGATATGCAACATATCCTTTTTGAGAGACTCAACATTCAGCAGGTAGGAGGAACTTCAATTTTCTTCTTGGTGGATGATTGCGACTGAAGCTGAATCCATTAGGTTTCACAAGTTATAGCAGAGCATGGTGGGCTTAATTATTAGGAAATACAAATGCTGGTGTAAATGTGGGCTGATCATCATTTACAGGTTTGTTGCAGGTTTTTGATTATTGGTTTCTGCATTTTTCCTGTTGTGTCTGGCAATGTTTGAACGGCTTCAACTAAAACTCAAATATCTTGTTTGTTTAGAGACAGACTCTATAATGTACCGTTCTTTCTGTGCTTTCCCTTTATGAGCATGCATATGGAACAGTGAGGATTTATTCCAGCACTGTGGGTTACAGTACAGACTTATAACGTTCACCTTGTTCTCTCTCCCCCTTGCCTTAGCACAGGACAGCACTGTGCTACCGCTGTGAGCATTCATTTTCTGAGACAAAGCTGATGGTGGAGAATTTTTTCTTATGCAAACAGTTCTTTAATTGTATTCTACAATAATTAATTACTATTCATACTATTAAACTGCTATTATTACAGAGTTATTATTTATTGAATTATTGTCATTATTATTAATGATCTGATATTAAATAATTATCATAAAATATACTAATATGCAATGTATATAATAATTCACAGTGAGTAAATCACAGGGTTAAAAAGATGGATGCATTCCCCCACCCCAAAAAGAAGATTTTTCATTCTTAATAGCAAGGTCTATAAGTTCCCAACATATACAAATATGTAGATCTAGTTGGGTGTATGCCTATGTGTACGAAACAAAGTAGAGCAAACCTTTAACAGTCATAGATTAGATCTGATGATAGCTGTTTATATACGCAGTTACATGTACTGTGGATTTATCCAAGATATGAGCTGCTTAAGGTAATAAAAGGATACTTGGCTGTTGCTTAAATTATGCAGATTTTGATATAGAATATCTACTGTTTTGCGTAGTATTCAGTTTCAATTTCCTGGTACTTGGTGCAACTCAAATGAGGTGTCAAAGTGCAACAATATTTAAATACATGCACATTCCAAGACAGCTGAAACCTTAAGAAAAGCCATGGTCCTGTTCAGCAGGTTGTCTTACCTTAGTGCACGTTCTTACCATCTCTGTACCTACTTAGTTTGGCATTCTAAATTGTCTGAAGAAGAATCGTTTAGACAAAGACAGCAACAAAGATCATACTCTTCCGTAATTCATCAATTTATAACACGCCTTCAGCAAGACTCCTGTACATAATTAATGATAGTTTTCATAGAGTCTAGACTAGATCATCACTGGAAGTAGATTGAAACTTCAATTTTTAAAGGGCATATGTCTCAAATTCAGTCATAGAGTTTGAGTTTACCTTAGCCTTTATTATTTTAATGCAGTGAGTGATTTAACTATGAATGTCAATGTCACTAATGTTTCATTGACATATTATACCAACTCAGGTTTTATAACAACAAGGTGAACTAAACTAAGATCCTTAATGTATTGAATAAGCAGGTAGAGCAATTTACAATTTGTTATTACTGGATTTGTCAAACGGCTGGTAAAAACGAGAGCAGTAAGGCTTTTAAGGGTCAATTTGGCTTTTAACTTACCCTTTTCATGGGCACAGAACAGACCCGACCTATACTTTGCTTTGTTCTGTGCTTTATTACTGACTGTGTTTACAGCCTGTTTATTGCTCTGGTTTTTTCCTGGTCCCCCCTCAACTTCTAGTGCTCAGTGGGTTATGTAGGTCCATTCTGTAGGGCTTTTGGAGCTGAAATGTAAAAGAAAAATGTTTGATGTACACAGGAAACGAGGGCACAGCTAGGCATGTTGGGTGTGCTACACATTCTCTGACTCATTTTATTACATCAATAGGGAGCCTGGAGTATTTGTTTGGCCTGTTAAAGGCTCTCCTTGGTGGCAGCTCTCTTTCAGTGCTGCTTAAAAAATTAATGAATCAACAGTACTGACAAAGAGGGCAATTTAATCTCCTGATTGTTTGATGAAGGGGTTCAGTTGCCAGGTTCATTTTTTCAGTGACTGAAAGGAGGCAGTTGGAGAAGAACGAGGTGCCTGAGTAATAGATGGCCAAGCAAACACAGAGCTCTGAGTGAAGTTAAAGAGCTCCTCATGTTCAGACGATGCCTCCCAAACACTTACTAGGCTGCCTTTTTAGGACAGCATGACATCTTGAAGTATATTAGACAATAGAAACTACTGGTGTCATGTGAAAGTTAAAAAATGCTAAATATGCTGTTCAGTTAAATCTCACGTTGTAGTTTAGCGAAAGAGAAGTTCTGCTGGAAACTATCCTGGAGAAAGGGTCAACTCTGTGGAGTCTCCCTTTTCTCCTGGTTCCAGGGTGATGGCGTATCCCTGCGTCAGACATGACACATCTCTCCCAATTAATATCTTTGACTCAGGCTGCGGACAGCAGGCGCTGGGAGTTTTTGGCTCGTGCTAATAAATATGAGGAAGGTGTTGAAGACATTTGTCTATTATTCATCATCAAAGGCAAATAAACTTTGAGCAAGCATTCTCTAGAGCGCAGCGAAACGAAGGTAGTGCTGTGAAGATGATGGAAAGGTAATAGCCTGTTCCTAAGAACTCTTGCACATTTATCAAACAATTGATGTGGGAGATGGAAGCAGTCCAGGTATTTTGGTACATCCATATGCGCGCCTGCATGCAGCTGTGTGTGTCTGCGCGTGCATGATGGTCCATGTCTCGGAGTATGTTAACAATCACATCCTTGGCCACACTTTTTGCTTTAGGCGAGCGATAGGGGATGTGGCTAAAAGCTTTCTGGAATTTGTTAAGCTAAATTCCACTGGATACATTTTAGGAAAAGGCTTTCATTCTTACATTCCACGTTACAACCACTGTGACGCTCCATGTGACTCCTCTGAAGTGCTTAATAAAAACACCTGCAGTAAAGATGATGCGTGTAATGGAATTGGGTTCCTTCTGCTATGAGGTACTTACTCACTGTAATATATTCCATTGTCAAAGTTGGTCCATACATGGCATTGGAGCGTTGGAGCATCACATCCAAAAACAATGGGTGTTAACATGCAGATTGCATTTTATAGGCTGCTATAACTGCCCTTAATATTCTGGCAAAGCTTTCTACATGACTTTTGTGTTCTACCATAGCCATGGTAGTTAGTTTGGGTAATGATGACGGGCAATGAAATCTGGAGATCAAGATTTAAAGTTCTGTTACACTAATCTCTGCAAACCATTTCTATATGAGGCTTGCTTTACACTGACACAAACTGTTGCCACAAAATTGGAGGCACTCAACTCTTTAAATGTCACTAAACATTACGATTGGCTTTCACTGAAAACCATAAAAAAGTCCCAAGCTGTTAGCCAGTAGCCAACTATAGCATGTTATTACATCTGCCAAACATATTTATCCATCAGACTCCAGAGGATGTTTCATTTGTACAGACTTAAACTGATACAATCTTACAAGTTACAATCCAAAAAAATGGGTTAAGGACTTCGCTCAAGAGCCTAAACAGTTCAGCACTGCTGGGATTTGAAACATGGACCCTCTGGACAGTAGTCTAGTACCATAACCCTGTGCCACCAGAGTCACCACAGCATTTTCGTCTGCTTCCACAGGCTGAGTAATTTCACTATTCCTGCTGACTTTTGGCATTGTGCATGGTTCTTTCCCCAACAGGTTCTTTTGAACAGTTCTTTTCTTTTCCAGAGTTAGTTTGGAATTCATTTTCATGATTCTCCTCATTTCATGCCAAAGGCCTTCTGGTTGATCTCAGGACCAAACCAGATCAATTCCCCATCGACTTATGCACGGGAAAGTTACTGCTTATCTAGTTTGTCTGTTCTTTCTCTGTGTACTCCATCATTACTGAGCAATGCCTGAAATAAACGTTCTTTTGTTAAAATTCCAAAAAAAAAAATCATTTAGACCAAATATCTTTTTTAACATGAAAACTGGTGATTTACCAAAAGAACCAAAGTTTATTGACATGCTGTCAACATTGGTTGTATTTTAATCAGCCAAAAGAGTCTGCCTTCTCCAGTTTCAAAATGATGCGATATACAGAGGAATTGTGCTCTACAAAACATGTTTTATTTCTTCTGAAGAGACAATTTGAAGGGCAGTGACCAAAAAGTATTTAAGGCATTTGTTTCATCGTGCTGTGACCGCTAGTGGTTTGACGCCAAGTCCCAGCAGTTCAAAAGTAATTCATTGGGAATTTATTTTCATATCATGCACTTTATACGCATATGGATATACTGTATCGGGCAATGGAGTACAGAAGGAATTTGTGGTTTTAATGAAAACATACTAGTATAACACACTGATGAGTAAACTTTCACCATATTTCTCACATCTGGGCAGATTCATGTTTACAGGAATCAAAGGATGCTTTCAGCCCAACAGACCTGCTGCTAACTCATTAATTCATTTTCCTTCCTGCTCAATCCAACACAGGGTCATGGGGAGCCTGGGTCTAAACGAAAGCACAGTGTGCAAGTCGGGAACCAACCCTAGACAGGAATGAATCCTTTGCAGTGTTCGCATACAAAGGAACATTTTAGAAAGACTTATTGATCTACTGCATGTCTTTGACTTGTGGGAGATAAATGGTATACCTGGAGAAAACCCACACAGTCACTGGGAGAATGATGTAAACTCCAACAGAACCGAATCAGGGTCTCTGAAACTGTGAGGTGACAGCATTGAACACGTGCCACCATACCGCCCTCTGCTGCTAATGGTTAAATATAATGGGTATTGCCAACCTTTTTCATGGAATTCTTGTTGGCTAATGACGTTCAATTTCACAGAAGCAGATGCAACCTATCGCACAAACACTTCCCCTTGGTGTTGACTTAATATTTTAGCAATATAACTTCCGTAAATGTTCTCCTAAAATGTTTTTACAGGAGACACCATCTTGCCATATATCATCCCACCATAAACCATTCAGAACTCGTATGGCAGCATTCCAAGAAAGATCATCTAGCTAAACTAATCTGGAGTAACTCCTTATTTGGTTCTTGATATTAATATATTGTTATGGGTTTCTGTTATTTTTATGAGATAGATCTGTATATCTGTATAAAGCTAAAAATGCAACCTCATGCTTTCTTGACCAAGAATTTAGACTTCTCATTGTTTATTTCTGCCCCAAAAAATTCTTTCCCCATCTCTCTCTGTTCCTGGCAGGTCTTGGCACTGACAGAGGCATTGTAACACACAGGAGTCCTAACCCTCTGTGCATTATTGTTTTTGGCTCTCCTCCTTCACCTCCCAGCATCTCTAATAAGACACATGCTCCAGGGCTGGGCTGTACATTCACAACAGCCTGTCCTAGCTGCTGCTGCCGCACGGTACGCACTCCTTCCAGTCTGCCGTGGCTTCATGGGTTGAAGAGCCGTGCTCTCCCTTCTCACACGTTCATCATCTCAAGGTCTGTCCCACTCCCGAGACCGGCACCGCACCCCAACTTCCTTTGCATCCTCATCCTCAGCGCTATGGCTTGTACCCTGGGTTTGTTTGGATTTGCAGCTGTATTAGTCTCTCATAACGGGAGTGGTGGCCACAGTGGGCAGTAAACAGTTCCACCTGCCACAGTGTAGTAAAAGCGGGGGGCACCCTGCCACATCCGTCTGCCTGCAGGGGGAGTGCCAGCACTGCTGGGCAGCAGAGACTATGCAGCTGGGACTGGTGGCTTTGGCGGTGGTCTTTCTCAGCTCGATGGGTTACACTGACAGTCTCAAGATCCCCAGAGGAAGGGGACAAAGACATAGTAAGTCATTCCATTTGTTTTGCATGTGCATTTGTTCTTGACGTTGCATCCTCTATCTGCGTTTTTAGTCTATTTTCAGAGTTCAGAAAGCATTTTATTTGTCTTGTATGCTTTTAAATGGGTCATTGACGTATTCTTGAGAGAGTGGTTTTTTTTCCAGTAATAAATGTCTAGGAAGTGCAATTTTTGTGTCTGCAGTACACATGATCATTCAAACTGCTGCATCACTACTACTGACACTACAACTAATAATAATAATAATAATAGTAATAATAATGTTTTAGTATTTTGTTCTGTATTCATATTACATGGCAATGCAAAATGACCCAGACTAACTATGATCCTTGGCCTTGTCACTGCATCAAAAGTGTCATATGGGGTCTTCTTTATGACATTTCTAACAGAAAAACCCACACAAGAGAGATAGAGGAAGAGAGAGAGAGAGAGAGAGAGAGAGAGAGAGAGAGAGAGAGAGAGAGAGAGAGAGAGAGAGAGAGAATGCATGAAATTCTTCAGCTAGAAACAATGGATATATGGCACCCTTTACCTGGTTGTTCATTATCTGAACCATGGATTGTGGGAATATATTCCAATAACAGGGTTTGACTGTACTTTCAAAGCTGTCCTATTCTGGAAGTCGCTATGGACTGTGGGACTGTGGTGGTCTAGTGGTTAAGGTACTGGACTCTGGACCAGAAGGTCCAGTGTTCAAATCCCACCTCTGCCAAGCTGCCACTGTTGGGGCCTTGAGCAAGACCCTTAACCCACAATTGCTTGGATTGTAAGACTGTACCAATTGTAGGTCGTTCTGGATAAGGGCGTCTGCTAAATGCTGTAAATGTAAATGTATGGATAAGGGTGTCTGGTAAATGCTGTTAATATAAATCCATCTTAACCTGTGAATTTTAAGGATATCATAAATTTAGAACATATAGAACATACTATTTTGCTATAATCATATTGGTGCATTTTTTTTAAATAGCTGTAGTTTAACCCTGCTCTCTATGTATATTTATATCTGATCTCTATGTATATCTTGCTCTTGCTTTCCTCTTTTTGTTCGACTTATGCCACTGTAACACAAGAATTTCCCTCTGGGATTAATAAAGTGATCGATCGATCTATCTCTCAAGCTTTTTTAACAATTATCTTATCTGCATATATGGTTGTCTGATCTGCAAGACCCCACATTTTTGCATGTCTAAATGAATAAAATTAACTTGTTTATGCATTAAATTGTTCACATTAAAGAACTGTTGTACAATAATGTGATATACAATATGCTATGCATTTACACTATGGGGGAAAAATGCATGCTGTGCCATTAACTTAAGTACTAAGTCTCATGCTTTAAAATAGACCACAAAAACCCAGGATAGTAGAAAGTTTGCTTCAGTCATCTGCTTGTGTGGTTGTTCTGTCTTTCTGTTTTCCATCACAAAGTGTTTATTTAGTGGTAATGTGCAGTACTGTATTTGTTAAGTGAACTGCAGTTAAATGTAGGTTCCATTTGTTTATTTTCAGTCTGTGATGTTTGCTCTCAAATAGTATAATAAGTTGCCTTTTTGTGTACGTTCTTTTTCTGAATATATTACCTTTGTTGTAGTCAAGCACTATGTGTGTGTGTGTGTGTGTGTGTGTGTGTGTGTGTGTGTGTGTGTTTTACAAGGCAATCTCGAATAACCTAAAATCGGTTTCTTATGTTGTTTTATGGGTTGAAAACACAGAACCTGTCAGAACTGTTAACACTGTAGAGTAAAGTGTTTGCAAAAACTCATAAATGGAGGTTGCGGAAGTTTCAAACCTTTTAGCTTTTAATCTACAGCATGTGTTACTAAAACCATGAACACACTATACATAAGGGTTATGTCTGACACCTGCAATTAAAGGCTTGAATGTCAAACTGTAGAATTATAATCGATCTGTTTTTCACTCTGCAATACTGCATTTAACAATTTTCAGTACGTTTACAGTCCTTTTGGAAATCTGATTCTGATCATATAAGGTGGTTTTTGACATCACTGTATTGCATATTTCATACAAAACGGAGACTTGTGCAGTAATTCTAAAAACAACTTAATCAGGATTGCCTGAAGTGGAAGATAAGCCCTGTGATGAAGTACAGATACTGCTAATAAACTTTACTCCAGTAAAAGGATAAATTATGTTTCCAGGTCAGTAAAAGACATTGCTTTAAAAGCTACTTAGGTATTAAAAACAAAAGTTCCATGATGTAGTATGTTGATAAAGTTACAATGCTATTTATTTCATTATTAATTCTAAACGACCCATCTTAAGGAAGCAGTTAGCATGAACAGCAGACAATTTATTTATTGTTTAATTGTGTTCTCTTAAGTTTTATTTTCGGCTCCTGTGTATTTAAAGGATTATTTTCATTATTTAGGTAAATTAGTTTAATTTTTACATATATCATCTAGGATGTCCAAGGAGGTTGGGACTTTTGAGTCTTGGTCCTCCTAAGGTTTCTTCTTCATAACAATTAGAACATTTTCCATTGTCCAAATTTTTTATTTTCCACTGTCACTGTTCCACTGCTCAACTCGGGCCGTGGGCCTAGATAGTTAAGCTGCTTTGAGACAATGCTCTGTTGTAAAAAGCACTATATAAATAAAGACCCAGTACTATCCAGTATAAAGCAGCTTGGACAAGCAATGGAAACTGTTTGTCTTTAGCTGGGAGGCTCTTTGAATGTGTGTGAATATAACATTTAACAATCACTGCATTCTTGTTACATAATATTAATTACAAAACAAAACAGAAAACCCAGTGTAAATTTCTAAATGTTCTCTTGTCGATCCAACCCTGACATGGCTAATTAATCTGCAAAGTCTTGCTGGTTGACCAGCATAAGCCTGAAGGTTTAGCTGTTTAACCAGCAAGACACCATCCAGCATCTCATGCTCGTGACCGGCAGACTCAGCACACGACAATTCTACAATTATGATAAATCACAGTGTTTAATCAAGAAATTATATATATGATATGATATGTAGGACTTATAGGAAGCAAGTTTGTTAGCGAACATTACCTACACTGTAATTAAGCACATTAAACTGATAAGCGAATGCGTGTTTGAAATTGCAAGCTGCAGAATACATGGTGGGTTGAAATTTGAACAATGCAGTTTGTGAATTTCAGCACTTTACTGCAAATGTAAGTACATTTTGGCCGTTATTGTTGGCCAGACCATTATGTTTGGCAACTATAAAATTTAAATTTGACACTACATACTGAGAAAGACGTACTGAACTCCACTCATGTCTACCTATGATTACATTTACATTACATTTACAGCATTTAGCAGACACCCTTATACAGAGCGACTTACAATTGGTACAGTCTTACAGTCCAAGCAATTGTGGGTTAAGGGTCTTGCTCAAGGACCCAACATTGGCAGCTTGGCAGAGGTGGGATTTGAACCCTGGACCTTCTGGTTCAGAGTCCAGTACCTTAACCGCTAGGCTACCACAGTTATGATACTAATAGAAGAAGGAGAACAAGAGCTTTTTAAACTTGCCTATTCATGAGTATTTATAGCATGGTATTCTTAAAAGACATCTGAGGAGTGAACTGTAATGAGTGTTAGATACCCTTTTTGTCTGTTCCCCCCAAAAAATAAGGTATTGCTAATAAAATAGACTTATCTAATTAAAATGGTGTGTTACTACTGAAAATCTTGTCAGGTAAAAAAAATTCTCTTTAGGAACAATATCCACATACATAAAACCATCGCAGTCTCTTAAGAGTAATACAGTAAAACAAAACAATAGAAGAGCAGTAGAACATGGACAAACTAAAATGGCTCGTAGAAACCAACTGCAGTATAAATGTTAACCTCATTTGTGGCTGGTTAATTAATAAATGACTTGTCATGCCCAACCACAGTGTAACAAAACGATTGGATAACCACTCTCCGCATCACATAAGTTTACAGTGTTAAATAAACCGTAACCCATAATGTCTCAGGAGAAGCTTAAACTCAATGCAGCTGACCAGTACGCCTGCCTAAAATCCATGACATTACTTTTAATACTGCTTTCTCAAGTTTATGGGCAGAAATGGTTCAGACAACTGCTGTTTCAAAACAGATCGGGCTACTATCAAATTTTAGTACTTTGTTGGCAGACTAAAAGGCCTAATTCAATGCAACAAAAACGTCTCTACTGCATTCCGACACAGTATTCAGTTGTGTATAGAGTCCAGGGTAATTATGAAAGGTTGTATTTCTATGTATTCCACTTTTCTGATATTTCATCTGATCTAATCTGTCATTCCACCGAGCGTAATGAAGTTTGTCCACTTAAACACAGTAGCAATGAGTCCATACAACAGTTTAACGACCATCCGAGGTCTTAAATTATAATAAAGGCCCTGGATAGGATGCTAGTAGCTTAAAAAGATTGTGTTACTATGCTAATGTCTGGTCAGCATCCATTTCGGTCAACGTCCTGTCTCACAGAACATAATGTGGTCTTTCAATGGTGCATACCTGTACTCCATACAATGCTCATTGATTTACTCAGGATATTAACAGCAGTAAATACAGCAAAAATCTATAGTTAAAAAATATTCACCCCATATTTTTATAACACTACTCAAATCCATCTTCAACCTTATGGTGTAGATAATAGGTTCACCGAGATGCTCCTATTGTGCTTTCTTGAAATAGTTTAATTTATGACACTAAAAGTCCTGCCTCATTCTTGGATCACTCTGACCTAGATGTCATCAAACTTGCAATAATTCAACCAACTCTTCAGCTAGCAGCATTCCTGCAAAATCATGGATTTGTGTGCTGTGTTGGCCAGAGCTGACCTCTGGAGCAAAAATATCTCAGTTGTGATGTCCAGCTGAATAAGGTTCCTGTTTTCATTTTAGAAAAATAGACAGCAGTTCATTTATCATCAGCTTGTTGGTTACTGCCAGGATGCCTGAACAATCAAGTAGACATTTGCTTGATCTCTTAATACATGTGAAATTCCCCTGAACTCCAAAATATGGTTAGAAACAATTTTATCATTGTAATGAAATTCTTTGCATATACTAGCTTTTTGTATTTGAGGTTAAGGCACAGTGTCAAAAGTGCCATTTAAGTGTAGCCTTGAACCCCCAACCTTCAGATCAACCAGTAACCACTAAACCACCAACACCTCTCCTGGATGAATACATGCCTTGAGTCAAATTAAATAAAGCACAAAAAAAAGTCACATTTTCCCATTCAAAACAAAGATTTTAAGTATTGGGGACAGAAATATTGCAAACATGCTAGCTGTTTTCTTCTTTAAGCACAATAATGATGGTTATTATTATATATTATGACATGTTTGGTTACTAAAAATAAATCCCTGAGAAAATAATGACATAGCTAAACCAAGACTATGTGACCAATGAGGTAATGTTTTTGATTTAGCACTCAGTCACACCACTTTTATTCTTGCTTAAAAAAAACTAAATAAGAAAAAAAAACGGATCAGCTTATGTTGCGCTTTTTGAGGTTAGTATGATAGCCAACCAGCAAGACCATGTCAGTTCCATGTTCCATGCCGGTCTCAGTTGATTCAGGTTGGTTAGCAGCATACCAGCTTTTTTTAAAAACATGATCTTAAAAGTAATTAAAAACCTAGCTAACCTTCCAAGAATATTTTCAGCCATGTATGTGCAAACTATTTCACAACATCTGTTAAAATACACTCAAGCACATGACGGTGATAAACACTGTGACAAGTTTCTGTAGCTCTGTCAGCCCATAATGATATTTGCCATGTTTAACATGCCGACTATGTTGCTAAAAGCTATCTAGATCCAAATAATGAACACAAATAATTGTAACAATGGGAGTCATGGGGACGCAGTGGTTAGCGCTGTAACCTCGCAGCTTGTATTCGAGTTTGTATGTTCTTCCTGTGTCTGTGTGGGATGCGAGAGTGTGGATATGCCCTGAGACACACTGACTCCCTGTCTATGGTGGATTCCCATTCTCTGTGACACTGAATTGCATTACATGGTTATAAAAATGATTGAATGAATGACGGAAAGGCATTAAACAAAGTTTAAAACTTGGCTATGTGTATGAAATATAGTATTACACATGTTTATACATGTCTCATAGTACTGTGAGTAGATTAGGGAGAAATAACCTATTTTATAATGTTACATTTTTTGTTATTCATTAACATTTTCTATGTGGTAAAATTGATTATCGACTATTAAGAATATCGACGATTATCAAGAGCTCGTACATTGACCCGTAAACTATCCAGTAGGCTACTGCTGCAGAATACACATGAATACAAGCACAACAGGAAATGTTCCAGAGTTGGCTGTTAATGAAATAAAACACACAGTTCCTATCAGAACAATCAACCATGTACTTCAAGCTTACACATTGTCAAGCACACATATACTCAGATTAACATTAAGCGATATGTAATGCTCTACTACTATTACAACTGTTACTATTCTCATTAACAGCTTGTTGGCCAGTTGCAGCACATTTCTGAACATATACTATACTTTGTAATATTTTACCATCCACTGTATATCTGAAAGAATTTGCAGACGAATTGCATTAAGAGTGTGTATATTTACAGCTGATCCCATACAGACCCATAAATCTATGCTGGGAAGTACTTGTTTTATAGAAGTGTGCTACGTTTGTTCTTCCATTCCATAAGCATGCTGAACTTATTACCGTCACTGGGGCGATGTCTCAGTCACTCCATGTTCACCCACGAGGGGTGTGCAATCAGTGCCTAATTGGATTTTATTAGTATGGGATGCCTTTGCAAAGCTGCCCTCCCTGTTAGTAAGAATCTCTTCTGCTTTTAACTGAAGGGGATGAATGATTTTAATCATCAGCAATGGCTCCTAGTTGCAATAGCTGCAAACTAATTAAGAATTAATAGAGGTTTATTATGTTTTGACCTAAAGCACAGAAAAGTCAATGTGTTATACTTCCTTAAAGGGCACAAAGTATTAAGCCGGGTACACTAAACACATGGACATGAGTCATATGGATGTACTGTACTGCTCAAATCTTAGGCCACCATGCTATTGTTAGATTTGTTGTTTTAGCAGTGGTGTAATGACCATATAGAATTATTCTTTTGTTAGAATATAACCAGGAGTTGGCCTTCTGTCAACGAAGAAGCTTGATCAGGAATGGTCTTTTTGGAAGGGTAGAAGCCAAAAAACCACTTTATCTGGGAGGTGACACTAAATACTGACATTTGCCTGCAAAAGCTGTTTTGTTCTCAAAATTGTGTGGTCTTTTTAAATTTTGTGTGCATATTTCCTGCATTTTCTGTTTGCATCTAAATAAAGAGACTGAGAAAATTGTATATTGTTTTTATACCATTGCTCCAACAATCTAATAGTGGGCCTAAGACTTTTGCACAGTACTGTATTTGTAAATACAATGTATTCACTATATTAATAGTGCTGGGCAGGGAATATAATGGGGTATAGATGTATAATATGCTAACCCACCCCAACAGTGACCTCTACCCAGCTCTGCAATTGACTAGCGTCCTATCCAGGGCCTGCTTATGCCTGCGGTCTATGTTAGGCACCGGAGATCCCGCAACCCTGACCAGGAAAAGAGGGATAAAAAGATGGAAATCATAATAATAATAATGTTGTGGTAATAATATTTTATCTTTTGCTTTATTGTTTCCCTCTCTGTGCCCCAGCGCCAAGTACTGAAGTGCCACAGTCATGCTCCAGTGGATGTGAAAGTTGCTCTGAATACAATGGATGCACAAAATGTCGACCACGGCTTTTTATCCTCTTGGAGAGGAACGACATTCGTCAGACAGGGGTGTGCCTCGCCACTTGTCCCGTAGGATATTATGGCATTCGTAATCGGGACGTGAACAGGTGCTCACGTGAGTATCAGTGTGGTTCAGATAAAAAGCATCAAGAGTTCTAGTGGGAATTAGTAGGAACTAGACGCCAGCCACAAAAGCTCATGTTTCCTGCCAACCAGAGCTCAACCAGTGGCATTAAATCAGCATGTCTAAACAGAGATCTGTTTTCCCTTACTTTGTGGGTGAAAAACAGGAACGGGGAAAAAAAATAAAAAGCAAAACATTGGTAATACGCTGTTTGTCTGTTTCTGTAAGGAAGTCTACATATTTTGGATTGTAAATATAGAGTTCATCCAAGTTTCCAGTTAAAACTGACCAGATTTTTCCAGCGCTTAGAGCTCTCTGATTGTAGTTTTATCATAGCAGTTTGTAATACAGAAATTGAATTTGCATACTGTTAGTAAAATCTGAGAGCTAAGATAATATTGCCACGTGGGAATTTGTGATTGAGGGAATGTCAGGGAAACCAGCTCTTTGCTGTCCCTCATCAGCTGATTATTGATATCTACATAAATCTGAGAAATCTGAGTTTTTTTGCATTTTCTTCTGGTATTTTTAAGTAATTTTCAAGCTTGTACTCATTAATGTGATGTCTCTGGAAGAAAACAACACTGTTTTTTTCTTCACATTACTTAATCACTCTCAGATGGTGTGATTTAGCTGTTTTCTATGTGCCATCAGAAGCAATATTGACATGATATAGAAGGGCCCTGCAGTATGCATGTTTAACAGCCAACTCTTACACTGTTGATAATTCTTCAGTTGTCCTTAGCAGAAAATAAGGTAGTACTGAGGATCTAATGGACATATAAAATGCATGTCATAGGCCTACACCTTTCCAAAAAATAATTTCTTCCAAGTTTTGCTCTGCTAGACCTGTCCTAGTGAAATGCTCTTATTTTGTTGAATGGAAATGTCCAGCACCTTAGCCATGAAGCAACAGGTCACAAGCTCAAACTGCCTTTGAGAGCAATCTCAACACAAGATCTGTGCATTGCTTTAAGCAGGTTCTCTGCTTCATCATCTGCCACCTTTGGTATGAATTGGAATGCCAACAGCACATGCCAATCCTCATATTACATCAGTGGCCAAACTCTAGTGGAAAAACCCACACAGAAGAGTGGAGGCTGTTATGGCTGCAAATCCATATTAATGCCCACGATTTTAAATGCGACAGCTGCTATTCAAACTATTGTGGGAAAAACATTTCGTTAAAACTTTTAATAGACTGCTAGTTTTTTAATTGATATTTAATGTCTCAGTATATTCTGAATGTGTTCTGAATGTACTGTGAAAAAGCATCAAACACAAACAATGGGAGGTAAAGAACTATTGGAATTTTTTGTTTAATGAAATTTAATCTGAATTTTTATGAAGTTCTTCCCAACACTGTTGCAGAGGTTCTCATAAGTATGTTGCTGTGGGTATACATCTGGAAACTGTGCTGGTCAGTCTATGACCTGAAACCTAGTGTCTTGTCGTGTAATGTGGTTCTGACATAGCCTGGGGTAGCACTGCCTTGCTGTAAGATGAAATCCTGACCAACTATGCGCAGACCAAAGGGTATTGTATGGTTCAGCAAAATACTGTGGTAGCCCTTTCGGTTCAGGGTGCTTTTTTCTTTGCCAATTAAGATCGCGATATATTACATCCTACATCCAATTACATGGTAAAGTATCATAGTCTGTTCCAACATTGCTTTTATACAGACAAAGTTTGATAGTACGAACACTGAGATTTACATTATTTTTCAGTTTCTGGTAAAAAAACTTTTCTTTTAAAATCTTTTCAATTCATTTCTTCCTTTTGCACAATTCCAGTTATACACTGGAAAGTGCTAGCATCTGCTATGTCAATAAAACTGAAAACAACTGAAAAATAAAACTGTGGATGTGCTAAAACTTCTGAACAGTAGTGAATACTGCCACTGTTGAGCCCTTGAACAAGACCTTAACCGTGCTTGGATTGTACCTTGTAAAATTGTATCAATTGTAAGTCACTTTGGATAAGTCCATCTGCTAAATTATATTAATGTAATTAAAGTATATGTAATGTAGAAATACTTAGAAAATGGTAAATAAGGTTGTATTATTTTATACCCTAGTCCCTTCGGTCTTGGTATTGAAATTTGTATTGTGCTATGGATTTGACTCTACATGTAAAACGAAAGCACAACTGTACATGTTAAAGTGAAAATATATTCTATTCAAACATTACATAGTCAGTGTATTTTAAGCTCTTTTCTTAGGCCCAAACACAGTAAAGTAGCTGCAGGGCTCCAACTCTTCTTGTACATAGACTAATATGAACTTCTCACTAACCTCTTTTATATTCGGTTCATAAAAACCAAGAGCTATAAATCCTGGTGTTCAGATTTGTACATGAAACATTATATGATGTGGGTAAATTAAACATATCCTCGTCTGATTATTACACAAAGTTGTGGGATTCTTTTTAGTCTTTGTTAGGTGTCTGTTTTTCATTACTGCCATGTTTATAATTGCCTCTAATTTAGAGTAGTTTGGTTGTTTGTTTGACTGAAGAAGCTGAGCTTCTAATGAGATGAAAAATCTGACGTGCAGTCCTCT
This sequence comes from Ancistrus triradiatus, assembly GCA_025084515.1. Classification (NCBI taxonomy): domain Eukaryota; kingdom Metazoa; phylum Chordata; class Actinopteri; order Siluriformes; family Loricariidae; genus Ancistrus; species Ancistrus triradiatus. The sequence continues at coordinate 494,033 of JAJAGP010000259.1, read as the reverse complement.
TGTTCTGGATTTGCTTATCCATGCTAGTTTTAAAGAGGGGATTAAGAGCAGTGGGTGGGGGTGAAAATATGCTTTAAATGGTTTTGGATGTTATTTATGGCCTAGCCTAATGCCTGCGTATATCATCTCCCTCCATTATTGTTTTTTCCTCCTTCGCCAATAAATATTCAACAACAGTTACTTAGCCTGCATTTTTCGCACATTATGTCTGTGCAAACCCCTAACTTCTGCCTATAAAGCTGCACAATGTACTCAGATCAGTCGTAACATTAAAACCACCTGCCTGATATTGTGTACGTCACCTTAGTGCTGTCAAAGCTCTGACCGGTCAAGGCATGGACTCCACAAGACTCCTGAAAATGTTCTCTGGTATCTGGCACTACGATGTTAGCAGATTAATTCCTGTAAGTTGCGATATGGGGGTTCCATGGATCAGACTTGTTTGTCCATACAGTGGGGAAAAAAAAAGTATTTAGTCAGCCACTGATTGTGCAAGTTCAACTACTTAGAAAGATGAGAGAGGTCTGTAATTTTCATTAAATGTACACTTAAACTATGACAGACAAATAATAAGTATTTGGTCAATAACAAAACCATAAACCAATAAAAAAACATAACCTTAGTTGGCAGATTTCCTCTAGAGTGGTAGCCTAGCGGTTAAGGTACTGTACTATGGATCAGAAGGTCCAGGGTTCAAATCCCACCTCTGCCAATCTATCACACTGTTGGGTCTTTGAGCAAGGCCCTTAACCCAAAAATTGCTTGGATTGTAAGATTGTATCAATTGTAAGTCGCTCTGGATAAGGGCGTCTGCTAAATGCTGGTAAATGTAAATGTAAATCTCTAGAGCAGTGATGTTTTGGGGCTGTCGCTGGGCAAACACGGACTTTCAACTCCATCCACAAATTTTCTATGGGGGCTGAGGTCCCTGGAGACTGGCTAGGCCCCACTCCAGGACCTTGAAATGCTTTTTACAGAGCCACTCCTTTGTTGTGGCTGTACCTATGTTTGGGATCATTGTCATGCTGGAAGACCCAGTCACGTTCCATCGTCAATGCTCTCACTGATGGAAGGAGGTTTTGGCTTAAAATCTCATGATATATGGCCCCGTTCACTCTTCCCTTAACACGGATCAGTCATCCTGTAACCTTTGCAGAAAAAACAGCCCCAAAGCATGAGGTTTCCATCCTCATGCCTTCACAGCCTAGCGGTTAAGGTCCAGGGTTTCAATCCCACCTCTGCCAAGTTGCCACTGTTGGGTCCTTGAGCAAGGCCCTTAACCCACAATTGCTTGGACTGTAAGATTGTATGATATGTAAGTTCGCTCTGGATAAGGGCGTCTGCTAAATGCTGTAAATGTAAATGTGTTCTTGGGATGGCAACTCAGCATTCATCTTCCAAACACAACGGATTGTGTTTTTTGCCCAAAAAAGTTCTATTTTGGTTTCATCTGACCACATGATATTCTCCCAATCCTCTTCTGGATCATCCATATGTTTCTTCTGGCAAACTTCAGACGGCCTGGCCCTGGACATGTATTGGCTTAAGCAGGGGGTCACGCCCTGGCACTGCAGGATCTGAGTTCCCCCTCTGTGTAGTGTGTTACTGATGGGTAGGCCTTTGTTACTTTGGTCCCAGCTCTCTGCAGGTCATTCATCAGGTCCCTCCGTGTTAGTTCTGGGATTTTTGCATGATCACCGTTCTCATGAGGGGGGGGGGGTTGTTTTTTTGACCCCCACGGGATGAGATCTTGCGTGGGGCCCCCCAGATCGAGGGAGATTATCAATGGTCTTGTATGTCTTCCATTTTCTTACAAATGCTCCCACAGTTGATTTATTCACACCAACCTGCTTGTTCCTATTGTAGATTCACTCTTGCCCAGCCTGGTGCAGGTCTATAATTTTCTTCCTGTGTTCTTCGACAGCTCTTTGGTCTTGGCCACGGTTGAGTTTGGAGTCTGACCGTTTTGAGGCTGTGCACAGGTGTCTTTTATACAGATAACAAAGGTCAAACAGGGTTGCCATTAATACAGGTAACAAGTGGAGGACGGAAGAGCTTAATAAAGAAGAAGTTACAGGTCCTGTGAGAGCAAGAAATCTTTGCTTGTTTGTGGGGTGACCAAATACTTAATTTTACACAATGATTTACAATTAAATTCTTAAAATCAACAAATTCCTACAATGTGATTTCCTGGATTTTTTTTTCTCATTTTGTCTCTCATAGTTGAAGTGTACCTATGATGGAAAATTACAGACCTCTCTCATCATCTTTCTACGTCGGAGAACTTGCACAATCAGTGGCTTTTGACTAATACTATACTTTTACTTTTTGCCCCCAATGTATGTATGTTTGGATTGTGGTTTGGGGAATTTGGAGGTCAACACCTTTACTTGAACTCTTTGTTTTGTTTTTCAAAAAATTGCTGAACAATTTTCACAGTGTAGCAGGGCGCATTATCCTGCTGAAAGAGGCCACTGCACTGCTATTAGGGAAAACTGTCACCATGAAGGGTGTACTTGATCTGCAACAATGTTGAAGTCAATGGTATGTGTCAAATTAACATCCGCATGAATGCCAGGACCCAAGTCTTCCCAGTAAAACATTGCCCAGAGCATTACACTACAGTGTTATTCACTTTCTCCTGTCAGTGGTTTTAATGTTATGGCAGATTTAAAGTTATTGTGTTGAATATGAAGTATTCATTAACTGGCAGCATTAGGTTGTGTAGTAACATATAAAGACAGATTTACTTTGTCATGACAATTGTGGCATGTTCTTTTTGTCTGTTACAGAATGCAAAATAGAAAATTGTGCAGACTGCTTCAGTCGAACGTTCTGTGCAAAATGTAAGGAGAGCTTTTATTCATACAGTGGCCGGTGTTACCACAGCTGTCCTGAAGGTTTAATCACAGTCAATAGCACCATGGAGTGTACAGGTGAGTAATTAGCTTTCCCAAATCAAATCAAACTGATGTGCGTTTTTGACGTTAACATGTACAATGTACTTCGAGACTTACATATACATGGTTACTCATGGTTGAACCCTTTGCACCTATCTGTAGTTCTGTGTTATTTACTCATAAAACATGATCTCATGGTCCAACATTCATAGTCCAGGCTGGAAAGGATATCTTAACTCTTGCATTTAGCACTGGAGAAAGCTATTTTAGCTCTTTGTTTGTTTCCTCTAGACTGGAATTTCAGACCACTCTGATTTCTTGCATGGACAGCCCTCTTCAGGTCATGGGTTAAGACCTGGACTCCATTCCAAAATGTGGCTTTACTCTTTTCTTTAATAGTTCTTGTGAGTTTTGGGTCATTGTCTTGTTGCATCAACCAACTTTAGTAAGCCTTTAGTGATGCACAGCTTCCAGGGGTGTTTCCACACTACTTGTCACACTGGGGCAGACACAAAATTTAGAGGGGCTCAAAGGTCTGCCTGCCAATCAGTTGCAGGGGCACAACTGTGCATGGAAAATAAGCCTGTTAAGCATAAAATAGATTAAGTGGTTTAACACTAAAGTGAACATTACTCTGCCAAATAAAAAAAATATATATATTTTTTATGAATTGCATTAGTTTTGGTTTTCCAGATGTAACTGTTGCCTTTGCTATGTTAATGAATGCCTTTGCTTTAGTGGTCTAATGTGGACTTTTGGTAAGTTATACTGTTCTAAGTATATACATAACATATAGCTATGAGCTATCATTACCTCCTCTGCAGCAATGGTTAACTTTCTTTCAAATATTAGTGGATATCCATCACTACATGCAAAAAACCAAAAGAAACAGTCTCTGACTGAAAGTGTTATCCATGCAAGCTTTTGGAATGATTCTGAGGCGTTATAGGAAATGTAGTTCCTGTGGATAAATTCGCATTGCATGTCCTGTAGTTCTGCTCAACATTCCAGGATAAAATAGACTTTTTACTGCTTTGAGTTTAGTGGGGTATCCAAACATTTTACTGGGGCATTGATGATGCCCCTGACCACTACCCTGACATTCAATAGTATAAAGCTGTTAACACAACTTTATTTCATTGTTTCCTTAATGACTACAAGCTTTTCAGACCCTGAGTGGGCAAAGCAGCCCCAAACAATGATGCTCTCCATCATGCTTTACATACAAGCCTTTGGTGTTGGTGTGCACTGTTTTTTCCTTCATTATATTAGGAATTTTTGGCAACAGTTTTATTTCATATCATCTCAGAAAGACCGTGGAACATCCAAGTGGTCTGTTGCAAACTACAGACATGATGCTAATGATTTGTATTGGAAAATAGGGTTTTACTGAGGGTTTTGCTCTTATAGTGGACATTATACCTAAGCACATTCTAGAGGTCTTCTGCTGTTACCACTGGGTTATTTTTCAACTCCTTTCTGCATTGCATGTTGTGCCCTTGGCAAAGTCCTGGCAAAAGCAGCAACTGTCTGAATTTCTATATCATTCATCTAACTGCAAAATAATGCACATACAATTTCCAGCATGGTCCAGGAATGATTAATAATTTAAGTTTCATGCAATGCATTAAAACACTCCCCCACTGACGTAAGATATAACATGCTGATTCAATTCACCTTGTACTGCAACCCTCACAAGGAAAACAGAAGGAAGCTTACACCTTGTCCTGAAAATGAAAGCTGTGTTTAAGAAACTCAATTTAAGAAAACAGACTTGAATCTCAGGAAAGCACACAATGAAATTCACATAAACAATCCAACCCACATCACTTTACAATAACCACGTTTCTTTACAAAACAATCAATGTACTGGCAAAAAAGGAAACCTGGTGGGATAGTTTGTTCTCTCTTATTCCTGCGGTTTCTCAACCACTAGTTAAGGGAACTTTGGAGGGATGCCTGCTGGATGATAAGGCCTAAATTGATTTATTCTGAAAATTGTTCTGCCATAAGTAAGCAAACACTGTGCTAATGGCATTACTCTTGGAGACTAAGCCCTGGCAGCCTCAATCTGCTATTTAACCTAAGGTAACATTTTGGCAACAGCCACTGATCTCCTATCTTTATTGATACTTGCAAAAATGGCCAGAAAGAACAAATATTGAAATTCAATCTGCAATTAAATGCAGCTGAGACCACATGGAAGTCATGACCGGAGCTTGACAATGTGTCACGAGGCTGGATAAAGACAGAATCCACCACATATAATCATAACAAAATTTTCTCCAGTTTAGTACAGAGCATTTGAGCAATGCTTGAACTCATCATTCTGAAATGCTGTCAAGCCATCTCTGGAGTTATACATTTGTACCGATATATATGTTTGCAGTGACTCCTCAACTGGACTACTGAGAACAGAGTCTCACTATTGAAGTGAAAATGTTTTCCATATGAGAATCGATGCCCATATTCTTCACCCCCCCCTCTTTTTTTACTCATTCTAGTGCGATGCGAGCTAGGAGAATGGAGTCCATGGGGCCCTTGCATGAAGAAAAACAAAACGTGTGGTTTTAAAAAGGGCAACCAGAGCCGTAAAAGGGAGCCTACACAGCCCCCAAGTCCAGCCACCACCAGTGGCTCTGCATCTCTCACTACCTGCACTCCTGAGACAGAAACACAGAGGTGCAGCGTACCAAAGAAGATTCCCTGTGGAAAAGGTAAGCACAAAAGTAGAGAGCACAAAAAAGCATGATCCATGTGGATATGAAGGTATGGATTTGGTTTAAAGACTTTAACATGGTTGTGGGAGGAACAGCCAAGCAATTAGTCAATCACTACGACAATAAGGGAGTTCAGTGGTACTGTACATCTGTTAGCATCTCCCCACAGACAGTAAGCTTTCCCATCTAGACATCTCCAAGTTTTAAGGGACTTTGAATACGACGGGTCACTCATGTTTTTTTTATTATGTCATCATGTACAAAAACTATATCTAAAAACTATATATCTAAAATCCAAACTAAAAAAGAGGACACCATCTCACTTCAGAGACTGCTGTGGTTTGCAGAGATCTAATGCATTCTCAACTGCAACGTTCTTGTCAGCCGATACTTTAGGACAGGTATACGCCGTTTAACGTCCATCAGATCAACTTCTGTTTTAAGGAGCGAGATTTTAAGAACTATAATAGGAAATAAAAATCTGTCTTATATACATGTACATCTTATTGCCATCTAACTTTCCAAAAACCTTTTCAGTCATGAAAAAATTGTACAGTACTGTAGTCAATATTTTTTTGTGTTTTAATTAATATTATTATTTCAAATAATACATTATGTGCATAGTATCTAAACTACTCTGTACTATAAATAATAACAAGAAAAGCTTATTTCTGTAACTTAATTCCTATTCAGAAAAATTATACAAAGTCTCTCTTCACCACAGACCAGCTGACGAACTTCAATTTCTGTCATTTGCTCGGTGTAATACATTTTTTTAGGTTTTTTTGGCGACAAGTTCGCTGATATAAGGGATAATACATTTAATGTTAACACTGTTAGCCTGATCACAATGCTAAATAATAAAACTAGTAATAGCCAAGTGTCCTGCATTGATTGGCTCACATATATACAATTAAAAAACTTTGAGACATTGTATAGAAATCATCATTAAAGGCCTTAACCTGTACTCTTAATCCCTTGTCTACTTTCTTCTTCAAACTGACTTCACCCTCATTATCTGCAGATATTGTGCACACTGTCACACATTCACTTCAACAAGTTGCTTTTTAACTTGCATATGCTTCCACTTAGCATAGCATTGATTATCACCAGTATTCAGGTGATTCACAGCTTTCTATATTCCTAGCTCTAAATGTCTATGGTCACTGTTAAACTTCATAAGTGATATCACTATGTGGATGTCAAATACATCTTCTGAAGCACCTGAACTCATCATCATTGATGTATCCTTGGGTCCTTGTTTTTGGTGTTTGTGGTCTTTCAATGTCAGGCACCTATGTCAAAGTTACCGAGCAGTGGCTGATCAGGCCATTGAGGCATTCTCAGCTGCTTCAGTGCTGCTCTTGATGACTCCTTGCATCTCCTGTGATGGCCAGCGTACTTATGGCTTTATGAAGCGAGTACCCCACAAAACCTCTGCTGCCTACCTTGATGGGCATTCCAGGACTGTGCATGACAAAGAATGACCAAGTGTTCATGCTTGGTCCTTTTTCTCCTGTGAACCTCCTCCATATGGTGTTCTCACAGCACCGTCAGCTCCATGATGATGTTCTTGGTGATATCAGAGACTATGAGACTGTTATCTGTCCTCAGACTGATACTGACATTGTGATGGGGGAATGTCAGCTCTTTTATCGGCTCTGTTACCAGACCTGGGCAGTCACCAGTATTCTTCGTACCTTCTAAGGTCTTGCTCCTAACTGCTCTCCTGTGTTAACAAACACAACTGCATGGCTGGTGGCGTGTGCTAGGCTACTGCTAATTATTCCTTTGCTACGCCCCAACTGAAGGGGTTTGCTTGTCTAGGTATGATATTGTACACTGACCGAATCATAGACGTGATTCTGCTTGCTAGAGATCCGTCAAAGTGATTTTCCAGTCCATGGCTTGCTCCCAACTGCCCAGATCCCCTCCTGACTCATACCAGCTGCACAAGGTGTCCTCGTTTCCCACTACAACCCTCATCTTTTCCTGAATCTGCCTATTCTTCCACTTCACCTTGATTTCCTCATACTGTGGTACAGGGAACATATGAATGTCTGCTCTCCCAAGGTCCACTACTCCCACCAGACCTCTGTGTTGTAGTCATGACTTCCAGTACAACATTCTCTGCTCACCACTTTCTGTCTTCACCATCACTCCCGCCTGGTCCACCTTCTGGTAACTAGAGTCTTTATCATCAGCATCTCTCTTTTCAGTGTTATCATTAACTCCTCTTCAAAAGACTTCCAGGCCACCCGGAGCTTTGTGTTGTTCCCATTGAGGGTGATGCTGCTGAAGGTTCTGAGCAAATCTCCCAAGATACCAACTGACTATAGTAAATTTATTGCTGGATATTTTCCAAACAGGACACTCGAGTCATGTAATAGCAATATGTTGTTAGTCCCTGGATGGAGTCTGCATGTAGGGGTTGTGGGTTTTCTCTGGGTATTCCAGTTTCCTTCTGTATTCCAAAGTTGTGTGTTAGGTTAATTTGTGTCTCTAAAGTGCTCTTAGTGAGTGTATGTGCACTACGATGGATTGGCACCGCCTAGGGTTGTTCCTGCCTTGCACCCTGTGCTGCCAGCTGGGCACTTCGACCTCGATTAAGCGGATAAGAAAGTGAATGAATGAATGAAAGTTTCTGGAGACCTTTTCATGCTTAGTATGAATGTATATAACACTCTACTTAATATATAATTATTATATCATTGTACGATTTTAGGCAATTATAGTAGTAATTGTGAGGCGAGGTGGAACCTCACATACCACAACCACTGCATGACTCACTTATTTTTCTTGATCAAAAGGAAATGAATGATATAGCCATTACTAATCTCTTTGGCTGACAAAATTTAGCAATAAAATTTGTTTTTCAGAAAGTGCTTGTTTTTGAGTTTGACCCCTCACTGGCTCATAATTCATCCAAATACAGTGTTAAATATGAGTGTAACACTAACCCTCTCATATGACTGGCGCAGTTAAAAAAAGACTGTCAAGTCAACAGTCCAAACGTCTCAGAAAAACATGTTACACAATTCAAGCAACACGTTTTCATCCCACAGTGTTCTTTTTTTTCCTCAACGGCTGAGGAGTATGTTCTTCTTCAGAGAAGATGTGAACTCCATGCTATACCGGATATGACAGCACCATCTGAGAAATGAAAGGCAAATTTATACTGTAAGACGCCCTCCTTGTGGAAAGAATTTCAAGCCTGGGTCCATAAGAATAATTAACAGTGAAATATTATAAACTACCCCATAAAATGCTATACTCCCTGCCAGATTTCTAAACTTGGTGACTGCTTTTCACAATGAGCGCACTACGAGAGAGGGCTCTGCTGGGGTTTGAAATGTTTGCAGCAATTTGTCAACATTTCTGAAACGTATTTGTTTAGATCTGTATTTACTTCCTTTCTAAAAAATCTAATTCAACACAGTTTCTTTTGGTCTGAAAATGAGGGAAATGACTTTTCTTCAAATTAATGTGTAGATTTCTCACCATGTGTTAAATTACCAAGGCTGCGAATACATCTGCTGGAATTGGCCAACATGGCTGCTGTAAAAATCACAAGGGGCACAGCTTGTATAACATCAATGATTTAGTGGCGTGCAGATCTCACGCTTTGTGCCGATTTGGCAAAGTTCTGGTTGTTTTCCCTCCCTCTTCCTGTAGCATAATAAATAGGTTTGCACGAAAACATGAATCTGCTGAGCGTGAGATTGCCTTTGTCAGGCTCCAGTGTTTAGGCTGGATTGGGAGAAACTGTAATCACTGCTGTCATAAACGAATCGAGCCTCATTAGCACTTTATCAGAGGTGAGCTAATGAATGGTCTGCATGCCGAGCCTGAGGCAGGAGGTTCCACTCGTGCTCTGCGAGGGGGATCTCGCTGTCTTTACGTTGACGTCTGCCTGCAAATCATCATTACCGAAGGCCAAGATGGATACGCATGGTGAACTGGTTGCTTCCAAATTCCTTTCGTGAGTGGGAGAGTTTTCTACAGAGCAAACAATATTACACCAGAGGCCCTCCAAAAGCAAATTCAGCCCTGCAAAACCACATGTCCATGTCTGGAACTCTCCAGGTTGGTTAGTGACTCTTCAGGAAAGTAGCCCACATAATAACGTATAACAACATCTTCTGTTCTGATGTGCCAGCCTCATATTCTATAAACCTAGGCAAGTCAAATTGCTTCAGATTTTGTTGCAAGAGTCAAACTCTATTAAGTTGTTAAATGTTTACGATTATACTGCCAAAGTAAGCTTTTAAAAGATTGGGGGAAAAAAACACAACTGAAGGCATGAGATCACTCTAAATTGTCTGTGTTCGGACTACTTAATAAAAAAGATCAAAGTTTATCAATTCCGAATATTAGATCATGTTTATTTGAAGAAGATAAAATCATAAGTATTATGAATTTCATCGAGCACTGCCAAGCACACAAGAAACATTTGTGTAAACATTCGACAGGGGTGTTATGTAACAATCTAAAATACTTGTTTTACAGCTTTCTTGCACGCAACTGTGTCAGAATTGAGAGCCTAAGTCTTTGTGAAACCTGTTGCCTTCCTGACAAACAATCTGCAGATCACAAACGCACTACATTGAATGACAAGATGCTGGCCTCAGGAAAATTCACAAATAGAGGAATTTGGATGAAGTGACTCATGAAGAAAGTGACAGAGACTGCTAGGCTTTAGTTTGGACCTACATTTCTAATCAAGAGATTGTACTGTAGATAGAGTACAACTCCCAGCAGAAAATTCACACATTACAGCTGAAGAGCAAAGGTAGAGTGGGCAACTTCTCAGTGCAATATATAAATTATAAATATTGTTTTTAATAATGCCACATTATAGTGATGAATTGTTCTACTGGCAGTGTTGGGGTAATTACCCAAAAAGTGTAATACCCATTACAAATGACTGATTACTTTTTTCATTACTACTCCAGTTTCCTCCCACACTCCAAACACACGTTAGGTTAATTGATGTTTCTAAAGTGGTCTTAGTGTGTGCCCTGCGATGGGTTGGCAACCCTGTTTAGGATTGTTCTTAGCTTGCTCCCAAGTTTACCTGCAACCCTGACCAGAATTAAGACAATGAATGAATGAAAATGTAAATGGGGATTACTTTATTCATTACTCCCTGGTAAAAGTAATCCCATTACTCATTGCTTTGCTTCCAAATGCCTCCCTAAAACCCATATGAATCTGTACCAACAAGAAAGTACAGGGACAACAGCCAATAGACTGTTAAATGCTTTATTTGATAAAAAGGAACCCTGAGGATTGATTGGAAGCAAGTTTGCATAAAGTTTTTCAGGTTTGTGGTGTGAAAAAGTGTTTGCCTCCTCCCTGATTTCCTATTGTATTGCATGGTTGTCACACCTAAGTGTTTCAGAACATCAAACCAATTTAAATATTAGTGAAAGACAAAACAAATAAACACAAAATGCAGTTTTTAAATGAAGGTGTTTATTATTAAGGCAGAAAGAAATCCAAACCTACATGGCCCTGTGTGAAAAAGTGATTGCACCCCTTGTTAAAACATAACTATGGTTTATCACACCTGAGTTCACTGTCTCTAGCCACACCCAGGCCTGATTATTGCCACACCTGCTCTCAATCAGGACATCACTTAAATAGGACCTGCCTGACAAAGTGAAGTACACGAAAAGATCCTTAAAAGCTACACATCATTCCAAGAGCCAATAAAATTCAAGAACAATTGAGGAAGAAAGTAATTGAGATCTATCAGTCTGGAAAGGGTTATAAAGCCATTTCTAAAGCTTTGGGACTCCAGCGAACCACAGTGAGAGCCATTATCCACAAATGGAGAAGACATGGAACAGTGGTGAACCTTCCCAGGAGTGGCCGGTCGACCAAAATTACCCCAAGAGCACAGTGACGACTCATCCAAGAGGTCACAAAAGACCCCACAACAACATCCAAAGAACTGCAGGTCTCACGTGCCTCAGTTAAGGTCAGTGTTCATGCCTCCACCATAAGAAAGAGACTGTGCAAAAATCTCCTGCATGGCAGAGTTCCAAGACGAAAACCACTGCTGAACAAAAAGAACATTAAAGCTCGTCTCAATTTTTCCAGAACACATCTTGATGATCCCCAAGACTTTTGGGAAAACATTCTGTGGACTGACGAGACAAAAGTTGAACTCTTTGGAAGGTGTGGTTGTCCCATTACATCTGGTGTAAAAGTAACACTCAGCATTTCAGAAAAAGAACATTATAGCAGCAGTAAAATGTGGTGGTGGTAGTGTGATGGTCTGGGGCTGTTTTGCTGCTTCAAGACCTGGAAGACTTGCTGTGATTAATGGAACTATGAATTCTGCTGTCTACCAAAAAATCCTGAATGAGAATGTCCGGCCATCTGTTCATGACCTCAAAGCTGAAACGAACTTGGGTTTCTGCAGCAGGGACAATAATCCAAAACACAGCAGCAAGTCCACCTCTGAATGGCTGAAGAAAAACAAAATGAAGACTTGAGTGGCCTAGTCAAAGTCCTGACCTGAATCCTATTGAGATGCTGTGGCATGACCTTTAAAAAGCCCGTTCATGCTAGAAAACCCTCCAATATGGCTGAATTACAACAATTCTGCAAGGATGAGTGGCCAAAATTCCTCCACAATGCTGTAAAAGACTCATTGCAAGTTATGGCAAAACGCTTGGTTCCAGTTGTTGCTGCTAAGGTGGCCCAACCAGTTATTAGGTTTAGGAGGCAATCATTTTTTCACAAGGGCCATGTAGGTTTGGATTTTTTTCTCCCTTAATAGTAAACACCTTCATTTAAAAACTGCATTTTGTGTTTAGTTGCATTGTGTTTGACTAATATTTAAATTGGTTTGATGTTCTGAAACACTCGAGTGTGACAAACATGCAAAAAAATTAGGAAATCAGGAAACAGGGCAAACACTTTTTGACACCACTGTATAATGTTGACATCGAAATGATTTATGATACAGTAACTAATGTGAGTACAAGTACAGTATTTATATTAAACTGTGATGCAATACATTACTTTTTTTTACATGAAAACTAATTGCAATTACTGTAATGTTTTACCTTACATCATGTTACCACCAACATGGGGTACACAGTGATTGCTTTTGCCAAACATGTGATTAAAAACTTATTAAATCACTAATTTAAATAAATGTCAATTGAGTTTTACATGTTGTCTATTATAATGAATAAAACAATGAATATTTATGAAAGAATCAACCCATATCCTAACTAACGTGATGTTTCCATACAAAATCTAGATCTGTGGCCAGCTCTAACTATCCATATATATACAAAATATGAGTTAAAACAGAGATCTTATGAGAATGAGATTTACCAGTTCATAATATGAGACTTCTTGTCCATGACCCAAACAATTTCCAAGAGAACTGAGAACCATTCTTTTTGTTTTTGTACAGTCCCATAGTATAGGAGAATATGTTCCATGGTCTTGCTTACATTTCCAGCAAATGCTGTTGCTCTGTAGAGTTGAAAAACTTTATACTGGACTTATTTTCTCCTTTCTTACCTTATGTGCCTCCCTAGACAAAAAACACAACCGAGCTCTCTCTATCATATCAACTATTTTTATTAACATTCATAAAATACAGATATTATTTTAAAAGGCTTTGGTAAGTCGTGTTTTATGCAATGCCGAAGTTTTACGACTAGAAATTATGATCAATATGATCGCTGACAGATCGAATAATGTTGATTATCTCATTACAACTGTGGATCTCAAAGTCTGGGATACATTAGACTGAAAGTAAACAGATGACTCTTGTAGTCGACTTGTGTCAACATATGGGACTTAAAAAACCTGTTAAATGTGCAGGTGTAAAGACCTAAATGACTGGGTGAGTGCCTGTGACAGTGGTCAAACCTCAAACCGGCAACAGGGTGCCCAAGGTTCATTGATACACACAGGCAGTGATGGCTATGCCATCTGGTTCAAACAAACAGAAGGGCTATTGTTACAAATTTTTAGGTTTTGCACATTTGTTTTTCCCCTGGAGTGTATTCTAAACCGAGCTGTCTCTGTTACTGTCACATAAATTTGAACACTGGTTATGAGAGGAATGTGTCATAACACAGAGTGCATCGAACCCTGCTGAATATCTGTGTAGCTATAAACCGATCAGAGCAGTCATGCTAACGCCTGACCACTGTTGAAAGCACCTACAAATGGGCAAGCAAGTGAATGAATACAACCCTCAAAATTAAGCAAGCATGGAGACAAAACAAAAACCAAAAACAAAATACCCCACTGCCGTCTAGCTAGATAACTGTAAAGGACTGAAAACAAAACAGCTGTCATTGAACTGATATGACAAAGCTTGAAAGACTGTAAAACAATCACATTTAATAAATACATATCTCTTACTCAAATATCTGGCTAATGTTACCTAAAATACTAACAAACTCACAGCAGGGAAATAAAAAATTAATCAGAGCCAGGTCATCCACTCGTATCTAACAGGCCCAAACTAACCCTAACTCAAAATGCACAAATGCAAACCAAACACGTAATTGGCCAAGTAACCAGTTTACAATAATGAGCTAGCTACCTTCAGAGCAGCAGCTAAAAATTTCACAATAATGGAGAGCTATTGTAATAGATACCTTGCTAATTCAAGGAGAAAGCTACAAAAAAAAAACAACAACACTACTGATTAATTTCCTCCTAAAATGATTGTAGCTTGGACAATTTTAACACTTCATACTTGGTTAATGACTATCAGAAGTCAACCAATGACACAGCTGAAAATGATGAGAGGCTTTCAGGGGCCTTCTCAAAAGTTCAACAATGTTTTCTGACTCTGCACTACCTTCTACATACAGTCACTCATAGTAGTTAGTGATTTGTTGAAATCTTATGTCTTTCATTATCTTTATGCCTTGTGTTTGAAAGTGCTGTTTTAATGACAAATATTTACAGTGGGGGAAAAAGTATTTAGTCAGCCACTGATTGTGCAAGTTCTCCTATTTAGAAAGATGAGAGAGGTCTGTAATTTTCATCATAGGTAACACTTCAACTATGAGAGACAAAATGAGAAACAAAAATCCAGGAAATCACATTGTAGGATTTTTTAAGAATTTAATTTTAAAATTATGGTGGAAAATAAGTATTTGGTCAATAACAAAAGTTCAACTCAATACTTTGTAAACATAACCTTTGTTGGCAATGGACAGAGGTCAAACGTTTCCTGTAAGTCTTCACCAGGTTTGCACACACTGTAGCTGGTATTTTGGCCCATTCCTCCATGCAGATCTCCTCTAGAGCAGTGATGTTTAGGGGCAACAACGGACTTTTCAACTCCCTCCACAAATTTTCTATGGGGTTTGAGATCTGGAAACTGGCTAGGACACTCCAGGACTTTGAAATGCTTTTTATGGAGCCACTCCTTTGTTGCCCGAGCGGTGTGTTTTGAGATCATTGTCATGCTGGAAGACCCAGCCACATTCCATCTTCAATGCTCTCACTGACAAAAGTAGGTTTTTGGCTTAAAATCTCACGATACATGGGCCCCCGTTCATTCTTCCCCTTAACACAGATCAGTCGTCCTGTCCCCCCCTTTGCAGAAAAACAACCCCAAAGCATGATGTTTCCACCCCAAGCTTCACAGTAGGTATGGCACAACTCAGAATTCTTCTTCCTCCAAACACGGCGAGTTGAGTTTTTAACCAAAAAGCTATATTTTGGTTTCATCTGACCACATGATATTCTCCCAATCCTCTTCTGGATCATCCATATGCTCTCTAGCAAACTTCAGACGGGCCTGGAAATGTACTGGCTTAAGCAGGGGACACGCCTGGCACTGCAGGATCTGAGTCCCTCTCGGAGTAGTGTGTTACTCAGAGTAAGCCTTTGTTACTTTGGTCCCAGGTCTCTGCAGGTCATTCATCAGGTACCTCCGTGTAGTTCTGGGATTTTTGCTCACCATTCTCATGATCATTTTGACCCCACAGGATGAGATCTTGCGTGGAGCCCCAGATCAAGGGAGATTATCAATGGTCTTTTCATGTCTTTCTATTTTCTTACAATTGCTCCCACAGTTGATTTATTCACACCAAGCTGCTTGCCTATTGTAGATTCACTCTTCCCAGCCTGGTGCAGGTCTACAATTTTCGTCCTGGTGTCCTTCAACAGCTCTTTGGTCTTGGCCATGGTTGAGTTTGGAGTCTGACTGTTTGAGGCTGTGGACAGGTGTCTTTTATACAGATAACGAGGTCAAACAGGTGCCATTAATGCAGGTAACGAGTGGAGAACAGAAGAGCTTCTTAAAGAAGAAGTCACAGGTCTGTGAGAGCCAGAAATCTTGCTTGTTTGTGGGTGACCAAATACTTTAAATAAATTCTTTAAAAATCCTACAATGTGATTTTCTGGATATTTTTTTTTCTCATTTTGTCTCTCATACTTGAAGTGTACCTATGATGAAAATTACAGACCTCTCTCACCTTTCTAAGAAGAACTTCAGTGGCTGACTAAATACTTTTTTTGCCCCACTGTATACTCCAAATTGTTGATGTGTTGGTGTATTACATTATACATATTACGGAGTACACATAGTTATTGTGTTTTGTGATTTGATACAGGCTTTATCCGTCTTGTGTTCGCATGACCAATCTCAGACTTCCCATATCACAGTTTAAACTGGAATGGTTTTACCTAAAGACATTAGTATATCATTCTTAACACTTTCTCTCTTCATACAAATAAAACCCTTCTAGGCCTTCAAGACATATGATGAAAGTCAAAGTTGTGTACACATCGTTTGTTTATGCTGAGGACAGACAGATTCTGGTTGGCATGAACATTTCAGCACAACACCACTTTATTCCATGAGTAATTTTATGTGATAATGTACAAGTCTAACAAGTCAGGCTAAATCCAAACGCATAAAGTCTCTGATTTAGGCTATCCCAGGTGACTCCCTCTGGCATGTATATACAACATGAGACAGCGGGATTTTATGATTGGGGTCACAGAAAGATCAATAATAGAGAAAGACCAGTCAGTGTTTCCTAATATATTAAATATGTGAAATAAAGGCAAATACGGCATGCATATTAGTGCGTTTAGTTTTATTCTGCTGAGAATAAAAAAACAATAGCAATCAAGCTAATATGAAAATTTAAAGCCAGATTATAAATTCCACAACAATTCCACTAGGTGTTGAAATCAATCTGCAAGAAATACTGACACGGGGGTAGGACAGAAATATGCGGTTGATGAACAGCCCACGCTTCTTCATTCCAGAGATGCTCAATAGCCACTTGTTACAATCTTGGTATGCAGAAAAGCATTTTTCAATACACAACACGTCAAACCTTGAAGCAGATGGGATACAGCAGCAGAAGACCACAGCTAAGAACTGAGGCTACAATTTACACAGACTCAACAAAATCGGACAATAGAAGATTGGAAAAATGTTGCCCGCTCTGATGAGTCACAATTTCTGTTTCAACATTCACTAGGGTCAGAATTTGGTCTAAACAACATGAAAGAATGGATCCTTCCTGCCTTGTATCAAATGTTCAGGTTCCTGGTTGTATAATGAGATGGGGAATATTTCCTTGTCACATTTTGGGCCCCAAAATACCAACTGAGTATTATTTAAATGCCAAATCCTACCTAAGTATTGTTGCTGACCATGTCCATCCCTTTATGATGACAGTATGCCCATCTTCTGATGGTTACTTCCAGCAGGATAACGCACCATGCCAAAAAAATTCACATCATCTCACATTGAGTTCTTGAACCTCATGACAATGAAGTCACTGTCACCAGATAACAATCCAGTAGAGCACCTTTGGGATGTGGTGGAATGGGAGATTCGCATCATGGATGTGCAGTCGACAAATCTGCAGCATGTCAATATGGACCAACATCTCTAACTAATGTTTCCAGGTTCTTGTAGAATGCCACAAACAATTAGGGAAGTTCTAAAGGCAAAAGGGGGTCCAACAAAGTACTAGCAGGTGTCCCTTATAAGGTGGCCGGAGAGTGTATATCTCTTTGTTCTACGGCCATTTTAGGTAGTTATCAGGGTAGCTTTTCAGTGATAGCTCTTTGTGCCATCAGACTGCACAAAACAGGTACAGATCAATATAGTGCTCTTGAATTACAATTAAACTGAATGTTAACTACCCAGCTACAGTGGTGCTTGCAAGTTTATGAACCCGTTAAAATTTTCTATTTTTCTTTGTATGATGTAAAACATCACCAGATTTTCATGCAAGTTCTAAAAGTGAAGAGAACCCTATTAAACAAATGAGACTAAAATAGTATGAGGTCATTTATTTATTAGCAAAACCAAAATAAAGTTTTAAAGACCAGAAAACAAATATGCTAAAAATACATAATATTATTCAAACACCTCAAGCAAAGTATGTGAATCTTTGCTTTTCAGTATCTTCAGCCCTTATCCATTACTGCAAATAAATGTTTCTGGTAATTGTTGATCAGTCCTGCATATTGGCTATGAGGAATTTTAAAACAGCTTGAACTCTGGGATGTTGCTGGAATTCCTGACTTGAACTGCTTCCCAAACATTTCTATTCAATTATGATCAGGACTTGGCCATTGAAAAACATTAACTTTAGTCTTCTTCAACCATTTGTGGTAGAAACAATGTGTGCATAGGGTTGCTGTCTGGCTGCATTACCCACATTCTTTTGATATTCTGTTCACGTACAGATGTCCTGATATTTCCTTTAGAATTTGCTGATATAATATCATAGTTAAATTAATGATGGTAAGCCATCCTGGCACATATGCAGCAATACAGGTCCGATCCTTGATACTACTACCATCATGTTTCACAGATGGGATGAGGTTCTTATGCTGGAATGCAGTGTTTTCCTTTCTCCAAATGTAACACTTCCCATTTAAACGAAAAAGCTCTAGTTTTTTCTCACCCGTCCATAATTTTTTTTCCAATAGCTACACAAGAATGGATCCATCCTTCCTTGTATCAGTTCTTTATGCAGATGATAGTGTAAACTTACAGCTCAGCCAATGAGGGTAAGCTGTCCTGGCCCAGATGCAGCAAACAGGTCCAATCCATGATGCTACCACCACCATGGTGCACAGATGGAATAAGGTTCTTATTCTCAAAACCACATGCTAGAACTCAGTGTTTTTCTTTCTCTAACTGTAACGCTTTTAAACGTGATGGGCATCCATGTTCTTTTTGGAGAGCAGTGGCATACTCCTTGCATCCCTACCACAGACAGCATTTTGGTTCAGGGTTCTTCTGACTCAGGAACATTATTATTAGTCAATGTGAGTGAAACCTTTAGTTATTTAGAGTTCAACTTGATGTTTTTGTGACCTTGAGACTACAAGATTACACACCTTCCTCGTTGTTGGTTGACAGAGTAATAATATTCTTGAAATTCCTCAAGTTGAACACAATCTTGCTGACTGTGGATTAGTTTAGTCCAAACTCGTTAATGATCATACTGTAATCTTTCCAGCCTTATGAACATCAACAACTCTTTTTTGAGGTATTCAGAAAGCATGATACACTTCCACAAACATGTGATGTGAAGATCAGATTTTAATAGATCCCTGTTCATTAAATACAACAGGGTGCCCACTTACACCTGACTGTTATCCCATTGATTGCAAACACCTGACTAATTTTTCTTTCAAATTAACTGCTAATCTTACAAGTTCACCTACTTTTGCCACTCACAGACATGTAACATTGGATCATATTCCTCAATAAATAAGTGATAAATAATATATTCTTGTCTAATTTGTTTAATTGGGTTCTTCTGATCTACTTAGACTTTTGTGAAAGCCTGGTAATGATTAGGCTTTATTTATGTAGAAATAAGGACAATTATTTTACAGGTTTACAGACTTTGTACTTTGTTCACCATTGTCAATGAACAACCTTCTGATTAGTAGTCCAGCACCTTATCCAACCAGCCCTCACTCTTGGAAACAGGGAGACGCACAAGTGCAATTCATCAGTCAGCATGGATGCCCCAAGTTCCTCCAAGATGCATCTAGCTTGCTACCACCTCATGCGATCCCTCCCACTGCCTTCAACTTCCTGCCATTGATAACATGGCATTGTGAAGGGCTTGAATTGTCAAAACCTTTCTGCTGAACCAATCCAGGTCACTCTTAAAGTCCACAGACTTCTATCAACACAAAGAAAAGACAAAGTATTTTGGGGGTGTGCAATATAAAGCAAACAGTGCATCAGGTTCAGAAGTACAGAGTTGCTGTTAGGCTCATGTCATTAAACGTGGAGCAAATGCTAACCAGCCCCATACGAGTGTTGATTCGGTTTCCTGGGAACACCGAGACTCACAACAGCAACTTCATAACAGTCATCAGTCAGCATGGAGGCCCTGATTTCCCCATACAGTAATGCTGGTGAGCCTGAAGCCTTGGTTCCTGTGTCACTATTTCTGACCATGCCATGGTCCAAATGGTCTTGTTGAAAAACTGAGACGTTAAACTCTGCATATGACTCGAATTGCACATTTACACTGTATTCATATTCAAAATAATGAATCTTGTATCTCTTATCAATGATTCCTAGTTATGTATCTCTGTTACACCAAATGACTGTGTAAGCCCCTGGCTGCTTGAACTGATGGAGTGATTACTCATTTAAAATAACTGACACATGCATACACGCAGGAAAAGCATGTAAGGAGAAGTAGGGCTGAAGGAGGATCAGCTCACCTCTGCTGGCTTCAGTTCAGGGTGTCAGGTTCTTGATTATTGTTGTCTGGCCCAAAGTTATGGCATACAGAGGGCTGCTGTGTGTTCCCTGTCAGCTTTGAATAGTGTTCATGAAGGCATATAAAAACAATTCTGCATCCTTGCACTACAGCCACATTGGATGAGAGTAAAAGTCAAACTCAACTCAGACAGTGCTACGAAGGTTTTCTAAAGAATTGATATGTTTGTCTTATTTAGGAGACAAGGGGACGACCGCCAAGAATGAAGGAACGTCAAATCGTAAAAACCGTGGCCGGGACTCCAAAGAGAGCAGCAAAGGTGGAGGCAAGAGGAAAAAGACCAAAAACCCAGTCACTACTGCGCCTTCCATGATAACAAGCACCGTCACCTGACCAAGCATTGACAGATGGTTGGCTAAGAGATGGAAAAAGCCTGGTCCTTCCAGAAAGGCTGCTGAACGTTGCTTAACTGCGACACTAACAAACTTATGTTGCAAAGTAATAATGCTGCTGAACATTCAAGGAAATGCTCAAAGGGAACTGGAGGATTGTTGCAATTAAACTGATGTATGTACTGTATTAAGGAAGGTGTGGGGAAGACATTTGTCCATGGAATTCCAAGCACTTTGAATATGTTTGTGACTGGTCGTTCATTTGTAAATAGTATCTCTGTATGTACAACCTCTATGTATGATTAAAGCAGTGGTTCTCAACTCTGTTTGTCGACTAGGTTGCAACAGTGACCAAATCCCAAACCTTCCTGTTCAACTTCTATTATGTGGAATTACACTATAAATCTCTTGGTTTTTAATATTCATTTCCACTATCCTACCAGTAAATCTGCCATAACGGACACTCCATACTATGTTTATATTTGTTGAACTGAGCTTATGCGGTTGCAAGCTACAGTCAGTGATTTCTAAATTAAATACATTAAATGTGATCTGCCCTTCATTCAGTTCATTAGACAAATTGCCTAAACTAGCAACACACATGCCTTTACTGAACATACTGTTTAATCATTTACAGACAATTATAATGCCTACTGAATCACCACAATTTGAATACAGTTTGTTTCCTTGTGAATTGACAAACACCTAGCTCTTTAAAAATAATTTGGTAGCTGTTACCTTCATGCATCCCTACAATTCTACTTTTAATGTCCTTGAAAATTTGTTTTGATTGGGGCATGGTTTACAACTAAAACATTTTTGAGACGACTCAGAATTGTGTTTAATTTTTCAACTCAATCTTATCACATTAAATCTTCTACAGTTCACATACTACACCCAAACCCCACCCCCCAGGCTGTGATGTTTTTTAATAAAGACATAAAAAGTACAACGGTTTGTGTGTTACTCGTTTAGGTAGAATGTGATTGTTATAATGACCTGGGCGAAGTTAAATATTTGGACATGTTGTTTGCACGAGTACAGAAACTCTTGGAACCCATTATACTCCTTACAATTAAAAGTAATGTGAATATGGTTTTGGAGCAGATCATGTCTGGATAGTGGGGTTTGCATGTGTATTTTTGTATCTAAAGACCAAAAATCTGGTATACAGGTATACATCACAGACTCAAAGAGAAACATGTTGAGAACCACTGCACTAGATCCACATTTTGAAAGACAATTCAAATGAGGTCCGTGAGTATATTTAAAGCCATTTATACCACATTAACATCTTTGTTGCCGAGAAGTTGTTTTCTTAATCAATTGTTTGCGCTCTGCTTACCTTTGAGATAGATACCAAACAAAAAGGAGGCAATGGGCTACCTGTTTCCTTTTCTATTGTATGATGAAGTGAGCGTTTCACTGGAATTAACTTTATTGTGAGAGATCAAATGATTTGTACTATTTTGTTGATAAAATGATTCCAAATCAATCCAACAATAAGATGCCTAGAGAAATACCAAACTTAAGATCAATAGATTGATAGACAGTGCTTTTTCATTTTTGCTCGCTTTAGCTGTCCATGTATAACAAAAGGCTGATCAAAGAGGGCAATAATCTGCTCGATAATGAATGTATATTTGACTTGGATGGAAGCAATGAGCTGTGATTGTGTTCAGTCAGACAGATGGACAAAGTCTGGGTGTGAGAATGATTGTGAGAATGTGCTTTCGTACATAACCTTTTTGACAAGAAAATCGCCACATATACCAATAGCAATTGTCTGTTCAGCATCAACAGTTGCACACATGCATGAATGTAGAATGAAACTTGATGATCTGTTGTTGTTCAGACTCAAAACATGTAAAGACAAAGGAGTGTAAAATGGGACAGAAAAAGGATGTTTCAGAATAGCAAACATATTAACACATTTGGTTTGGCAATTTGCAAACTCAGAAGTCAGTAAAAATCACATTAACAAACTGGTATATTATCTGAAAATGCAATGCCAAAACAGTCCACTGACTCTAGCTGAGTTGTGTATCAACTTACTGGGACAGTTAATTTGATGAGACCCAATTTGGTGAGGTCCCAAAACTGGTGGAATCTTAACCATTTTGTCAAGGTTGCTTGTTTGAAGAATGGGTCTCTATTGGGTCATAATTGCAGTACCTTTCTGCTTCAATGTGTGATTGTGTGAGTGCCAAACAGTCCAGATAGAACATTTATAGTAGCGCTGGTATTTCAATATCCTCTACACATAATGCAGCAATACAGGACTCTAGTTCCATCCATATCCATAACCTATCAACTACACTAAATTACCTAAGAAAGCAAAGCTCTAGCTAAAACATTATACAATATGACTTCCACTGACCATTTTTGTTGCATTTTCTTGACACAAAAATGTTTGCTACTTCAGTACTTATTCAAGATGTACATTCCATGTGGATGTGGATTTTCTAACTTAATTTATCAACTGCAGTTTTTATTGACTCTGACTATGTAATACATTATTATATATACACCTTATTTTATTGTATATCTTATTATTTCCTGCATAAAATAAAATGTACATGGCTACACTTAAATCCATCCTCTCTAGCACCTTCTGGATTTTGTACATTTTGCAAATTTTATGAAAGTCTAAACTGATTTGGAGTTTCTGGTATACAAAGCGTGTTATAAAGTCCTGTGATGGACTAGAATCCATTCAAGGGGAACACTTTCACCAATGAATTTTGGGAAAGGCTGTGGACACCTCAACTTCCCCAATCCTGACCAGAATAACTGCAGTCAAAACAAGGACTTGATTTTATGGAGGGTAGCAAAATGTTTAAAATACCACAAGATTTTTTCCTAAAATGTTGTCTGATCTTCATCCAAGTCATAATAATACATTTACACCATTTAGCAAACACTCAGCGCAACTGACAACTAAACCGACTGAGGAGCTATGGTTAAAAGCTGAACACTGGCAGCTTGGCAGACTCAGGATTTGAACTAATAACGCTCCAATTCACTTCAACATGTTCAAGAACTTGCTAATTAATGTGCCCACTATAAACACATTGAACAACATTTATGTTAATTAAAAAGAAAAAAGAAAACCGCTGCTCTCCAAAAAGTATGTTGCATGTCTGAAGTTTGCAATGAATATGGACTGTGAATGATTAGACAAAGTGTTCAATAAAGACATGAAAAGTACACTTGTTTGTGCATTATTAGTTTAGGCTTGGATAAAGATCAGAGGACGTAAGAAATAATTAGTATGGAAAGCCAAGCAATTCCAGAGGGTTCACAAACTCCCCCCCCCCCGCTTTATACAGACTAATGACAAACAAAATGAGGATTAACAGATCGGTAAGGTTATCAGTGTGAACACAGTTAATGAGAATTGTATTTCTGCATCATATGATGATTTTGAATGGCTGAACTATGGACAGTCCAGTTAATGCATTATTATGTTGACCTCTGATGATTTGTGCTTTCAGAGCTTGACCCCTTGCTACGGGACCCTATCGTTGGAGGTACATGTGTGCGTGCAACATTAACACAACACAGTGGCTGAGCATTGGAATGCACAACATTAGCGGGCGCTGGTGCAAGAGCTGTAAAAGTAGAGACAGAAATAAAAACTAATGGTGTGTCATTGCCAAGGGCTGCGCCTGCGCCCGGCAGCCCCAACAGCCGTTTCTAATTACGCAAGGGAGGGCAGGGCAGCGGTACAGAGTTCAATGTAAATTACGCTTTTGTTCCCCTTCCTCACCATAAATTCTACTGTCGGCTCTGTGGGATGCAGCGTTCCCTTTTATTCACCCTGTCATTTATTTCCTCAACCTCCTTGCTGTCATTTTTCCTTCTCTGCCCTTTTCCCTCTCTTGCGCAGGTCATTCTTTCCCTTTCACTTTCCTTTCCGGCAGACTAGTGGTGCATGTGATAGTGGTAACATACTTTGTCCTGGAAGGACTGGCATATATTTGATATGAAATGTTCTGAATGCTTTGCAAGGTCACACTGGCAATCAAAGCAGTCCCAAATTTAGGCCGTAGTTTCTATGCAGGTACTTAGACAGACACTCCTTAAACACTTCCACCTGAAGCAGTTCCTTAACCTGCTCAAAATTCTCTTCCTTGCTGGTGGTGCTCCATTTCTCAAATTGAATTGTTTTATTTATAGCAAATTCCACACAAGTGTGTGAGGGGCTTTAGCCAGCTTCCTAAAAGCTTGCCAGTAAGCCCAAAGAACATATTCATAAGCACTGAGCACCGTAGCCTTCACCAAATCATAATTCAAACTCTGATCAAACATGAGAGCAGAACAAACATCTTAAGCTTTGCTAGTAGATCAACACTGTAATAACAGAGACCAAAGCGTATTAGGGCAGTTAAGCATAGTGACAATAGGCTGAAAAACTGGACAATAAGCATCAACTTCATGCTATCTAAAGATAGGCAATAATGCAATGTGATGATTAAAGTCGGAATTATGAACAGCCATGCTTACTGAAGGAGTCTGATCTGAAGCGAGTGGCAATACAGGTGCATTGTGTGCATCAAAGCTGGTAGAGGTGGGAGAGACAGGTGTAAGGGGTGGATGCTTCATGGCTGAGTTACAGGCTTTGGCTCAGATGCTTCCAGAAAATACTGCAAATCATCTTTACAGCAATTGTCAAACTACTCTAATGTGCAAATGAATGGATGTGTGTCTGAGCAACCTCAGTCTAAACTGCCTAACTACCAACCAACTAAACCTCTTCTATTTCTTCAGAGGTATACTAAGCTCAAAGACCACTTTTAAAATGAATTTGAATACTTTACTTATTCAACATGCAACCCAACAATGACAACATTCCACTCAGAATAACCTCCAACCACAAAAAGGCAAAATAACAGATGAAAAATAACAAACAATATTACATTACAAGGACTGGTGCTGATCACAAGCCAGCTATGACACTTCTAAATTACCAAGGTACTCTTAACATGACTAAGGCACCAATAACTTTGATAAATAATAAGAGAAAGTTTATTATCCCAGAGGAGCTGCTAAATCTGTTACATCCCACTCTAGGGTTGGGTCACCAGAATAGGAGCAAAACAGCCAACAACACCCATCATCACACACAATAAACAAAAACTATTTACATCCATGGCAAAATTGAATAATCAGGGTCAAAATGTTCCTGGTGACTGCACCAACAGCCAAAAACAGCTAAAACGGGTGTGAAAATCCAAAGCAAGGTTTAAAACGAGAGCAAAAGTAAGTCACGCGTCTGCCCTAGTGTGATGTAATCTGGCAGTGTGTCGCTCCAGCATTAGAACATCTAGAAAGTAATGCAAAAACAAAAACACAGACTTAAAGAGTATGTATGACTCAACCCGAAATTTTAAGATGGTTTTCTTGACTGCACAACTAGCTGACATTATTACTTTGCTGTCGCAAACAGAATCATCCCTGAGCAAAAACATAAAAGTAAGATAAATGAAAGTCCTGACCCAGCAGGGAAGATATCACAAAGATATCATTGTTCCCCAGAGTTGTTTAACTGGGGGACTCTGCCAGAAAAAAATGATGATCGTGCCAGTGACACGTAAAGAGCACTTGTTACATAGTTTATCAGTAGAAACCTTCATTTGCAATGTACGATGTGTGAAATAATGTAAAAATTGTGGTGAAATACATAATGAATCAAATGATGGGTGAAATTTCTGGAAGAGGCAAATATTATTCCAGATTAGGCCCCAGTCCAATTTCCCATCATCTACAGACAAATCATGACTTAGGACTTTTATTATACCAACTATTAGATAAAAGCCTATTAAAGACATTACAGACAACAGGAAATGCACGGAAAATAGAAGTAGATTCAAATAAATTCAATAACGTTTGTGTTTCTGAACAAGCATGCCAAGAAATCATGTATTCTTGTAAGGCTGTGCAGAGTCTGAGATACAAAAATTAAGAGAAACATGGTATGGAATAAGAATGCTATTTCATTAAAACATTTAAGCCCCTTCCTGTTAAATAGATCTTCCAAAACTAAGATATTGGCTTTAGTCCACTGAGGAAACAAAGAGTTTGCAACTAGTCAGTAACAACTTATGCCATATTGGGGAGTTTCTATGAAATATGAGCACAATGTCCAGGTTTTTGTTACAGTGGTATGAAAAAGTTTGGGCACCCCTGATAATTTTCATGATTTTTCTTTATAAATCATTGGTTGTCCAGCTCAGCAATTTCAGGTAAATATATCATATAGCAGATGAACACCGTGATATTTGAGAAGTGAAATTAAAAGTTTATTAGTTTTACAGAAAAGTGTTGCAGTAATTATTCAAACAAAAATTAGGCAGGTGCATAAATTTGGGCACCCTTGTCATTTTTGAATACCTTTAGCAACTAATTATGGAACCACAAAATTGTTTTTGTAAGCTCATTGACCCTTGATCTACATACCACACACCCAAGTGAATCCAACTATGAGAAAGGGTTAAGGTGGCCAATTGGAAGTTTTTCTCCCTCTTTGCATCTTTCTCTGAAAAGTGGCAAAATTGGAGCCTCAAAACAACTCTCAAATGGCCTGAAAACAAAGGTTATTCAACATCATGGTTCAGGGGAAGGATACAAAAAGCTATCTCAGAGATTTCAGCTGTCAGTTTCCACTGTGAGGAACAGTGAGGCAATGGAAGACCACAGGCACAGTTCTAGTTAAGGAACTCCCGAAGTGGCAGACCAAGAAAAATCTCAGATAGGCAGATGCAAAGGATGGTGAGAACAGTCATAGTCAAGCCACAGACCAGGTCCAAACACCTACAACCTCATCTTGCTGCAGATGGTGTCACTGTGCATCGTTCAACTATTCAGAGCAGTTTGCACAAGGAGAGGCTGTATGGGAGAGTAATGCAGAAGAAGCCTTTTCTGCAGACACGCCACAAACAGAGTCACTTGAGGTGTGCTACAGCACATTTGGACAATCCAGCTTCATTTTGGAATAAAGTGCAGTGTACTGATGAAACTAAAATGGAGTTATTTGGACATAACAATAAGCGATATGCATGGTGGAAAAAGAACACAGCATTCCCAAGACAAACACTTGCTACCCACAGTAAAATTTGGTGGTGGTTCCATCATGCTGTGGGGCTGTGTGGCCAGTGCAGGTACAGGCAATCTTGAGGGTCGCATGGATTCCAGTTAATATCAGCAGACTCTTGAGAACAATGTTCAAGAATCAGTGACAAAGTTGAACTTGCACCGAGGCCAACGACCCCAAACCCTGCTCAAAATCTACCAAGGCATTCATGCAGAGGAACCAGTACAACGTTCTGGAATGGCCATCTCAGTCCCCAGACATGAATATTACTGAAAATCTGTGTTGTGATTTAAAGTGGGCTGTCCATGCTCGGAAACCATCAAACCTGACTGAACTGGAGATGTTTTCTATAGAAGAATGGTCCAAAGCACCTTCAACCAGAATCCAGACTGGAAGCTGTAGGAAGCGTTTAGCGGCTGTAACTTCTACAAAAGGAGGATCTACTAAATATTGATGTAATTTTTCTGTTGGGGTGCCCAAATTTATGCCACCTGCCTAATTTTGTTTTTTTTAATAATTACGGCACCCTTTCTGTAAAATCCTATAAACTTCATTTCACTTCTCAAATATCACTGTGTTCATCTGCTATATGATATATTTAACTCAAGTTGCTGATCTGAACAACCAATGATTTATAAAGAAAAATCATGAAAATTATCAGGGGTGCCCAATCTTTTTCATACCACTGTAACCTGTGACCATATCTCCAAAGAGTTATTGACAACATTACCCAAATTCAGTTTGACTTTCTGCTTAACTTTCTTCCAACTTTCTGTCTAATTCCAGCAAAGAATAAATCTTCCAGTCGCAAGGGTTTAACAGTTTTACACTCCAGATCGTGCCGTGATATTTTAGAGGGAGGATCAAACCAGAACAAGTGGAAAGACAGGATAAATAGCTTAAAACAAGGGAAAGCCAAATGACTTAGGCCGTTGAAGAGGAGAAAGCCATATCCTACGTTATTGTTAGCATTCCAAAAGAAACATTCCCTACCCAATTCTTAGAAAAACCTTACTGGGAGGAGAAAGAGGAATCATAGAAAACAAAAATGAGACACTGGGAAGGACATTCAACTTGATTACCAACGTTGGAAATCCTCTCTAATTTTCCTCATAATTCATTGGTAGTTTTGAAGACACACATTGATTTTAGGAGATATTTGTATCTCTGTATATTTAAACCCCTGATGTGTAACCTGGACAGTAGGCATGCCAGAGAGGGAGAACGATGCATCAACATAGACTTAGGTAGTTTAGCCCGACTTTTGTTTTATACCCAGAATATAAGCCAAACTTCTCAAATAGTGATTGCCCCTGCAGTACTGACTATTTAATATTGGAAAGATAAAGTAAAAATATTATCTGCATACAGTGATATAACATGATGAGAGTTTTTGATCAAGACGGGAGTATTGTGAGTGCTTTGCCATATAGCCTGTGCCAACTGTTCTAATGAAAGAGCAAAAAGGCAGGGAGAAATGGGCAGCCCTGTCTGGCCTTTCTATGGGGAATGGGCACAAGTTAAGAGTCCTATTTGCACAATCGCAGATGGGTTAGCATACAAGGTTTGAATCATAGCAATAAACTGTGTATCAAAGCCGAATTGTTACGACAGTCTATAGGTATTTACATTCAAGGCAATCATAGGACTTGCATGCATCTAAGGACAGAATGCCACAAGGAGCCTGTATAAGATGGACCTGATCTAAGATCTGAGTAAGCCCGTGCAAGTCAAGAGTTCAGTCTGGTAGATAAGCCTTTGCGAATATTTTTTAAAATCTGAATTAATTAAAGATTTTGCTCAATAACTGCCATATTCTAAGGGATCTTTCCCCCTTTTAAGCAACAGGGAAATCAAAGCTGTGTTCTGGTCCCTATGTAATGAACCTGTTTCTAAAGCATATTCAAAAGAGTCTACAGTAATAGAAGCAATTAAATCTCAGAGCTCCAACAGCAGCTCTGGGAGGAATGCCATCTATACCAAGTGATTTGCTTCTCTTCAGAGAAGTCACTGCAGCCTTCACTTCATCTCCTGAAACTGGATCATCCAAACTCCTAACCTGGGCAGGTGTTAAAGATGGCAGATCAAGCTCCTTGAGTACTTCAGTAATATTGGCTAAATTATCTGATTTATATAGCTTCTAAAACTTCTGGAAGGCTCCGCTGATTCTTTTGGTTTTGTAAGCAACATACCCAAGTGCTGCATTACATCAATGGATGCAAGCTCTTCCTCCATTCCAGCCCCACACCATACTCAGAGCACAGAGTGCAATAACACTCTCCCTCCACCAGGTGACTGAGCATGCCATGACATAACTTTGCTGCTGAGGACACAAGATCCTACAGTGACTCTGTGTCCTGGAATACATGGTGAGCATATGCATTTTTTTACTTTCATTTATTTAAAAATGTAATTATTATTTACTTCTATATTGTCTCATACTATAGTTTTATATTCTATATTTTATTATACTCTTCATAATATTTCATTTTCTCAAAAATTAGTCTACATGTATTTTATTTTGTCATTATTATATTTGTAAATATGCTCTCTGTTATTAATTATTTAGTTAATTTAGTTATTTAATTAGTTATTTATTTAATTTCTAATATTTAACAATATTTATATTCTTATAATAATATGCATTATTTAAACTATTACTATACACTTAGTAATTCGATTACTTGGTTTAATTCTTACATATATCATCTAGGATTTCCAAGGAGGATGGGTTTCCTTTTTGAGTATTGGGTTTCTTCCTTATAAGGTTTATGGACTTTTTCCTTGCCACTTTCACCCTAGGGTTGCTCAACTTGGGATTGGTCTTAGATAATAGAAGTTAATAGAAAATTGTAAAGCTGTTTTGTGACAATTCTCCATTGTAAAAGGCATTATAGAAATAAATCTGAGTTTGACTTGACTTGTTTAAATGCTTTAAATGCTTTAAATTCATTGCTAGTAGCCTGTTAGGTCTGTCTGGCTTCTCATAAAATCTTTGGAGTGACATTTACTAGTCTATTAATTTCAATGAATGACTTCACTTCTCTTATGTTATTCAAGAAAGCTGGATTTTGAAAGAGAAAGATATTAAAACTCCACCTTTTTGTGTGGCTATAGGTGGAACAAAAGTAAGGGACAGCATAACAGAGGAATCATCTGACATATAATAATCCCAAATCAGAAAAAGTTTAACACTATCAAAAATGCAGAGTTACAATCATAAAATCCACTTAAAATGTTACTTTGTGGAAAAAACGAAGCCTCATGTTAACCATGTCCTTGGTGGAAATGTGTATTGTGGTCAGACCAATCAGTATTCCAGACCTTTTTTTTTTTTTTTTTTTTTTTTTTTTTTGAAGAAATGGATGCCGTGTCTTCCGGATCAAAGACGAAAGGAATATCCAGACTTACAAGTAACCAGTCCAAAATCCAGGGTCTGTCAGGGTATGGGGTTGTGTCAGCGCCCTTGGCAAAGTTAGTTTACACTTCTGTGATTTCAGCAGGTAACAGAAAATTGAGATTTTGAGATTTTAGACCAACATATGCTGCATCTTTTCCAGGGACAGCCATGCATTTTTCAACAAGACAATGCAAAAACACAGGCTGCACAAATTAAAAAAGCATGGCTGCAGAGGAAGAGAGTACGGGTACCCAATAGAGAATGTGTGGAGTGTTTTGACAAGACAGCACCCGAAACATTTCATTGTTGACATCCTTGTGCCAAAACACCTTTTAAGTGTTGTGAGAAGGTTTGGCAACTTTACAAATTCGTAAACGCTTTACTGTCCTAACTTTTTTGGAATGTTGACCAGAAAAAACATGAAATGTATTGAGTTCATACTGTCTGCAATGAAATAAAAGTCAAAGTAAATTTAAGAAATAATGTGTTTTTAAAAAATGTGCAATTCAATTCAATTATTATGTACTGAAAAAATGTAACTCATTTTTAAAGTAGAATCTGAGCAGTATAGAACAGAGTATTTAAGAGAGTCACAGAAAGATGCATCCAAAGAGTTTAGTATGCAAATTGAAAATAAAAACAACTTGACAGCATTGAATAAACACATTGTATAACTGAATTTCACATCTGTGACTGCACTGGAGTCAAGTATATTTTATATCAGTTTTCTGCTAATCAGAATAGAAACTGAGGAACCTGCAGCTAGTTTGCAATGCCTGTTTTGGAACATATGAATGTTCAGTTTTTTCAGATGGGTTCTTGAACTAAGGCAATGTCTACTGCTTTAACAAGAAATTCCAGACATTTAGCCCTTTTCAACTGTGCATTTATGAGTGAAATACAGTGGTGCTATATAAAAAAGCAGCATTTTTTGTGCGGCAGAACATACACTAAAAAACAAAATAACTATGAAGTTCTAGTTTGCCAGGGATTAACAACAAAAACAACCCAGCAGAAATTAACAGCATAGAGTTTCCTGGGCCTCTATCAAGAGGGAGCCCCTCAGAGAGCCGACATACAAGTCAAACATTATATGAGCGGATGAATCTACTCTCCACAAAATCCATTGGTTAGTACTACAGCATGTAGCACACTACGCCTGAGAGGGGGCGAGATGGTGGAGCATGCCGTTAGCTTACTTTTATGTGGTTAGCCTCTGGAGAAATTCTTCTTCATGCTCCCAAAAGGCACCTCTGTATTAAACCACAGTTTTATCTTAGCTGGATAAATGAGGAAGGTCTCCACTTCCTTCTGCTGGGAGCAAAACTACTACTTTCTACTACCTGCTGTGGGGATTGAGTAATCTGGGAAGATGAGAAGTTTGGCATGGTCATGTAAAAGAGGGGTTCCAGGCTTTCTGTAAACTGCCATGATGTGCTGCTGGTCATTGTATCGCAGGAGCTTAAACATCAGTGATGCGAGGCTGTGCAGTAGAGGCTGAGTGGTCATGGTAAACATGGTGGGCTTTGTTCCATTTTGAACACCTGGCCTGTAAGAGCGGGCAGCCACACAGGAAGATTTTTCTGCAGTAAACTGACCGGGTCACGTCCTTGCATTTCTTCCGGGCATCCCACAATGCAAAGGTTGAGCAGAGCCTCCTGTCTTCCATCTCAGTCAGTTTAGCCTGATGTTTTGCCACGCTGTTTGTCACTTTAGTCATGGTTCTGTGTTGGTGCTGCACTGCCTGTATAATGTTGGTGCATATACTGAGGGAACGGAATGAGGTGTCCAAGTTGGATAGAGTTGATTCAGCTGTACCTAGCCGCTGCTGTATGGATTCCACGTCTGTCTGGATTACACTGACAGCTACAGTGAGCTCAGCCAGAACACCCAGGATACTTCTTAGCTTGCTCATCGTTTCAGTTAGCCCTCCAAGCTATCTTCTTATACCTCATCAGGTATTTTGTCTATGGAATCCATCCGCTCTATTTTGGGAAACGAACGTGGTGGAATGATTGAGAGTATTATAAAATATTGGACCCGAGAAGGGTGCAAACATCCTACGTTGCCATCTTGGCTGAGGCCAGCCAGATGTGTCCAAAGCAAGGTTTAAAACCAGCACCAAGGCATGCCAGCAATTCCGAATGAGACTCAAAAAGGAAATGTTTCAAACAAAGCTCAAAGTGATTATCAAGGCAAGTTTTCAAAGTGAATTTTCAAATGAGCTTTAAACGAACACAAAGCACAACACTGACAAACACTCCCACATGCAGGCTCCAAACACACAGAAGACACGTGACATCAGTGACGTCCAACACGCTCAGCCTCACGTGACATGTCCAGACACAGAAATCGACAAAAACACACTCATTCAAGCGACCCGAGTAATACACTGTATCCGTCAACCCACACTCAGCAGCATGCAATCCTGTGTATCGTGCGTCTTGATAGTTGTTGCCTTCTCTTTCCGTTAAGTACAATATACTCTCAAATGCAGCAAAGCCAGTGCTAGTGATAGCAGCAGCAAGACTCAAAATGACAAATATATGTATATAAATATGTTTTTTGCACCATGTCAAAACCACATAACGTCCTATTTCACACAACCTATCATGGATGGTAAGTGACGCATGACTCTATAGAGGCATATATATATTTTCTATGGGGTTGAGGTCTGGAGACTGGCTAGGCCACTCCAGGACCTTGAAATGCTTTTTACAGAGCCACTCTTTTGTTGGCCGAGCGGTGTGTTTGGGATCATTGTCATGCTGGAAGACCCAGCCACGTTCCATCTTCAATGCTCTCACTGATGGAAGGAGGTTTTTGGCTTAAAATCTCATGATACATGGCCCCGTTCATTCTTCCCTTAACACAGATCAGTCGTCCTGTCCCCTTTGCAGAGAAACAGCCCCAAAGCATGATGTTTCGACCCCCATGCTTCAGAGTAGGTATGGTGTTCTAGGGATGCAACTCAGCACGATGAGTTGAGTTTTTACCAAAAAGTTCTATTTTGGTTTCATCTGACCACATGATATTCTCCCAATCCTCTTCTGGATCATCCATATGCTCTCTGGCAAACTTCAGACGGGTCTGGACATGTACTGGATTAAGCAAGGGGACACGCCTGGCACTGCAGGATCTGAGTCCCTCTCGGCGTAGTGTGTTACTGATGGTAGCCTTTGTTACTTTGGTCCTAGCTCTCTGCAGGTCATTCATCAGGCCCCTTCGTGTAGTTCTGGGATTTTTGCTCACTGTTCTCGTGATCATTTTGACCCCACGGGATGAGATCTTGCGTGGAGCCCCAGATCGAGGGAGAATATCAATGACCTTGTATGTCTTCCATTTTCTTACAGTTGCTCCCACAGTTGTTTTATTCACACCAACCTGCTTGCCTATTGTAGATTCACTCTTCCCAGCGTGGTGCAGGCCTACAATTTTTACTTGTCCTTCGACAGCTCTTTGGTCTTGGCCATGGTTGAGTTTGAAGTCTGATGTTTGAGGCTGTGGACAGGTGTCTTTTATACAGATAACGAGGTCAAACAGTGGCCATTACTACAGGTAACGAGTGGAGGACAGAAGAGATTTTTAAAGAAGAAGTTACAGGTCTGTGAGAGCCAGAAATTGCTTGTATATAGGTGACCAAATACTTATTTTCCACCATGATTTACAATTAAATTCTTTAAAATTCCTACAGTGTGATTTCCTGGATTTTTTTTCCTCATTTTGTCTCTCATAGTTGAAGTGTACCTATGATGAAAATTACAGACCTCTCTCATCTTTTTAAGTAGGGGAACTTGCACAACCAGTGACTGACTAAATACTTTTTTGCCCCACTGTAGATGTTCCACAATCTTTTACTATCCTTTGAAGTTCCCCACCCGTCCTTCTTGTCACCTTATTGTGATGTGAATGTGAATAACTAATTTGCATGTGCAGTCTAATATATTTGCTGTTCTGGCATAATGTGGAATCAGTCAGGCATAATATTAATTGCCCACAGCAAATGCAGGCAGTGCCCCACAGTTCTGCATTTACTGCAAACAGGATACAGTATTTAGTTTCACACAGTGATATTCAATGGAGATAAACTGCACTGTTCGATTAGCTATATACAGGTGGAGCTGTGGCCCACATTAGTCCACCACCGCAGGGACCCTGGTTTAAGTATTTGTTTTGTGGCCAGACATGATTGGCTTGAGGGAGCGAAGACTTCTAAGTGGGGTCATCTTCCGCCAAAGAAACAGCTCTGTTGTAGGTGTTGCAGAGTTAAAAAATCTAGGCACAAAATGCACCAGGGCACATCAGGCAATTTAAACACTTGCAGTGCACCACTGTATATGATAAGAACTCCACTTGAACAGCATGCTATCTAAGTAAGAAACATCAGATCCTGTCTCCCTTCTGCTGTGATGTACTTCTTAAGGATCACTTGATAGCTTCAGTGACTGTCTGCGCTTGCTAACCACGATGTGTAACTTTCTCTTTCAAATCTTAAACAATGTTGTCCCATTTTTCTTCCTCCATTCAGTTCATAACTGAATCCAGCTCTCCTCAGATGAACTCAGGGATTCCCCCTGAGAGAAGCGTGCTCCTCGCTTTCCATCTTTCCCAGCACAACAGTCATTCGCATGGCTCAAGATCTGAAGGAGGGGTGAAGGGGGGGCCAAAAACCCAAAAGGTTCAAAAGGGATGCCTTTGGAAGCATGTTTGATGGAGTGCAAAGGCATGGGGATTTATACTCTGGCAACATGTTTGTCTACCATCAAACTCTTCACGTCTGTTAAAAAATGGTATCTTCTTCCACATCTGGAGGCTTTTAAAGCTTTATAAGTCCCTAAATTAACTGAAATACCCTCAGTACTTGTTACTCATGATTTTTTGGATAGTTGGTCTTAAAACAGTCATTCCAAAAAAAAAAAAAAAAAAACACTTTTGTTTTGTATGTTACTGCTGATACAGTTGGAAATCCAATAGCCTTACTTAATTTGAAGAGCGACACCTTCAGATTCAGCAAATAAACATGTGAGTTAGTTTCATTATTTTAACAAAATATCCATAGCTCTTGCACAGTCTTGCACACTGTCAGTAAACAAAGCACTATTAACTTGGAATTTTGTCGTCTCATATTTTACTAGTGCAGACAAAACAAGGCAGCACTGATTTTACTGCCTTGGATTTAGCCATGTGATCATTGTGAAAAACATAAGCCTAGCATAACAAACTCAGACAAACCTGAGTAATAGTCTTCACATTTGTCAGTATGACTAGACTATTTGTTTAAATATGCCATCACACTATATAATGTGATACATTAGGAAAACATTGGATTATACAATCATCCTACAATACAGTATAGATAGACTAGGGCCTTGACTCTTTCAGACTCTATTGTTGAAGTAGCATGGCCAAAAAGCTTGGAGTCCAACGAGCATATCATGCACATTTCCTTTTGGATGTTTTAAGAACATTCTCAAACAATACAGTAACAATTTACCATACTGAATAACCCTACAGAAAACTTGTACATCCCCACACATGCAACCTACATAGACAGTGGTACCTCAGCTCTCTTTGTTCAATCGTTCCAGAAGGCTTGTTGAGAACCGCAAGGAATAATGTAAATTGAATTAATCCGTTCCAGATCCCCAGAAAATCCACAATGTATAAGGCATTATACAGTATTGCAATAATGGAGTTGTATGGTCAAGGTGTTCCCTGATGTATTGATGGGCTTATGTTGCAAATCCATCATAAGTTAAAATGTAACATGAAATGAGGAGTTCAACAAGGGTTTGGTAGAGCGGTCTATACTGGATAATAATGGATATGGAAAGGATACCATCATAAGTAAATGAGAAGTAAGTTACTGTTTAAAACACCTAAATTAACCTACAGTTGGCCAAAAACATTAACACAAAGCTTATTTTATAATGAAGTGTTGAAAAATCTCATGTAATTTAGAGTAATGGACCGAAATTGAAAGCAACACTTAGTCTATTGATGAACTCCAGGTGCTAGCATAGCTGCTAAGCTAACTGCAGCATGTTCTGGAGCAGTCAATTCCTGGTTTGCTTTCAGTTGGCTCTGATAAATTAAACTTTGTAGGACCCATGAAGACTTGTTTGTACTAAGAATACTGTACTGTAGATATAAAAATAAAGAAAATCACGATAGAAATAGCGGAGATTTGAGCAATCACTGTGTACTGAATCATGAATTGTGAATAGAGTTTTGGCTGAAACGAGTCGTGCGGCTTGACTCGTCATACAAGTTTAAGCAAGTGCCGATCAAACAACAAGGACCGAGACAAAAATGTGTCGAAAACCAAATTCGGCGAGTTCCGAGGTACCACTGTATTACAATTTATGAAAAAGTTTATTAAATAAATGTATATCAATATCCTGCATGTGTTCAGATATTTCTTGCATTTTTTTAAATGTACTGTAGGTACTGGAAAACACATGGTCAGATGCATACAGAACAGATTTGCATATTTTACAAATACAAACTCAATATACAAGGATGCTTGGATGGCATAGTGGACTAAATGCAACCCCAACAATGCACGAAACCTGGTTCGAGCCCCGGTGGGTCCTACCATCTGGGTTCTCCAGTTCTCCAGAGGTGCAGAAGCCCTACTACCCTGACCAGGAAAATCTATGTTAAAATGAGAACAAAACAAATAACCACATGCAGCTCCTGTGGCTCAGAGATAAGTTGCTTGGAACACCAGTTCCTGAGGACCTAGGTTTGAACACTGGGCTGGGCGTGAAGGTTATGGACTGTTGATCAGTCCTGCACACCAGCTTGGAGGAATTTTAGCCAAGTTCTCAGAACAGCTTTGACTCTGGGATGTTGGTAAGCTTCCTCACATGGTATACATCTGCATGCAGTCTATGAATTCCAGGATAGACTCCAGACCCTTCCCTGCTACCCTGACCAGGATAAATAGAAGTAAAACAGACAGGATGCTGTAGAATCAAAAACAAATGGGCCAAACCATCAAAAAACAGTTTCTGATTGTTAAAGGGGGTCACTGCTGAAGCAAAGTGTATTTTTATCTACCTTACTATGGTGGCACGTGAGCCACGTGTTCTTGATGAACAGGTGAAATGCTAATCAATGGTGCATGTTCGCCACCTGCTGTGCTAGAGTGGAAATCTGAACTGAGTCTTTAATTGAACACGTTGTGTGATGGGGAAACCAGTCTGCTTCTGAAACACAGTAGTAACAAACTTACTTGTATAACAAAACGTATTATCCAAAAATAACATAGGAAAATCCTAGGTCAGAGCTACAGCTTTTCCTAATCACTTCAAGAACGTTTGAAATTAAGAATTTACAGGGTTAATATCAATTTAAGTTAACTAGCCATATTTATATAGGATCCACATTAAACACAATGACACTTGCAGGTGTTTGGATTTCGCCTTATTACAGTGGTGTGAAAAAGTGTTTGCCCCGTCCTGATTTCCTATTTTTTTGCATGTTTGTCACACTTAAGTGTTTTGGAACATCAAACCAATTTAAATATTAGTCAAGAACAACACAAATAAACATAAAATGCAGTTTTTAAATAAAGCTGTTTATTATTAAGGGATAAAAAAAATCCAAACCTACATGGCCCTGTGTGAAAAGGTGATTGCCCCCTAAAGCTAATAACTGGTTGGGCCACCCTTAGCAGCAACAACTGCAACCAAGCGTTTTCCATAACTTGCAATGAGTCTTTTACAGCATTGTGGAGGAATTTTGGCCACTCATCCTTGCAGAATTGTTGTAATTCAGCCACATTGGAGGGTTTTCAAGCCTTTTTAAGATCATGCCACAGCATCTCAATAGGATTCAGGTCAGGACTTTGACTGGGCCACTCCAAGTCTTCATTTTGTTTTTCTTCAGCCATTCACAGGTGGACTTGCTGGTGTGTTTTGGATCATTGTCCTGCTGCAGAACCCAAGTTCGTTTCAGCTCGAGGTCACGAACAGATGGCCGGACATTCTCTTTCAGGATTTTTTGGTAAACAGCAGAATTCATAGTTACATTTATCACAGCAAGTCTTCCAGGTCCTGAAGCAGCAAAACAGCCCCAGACCATCACACTACCACCACCACATTTTACTGCTGCTATAATGTTCTTTTTCTAAAATGCTGTGTTACCTTTACATAAGATGTAATGGGACACACCCCTTCCAAAGAGCTCAACTTTTGTCTAGTCAGTCCACAGAATGTTTTCCCAAAAGTCTTAGGGATCATCAAGATGTGTTCTGGAAAAAATGAGACGAGCAATAACATTTTTTTGCTCAGCAGTGGATTTCATCTTGGAACTCCATTTTGGAACTCCATCTTGGAAGGCCATTTTTTGACTTGGTCTCTTTCTTATGGTGGAGGCATGAACACTGACCTTAACTGAGACAAGTGAGGCCTGCAGTTCTTTGGACGTTGTTGTGGGGTCTTTTGTGACCTCTTGGATGTGTCATTGCTGCGCTCTTGGGGTAATTTTGGTCGACCGGCCACTCCTGGGAAGGTTCACCACTGTTTCAGGTCTTTGCCATTTGTGGATAATGGCTCTCACTGTGGTTCACTGGAGTTCCAAAGCTTTAGAAATGGCTTTATAACCCTTTCCAGACTGATAGATCTCAGTTACTTTCTTTCTCAATTGTTCCTGAATTTCTTTGGATCTCGGCATGATGTGTAGCTTTTAAGGATCTTTTGGTGTACTTCACTTTGTGAGGCAGGTCCTATTTAAGTGATGTCCTCATTGACGTTGAGAACAGGTGTGGCAATAATCACGCCTGGGTGTGGCTAGAGACAGTGAACTCAGATGTGATAAACCATAGTTAAGTTATGTTTTAACAAGGGGGGGGCAATCACTTTTTCACACAGGGCCATGTAGGTTTTTTTTTTTTTCTCCCTTAATAATAAACACCTTCATTTAAAAACTGCATTTTGTGTTTGCTTGTGTTGTCTTTGACTAATATTTAAATTGGTTTGATGTTGAAGTGTGACAAACATACAAAAAAATAGAAAATCAGGAAGGAGGCAAACACTTTTTCACACCACTGGATATGATTAGGGAATTATCTTCATGATGGCAGATCAGAAACGTAGCAAATTATTTTCAGAACAATACATTTTGGCAAACAGAGAGATAGACATGCACAGAGTGGTGCTTGAAAGTTTGTGAAACCTTTAGAATTTTCTGTATTTCTGCATAAATTTGATCAAAACATCATCAGATTTTCACACAAGTCCTAAAAGTAGATTAAGAAAATCCAATTAAACAAATCAGAAGTATGTGAAACAGGCAAAAGTATGTGAAACTCTAGGATTAGCAGTTATTTTGAAGGTGAAATTAGAGTCAAGTCTTTTCAATCAATGGAGTGACAACCAGGCATGAGTAAGACACACTGTTGTTTTTATAGAATAGGGATCTATCAGAGTCTGTTTTTCACAACACGTTTGTTCACGGTATGAACGAAGGAGATTCATGACGACCCTCGAGGACAAAAGAGTTATTGATGCTCATCAGGGTGGAAAAGATTACAAAAGCATCTCTGAGGAGTTTAGACCCCACCAATCCATAGTCAGAGAGATTGTGCACAAAACGAAGAAATTCAAGGCCACAGATATTCGGTTGACCAAGGAAGATCACTCCAAGAGCAAGGCATTTTATTGTCCATGAGGTCATATAGAAATCCAGGGTAACGTCTAAGTGACTATAGGCTTCTGTCCTATTGTCTAAATGCTAATGTTCATGAGTCCACAAAAATGCTGCGAATGGGAAGGTTGTCATTGTTCTCCATAATTAACATTGCTGCACACCACGTGGCACATGGACAATCCAGAAGGCTATTGGAAACACATTTTGTGGACAAATACGACCAAATTAGAGCTTTTTGTTTTAAATGAGAAGTGTTATGTCTGGAGAAAGAAAAACACTGCCTTCCAGCGTGAAAAGCTTATTCTTATCTGTGAAATTGGTGGCGGTAGTATCATGGATTGGGCCTTGCTTTTTGGGATACGACAACTTGCCAAGACATCTGTCCATGAACTGAATTTCAAGAAAATATGGGTTATGCAGCAAGACAACGACCATAGCCAGATAAGTGACTCTATGAAAAATGGTAAAAGAAGATTAAAGATAAAGTTTTGGAATGGCCAAGTCAAAGTCCTGACCATCATGTGGTGAATCCAACCAACATCCCAAAGTTAAAGTTGTTCTCTACAGAGGAATGAGCTAAAATTCCTCCAAGCCAATGTGCAAGACTGATCAACAGCTGCTGGAAATGTTTAGTTGAGTACGGGGGTCAACTTCAGATACGGAAGGCAATAGCTCATATACTTTTGTTACTCACAGGTATGTCATATTGGACCATTTTCCTCAGTAAATAAATGAACATGGTAAACATTTTGTCTCATTTGGGTAATTGGCTGTTCCTCATAAACTTTTAGAACTTGCATGAAATATATATTGTTTTACGTCATATTTATGCAGAAACATAGAAAATTCTTAAAGCTTTCAAACACCACTGCGTGTCACAAGCAATTTATTAGGAAAACATGTATACCAACTCATTTGTGCTATTATCTAATCAGCCAATTCTGTGGCAGTAATGGTGTGCCAAATAGCATAGTTTGAATGCTGATCTCATGGGATTTCTTACATACAATTGTCTCTAGACGTTTCTTAGAATGTTGTAAAAAAAAGAAATAAATAAAAAATTGTGGGATGTGTTGGAAAAAATCCAGTTGCCCTTTCCGGCAACACACATGATTTAAAGGATCAGCTGGTAACATATTAGAGCCAGGTACAACAGGACACCCACATAGGTCTTGTCGAGTCTGACATTTAGTAGATATATTTAATGAAATAAAATAGAAGGAAAAGATTTTAAAAGATTTTAATGTTTTACCTCATCAAACTAAATAAGCTTATATGATAATTCTGTATGTGATGCCTCCAACAGCTTCCAAAAAAACAAAAACAAAAAACTAGGATTGGACGTATTTAACACTTTGTTACATCAGCTTTCCTCTTAATAACATACTGTAATCATTTACCTGCAACACCATTTGATATAATTTTGAAAGTTATTGCTTGAGTTTAGACTTCTGCTGTTTAACAGTCTGGGGTATGTGTTGTCATATTTGCACTTCATAATGTGCCAGATGTTTTTGATTGGAGATGGGTCTGGACAGCAGACATGCCTTTCAACACCCGCTCTCCCTGATTTCAGCACCATGCTGTTCTAGCACATGCAGAATGTTACTTCTGCTGAACTAAGCAAGTCCCTGAAAAAGATTTTTACAGTACAAACCCTTCAACATTAGTGGTGCATCACAGATGTTCAAGATCCTCATGTCATGGGCACGAACACGCCCCATATGAGGACATATACTGGCTTCTCAGTGTTGCTTTGGTAACAACTGGGCTGATCCTGTTTCTTTTAAGCCCCAACAATTGCTGTTTCCAAAACAATTTGAAATCATGCCACTGTGTCAGTCCATCAGACTTAGCCACTAGACTTTCCATTTGATAATCAGTGGGTTCTACTTGGTGTTGTATAGTTTTAACTTGCATTTGTACATGTCACAATG
The DNA here is from genome assembly GCA_025084515.1 of Ancistrus triradiatus. NCBI lineage: Eukaryota > Metazoa > Chordata > Actinopteri > Siluriformes > Loricariidae > Ancistrus > Ancistrus triradiatus. The sequence continues at coordinate 451,196 of JAJAGP010000259.1, read as the reverse complement.
AAATACATTTCCTGACAATGGTTCCATGAGTATTCCTGAGTCCATCTGACTATTTACGTGCCTTCAGTATTGGTTTTTGGTTTTGCCTCTTTTAGAACTTGTGTGACGATCTGATGTTGTTTTAGGTTAGAAAAACATAAAATAGAAAACAGTTCACAAACTTTGAAGCACCACCATGTATGTGTACACACACACACACACACACACACACAAACTGGATACTTTATTAGATACACCTGTTCAATAGCTCATTAATACAAAAATCTAATCAGCCAATCAGATGGCAGCAATTCAGTGCATTTATGCATGTACACCTGATCAAGATGACCTCCTGATGAAGTTCAAACTCAGCATCACAATGGGGATGAAAGAGGATTTAAGTGCCTTAGAACCTGTCATTGTTGTTTATGCTAGACAGGCTGGTCTGAATGTCTAAGAAAGTGCTGATCTTCTGGGATCAACCAAGGTAGGCAGAAGGTATGCACAACACATAGAATCTTGAAGCAGATGGGTTACAGCAGCAGAAGACCACACCGGGTGTCACTCCTGTCAGTTAAGAACAGGCAATTATTTGACAACTGGGCAAAAGAAGATTGGAAAAAATGTTGCATAGTCTTGGTTTCTGCTGCAACATTCAGAATGCTAGAGTCAGAATTTGGTGTAAACAACATGAAAGCATGGATCCATCCTACCTTGTATCAACGGTTCACGCTGGTACTGATAGTGTAATGGTGTGAGGATATATTGTTGACAGACTTTGTTGCACCTTAATGCCAATGTAACATCATTTAAATGCCACAGATTACCTGCGTATTGTTGCTGACCATGTCCATCCTTTTATGACCACATGTACCATCTTCTGATGGCTTTTTCCAGCAGGATAATGCACCATGTCACAAAGCTCAAATCATCTCAAACTGGTTTCTTGAACATGACAGTAAGTTCACTGTATTTAACCTCCTGAGACCTTGTGTCCCCATATGAGGACATGATGTTTTGGGTTTGCTATACCTCCTACTTCATTCTGCTTAACTCAGTCCTCATTTGTAGACACTTTGTTGAGCATTTCACAAAAACAAAAATACCTTCTGTTCAAAGACGGTGCTCCATTTTTATACATAAAAAAAATCAGAGCTTCAAGGAGGGTAATGAGGTCTCAAAAGGTTAAATGGCTTCCACAGTCACCAGATCACAATCCAACAGAGCATCTTTGGGATGATTTGCATCATGAATGTATAGCCGATAAATCTGCAGTAACTGCATGATGCTATCATGTCATTATGGACAAAAATCGCTGAGGAATCTAATACATGAAGAATTCAAGCAATTCTGAAAGCAAAAAGGGAGTAAATAGTAGATAGACCACTACTCAAGGTTGAGAATGACAGTGTGACTGAATGAGGAGTATGTGATGCCATTTACACTATGTATTTCTACTCTGTGCCCAATGTGTGTGTCTGTCTGTATCTGCCATGACTTGGATCATTAAAAGGTATTCATTTAAGACAGTGTTTCTCAATCCTGGTGCTGGCGCTCCACCGCTCTGCACAATTTAGTGCTTCTCCTGTTTAGACACACCCACTTTAACTCAATAACAGGCTTGTTAATGCGCTAAGTAGTTGGATCAGGTGTGTTGGGAGCAGGAAAACACTAAAACATGCAGAGCAGTGGGGCGCCAGGACCAGGATTGAGAAACACTGATTTAAGATTAATAAATTTAATGTAATTAACACAACTATACTTGTAAATCTTTTTTTACATGTACAGTACAGTGGTGCTTGAAAGTTTGTGAACTCTTTAGCATTTCCTATATTTCTGCAGAAATATGAACTGAAACATCATCAGATTTTCACACAAGTCCTAAAAGTAGATAAAGAGAACCTGGTTAAACAAATGAAAGTGTGGGCACCCTGTTTTCTTTAAAGAACAGGGATCTATCAAGGTCTGCTCGTCACAACACGTTTGTGGAAGTGTATCATGGAACGAACAAAGGAAATTTCTGAGGACCTCAGAAAGAGTTGTTGATGCTCATCAAGCTGGAAAAGGCTACAAAACCATCTCTAAAGAGTTTGGACTCCACCAATCCACAGTCAGACAGATTGTGTACAAATGGAGGAAAATCAAGACTCCCCTCCCCAGGAGTGGTCGACCAACAAAGATCACTCCAAGAGCAAGGCGTGTAATAGTTGGCGATGTCACAATGGACCCCAGGGTAACTTCTAAGCAACTGAAGGCTTCTCTCAGATTGTTAATGTTCATGAATCCAGCATCAGAAAAACACTGAACAACAATGGTGTGCATGGCAGGGTTGCAAGGAGAAAGCCACTGCTCTCCAAAAAGAACATTGCTGCTCGTCTGCAGTTTGCTAAAGATCACGAGGACAAGCCAGAAGCCTATTGGAAGAATGATGTTCATCCACTTCAGCTTCACTCAAGCTGATTCCGTCATCAGCCCCAGTCCCACCGTACCCGGGCCACACCAGAGGGCAGTAACTCTCTCCCTCCTCTGGTTATCTCAAGTCAAGTCAAGTCAGATCTATTTATATAGCGCTTTTTACAATGGAGCATTGTCTCAAAGCAACTTTACAAGTTTAGATTATCTCCTAATAACTACGTCCAATCCCAAATTGAGCAAGCCTAGGGCGACAGTGGCAAGGAAAAACTCCCTGAGTGTTATGAGGAAGAAACCTTGGGAGGACCAAGACTCAAAAAGGACCCAACCTCCTTGGGCGGGTGATTATAATCTAAGAACGAAACTAAAGTCGGAGTCATAGTTCGAATTAAAAAGTGCACAACTATGCACATCGGCTTAAGTGGCCCGGGTATGATGGGCTGGAAGCTGATGAAAGAAGCAGCCTGAGGAGAAAGCAGTGGATGAACATCATTGTGGGGCTGGAACTGGTACCGGAAATAGCCGGAAGAGAAACAGAAATGTTATGAGTATTGATTAAGAGACAGTGTTATTAACAATCATTGATCCATGTGTAGCATGAGACCCCGACAGCCTGCTATAAGAGCATAGCTAGAAAGAGGAGAATGGTAGGAAACCACAAGCACAAGAGGGATCACATGAGACATCGGCAACCCACCGGGAGGCAGAAGGACAGCAACCCAACGTCTTGATCACCATAAGACTCTTTGCTATTGAACCCCAGCGCTGCCCTTAGTCTAAGTGCAAGGATGCACGAGTTCAAGATCAAGAGCACCGAAGCCCAGTTCAGCCACACGCGACACTCCTGGCTAACGGACAAGGCAGGCAGGCCAGACATGACTCCAGACTCCGGCCCCGGTGACCCAAGGCATGCATCCTGGTCTATACTAGTCAAAAGCCTGTGTAAATAGGTATGTCTTTAGCCTAGACTTAAAATTTTGAAGAGTGTCTGAGTCTCGGACGAAAGTGGGAAGTTTATTCCATAGTTGGGGGGCCATGTATGAGAAAGCCTTTCCCCCGACTGTGACTTTTTTAATTCTAGTAACTAAAAGAAGTCCTGTACCCTGAGAACGAAGCAGACAAGTTGGATTGTAAAACTCTAAGAGTTCACTCAGATAATGTGGGGCCAGGCCATGTAGAGCTTTATAAATTATAAGAAGTATTTTGTAATCAATACGGAATTTGACTGGTAACCAGTGCAGTGATGATAGAACAGGAGTGATATGATCAAATTTTCTAGTTCGAGATAGCACTCGGGCAGCTGCATTCTGAACTAACTAAAGTTTATTTACTAGAGCATCCAGTAAGTAAGGCGTTACAGTAATCCGACCTTCAGGTTATAAACGCATGAACAAGTTTCTCTGCATCATTAAAAGAGAGGATATTTCTAAGTTTAGCGATATTTTGTAATTGAAAGAAAGCAATTCGAGTGATGCTGCTAATGTGTGCATCAAAGGAGAGATCTGAATCAAATGTGACCCCTAAGTTTTTTACAGACGGACTTGGCAATACTGGACAGCCATCTAGATTTAGGATAGATGTAGCTAACCTGTCTCTCACAGCCTTGGGTCCTACCAATAGAACCTCAGTTTTATCAAAGTTAAGTAAGAGAAAATTAAATAACATCCAATCTTTTATTTCCTTTACACAGTCCTCAATTTTGTTGATTGTAAGGCTGTCATTAGGTTTGGCTGATATGTACAGCTGTGTATCATCTGCATAGCAGTGGAAACTAATGCCATGTTTGCGAATAACTGAGCCTAGTGGCAGCATGTACAGAGAGAATAAAAGCTGGCCAAGCACTGACCCCTGAGGCATGCCATACTTCACTTTTGAGAGCTTAGACCTTAGATTATTTATATGAACTGGTACCGGTCAGTTAAGTAGGATTTAAACCAAGAAAGTGCTGATCCCTTAATACCTACAGTATTTTCTAGTCTATTTAGTAAAACATCATGATCTATAGTGTCAAATGCTGCACTTAAATCTAACAGAACAAGAAATTAAAAACATCCCTTATCTGAGGACATTAACAAGTCATTTAGTACCCTAATTAATGCTGTTTCAGTACTATGATGCCAGACTGAAATGTTTCATAAATTTCCTTCCTTTGGAGGTAACTGCAGAGCTCTGATAGACCGTTTTCTAAGATTTTGGACAGAAACGGTAGATTTGAAATTGGTCTATAAATAGATACCACACAAGGGTCAGGATTGGCTTTTTTAATCAGTGGTTTGATAACGGCAGACTTAAAGGATTTGGGCACATAACCAAAGGTAAGGGATGAATTTAAAATAACTAACACTGGCTCTATAACACTAGGTAATACTTGTTTGAGTAAACGTGTAGGAATTGGATCTAATAAGCATGTGGATGACTTAGATGAGCTGATCAGTGCGGATAGTTCAGTATTAGTAATTGGGGTAAAAGATTCTAATCTTGATTTAATGCTCATTAAACAGATGTCTTCACTAGTGCTGCATCTGGAAGGTTGCTGAATAGTTTGGTGATGTGATGAGCATCGAGTTTGATGCCTAATCTTATCATTAAAGAAAGTCATGAAATAATTACTGTTAAAATTACACAGAACGGGAGAATCACTTTCTGTAGGGTTTTTTGTTAATTTGGAGACTGTGTTAAAGAGAAATCTCGGATTATTCTTATTTTTCTCTATGATTGAGGAGACGTATGCAGCTTTAGCTTTAGTAAGGGCATGCTTATACTCGGTCATGCTGTCCCTCCAAGCAATCCTAAACACCTCCAATTTACTATGTCTCCACTTGCGCTCTAGATGCCATGTTCTTTGCTTTAAGGTATGGGTGTGATCATTATACCATGGTGCTAGCCTTTTTTCCCTAATGTGTTTGACCCTAGCAGGAGCAACCGTGTCCACGGTGGGGCGAAGCACACATTCTAATTGGTCATTTACACACTCAAGATGATTCATCTCCATAGGTGTGTTAAATTTCAAGTCTGGTAGGTTGTTAATAAACGCAGCTGGAGTAGCAGATGTGATAGTGCGCTTGGTGTGATAACGAGGGAGAAGGATTTTATTTATTAGAGATAGCTCAAACACTAAAAGATAGTGATCTGGGGATGAAGTGCCGCCAAGGATTTTCATGCTTAGACTCAAGATCCTGGAGTGACTCTGTATTGGACTACTTAATGCCAATGTGCATAATTTTACAGTTTATTTGAACTATGACTCCATGTCTTATTAGTTTAGTTAAATTAGTTTTATTCTTACATTTATCATCTACGCCGCCCAAGGAGGTTGGGTTTCCTTGCTACTGTCGCCCTAGGCTTGCTCAATTTGGGATTGGACATATATATTAGGAGATAATCTAAAATTGTAAAAAAATTGTAGAAATTGTAAAAGAAAAGCGTTATGTTTGGAGAAAGGAAAACACTGCATTCCAGCATAAGAACCTTATCCCATCTGTGAAACATGGTGCTAGTAGTATCATGGTTTGGGCCTGTTTTGCTGCATCTGGGCCAGGACGACTTGTCATCACTAATGGAACAATGAATTCTGAATTATATCAGAGAATTCTAAAGGAAAAGGTCAGGACATCTGTCTATAAACTGAATTTCATGAGAAGGTGGGTCATGCAGCAAGACAACAACCCTAAACACACAAGTCGTTCTACCAAAGAATAGTTAAAGAAGAATAAAGCTCATGTTTTGGAATGGCCAAGTCAAAGTCCTGACCTTAATCCAATCAAAATGCTGTGGAAGGACCTGAAGCGAGCAGTTAGTTTAGTTGCAGTTATTGCTGCACAGGGGGGGTCACACCAGATACTGAAAGCAAAGGTTTTGCCACTTTTGCCACTCACTAATATGTAATATTCGATCATTTTACTCAATAAATAAATGACCAAGTGTAATATTATTGGTATAATAGATACCAAAATATAATATTTTTAGTATAATAACTGGGTTTTTGTTATCTACTTTTAGTACTTGTTAAAATCTAATGTTGTTTTAGGTCATTTTTATGCAGAAATATAGAAAATTCTAAAGGTATCACAAACTTTCAAGCACCACTGTACATGTCAGGAAGTTCTGCTTTCCTGTCTGTGTCACTTATTCAAACTCCATGAAATTAATATCTTGTCACTTTCAAGTTTATACAGTAAGTCAGTTTTGCTCACATACAACATTTTTATGTGTGATTTCATGCGTGAGAGTGTGCTTTTCACAATTTCCACATTGTTGTTAAATACTGAGAAAAACATTTATGAACTCTTAATAATTCTTATAAAAATGTCCAGCTATTTACTATTTAATGCCATTGACATTAAGTCAGAACATTGATTTGGGGGAATAATAAATGCCATTTTAGCATGAAACGTCCCACCCCATTACAGCCCTTACTGTCAAAAGTTAAATGGTTGAATGGTTAAATGTGGTGTGCCGTGTGTGACTGGGTTTTAGTGTTATATGGAATTTATGTTGGACAGATTTATTATATGGGTGATGTAATATGGAAAGTAAATATTTGCAATATTATTCAGTAATGGGTTTATGTTTGAGAGAATTTTAAATTACACTGTCCAGTTCTTCAATCTTGGTAACAGAATTGAATAGGCAACTTCATACAGCTTGTAAAATCCTGTATTAAGGAGGTTTATTAGCAATTTCACTGGAAATACATCGCAGATAAATGTTCATTTGCCAAAATACCTCACTTAGTTTTCAGCTTTGTTTTTCCTCTCTCTTCTTGGTGCGAATCCTTGCTGAAACTGGCATGAACATATAACAGGAGGATCTGTTGCCTAATGTGTACTGCTGTATGCAGATGTGACGAGAGCGGTTGGAATGCAGGAGACAAACGCGTGTTCAGTGGTATTGACGTAGGTAAGTTTATTTAAGGCTGTATCAGAGACTGGCAGAGCTAAACAGGCTTGGAACCTCGTTGAGAAGCTGCGTGCTGGGCTTCGAACGCTGCTTATAATGAGGCAGGTAACTATGCTCAGGTGTGAGGATCAGTATTCGGGAGAGGCGGAGCGTGGGAGCGTGTGAGCACGAGCGGTCGATCCGTCCGTGGGCGTGACAGTACCCCCCCCTCGAAGGGCCCGCGGAGGTGGGGACCCTGGAGGAACCGGAGGACGGGGGTCCCGAAGCGGACCGGCGCGGCCGGCCGCGTGGCCTGGGGGCCGGGCGATCCGGATTTGCTGCGTGAAACTCTTGGACAAGGAGGGGGTCCAGGACGTCCGCCGCATCAACCCAACAGCGCTCTTCCGGGCCGTAGCCCTCCCAGTCCACCAGGTATTGCAGACCTGCCGCTCTTCGCCGTGAATCCAAGAGACGCCGGACCCCGAAGGTGGCAGGTGCCTCCAGCTCGGAGGGCGAGGACTGATCCAGTGGCTGCTCGACGTCCAGCGGCCCCGGGATCCACGGCTTGAGGAGGGAGACATGGAATGTCGGGCAGACCCTGAGATGAGGAGGCAGATCCAAACGGTAAGTTACATCGTTAATCTGTTTGAGCACTTTATAGGGCCCTGAAAACCATGGTGAGAATTGGGTACTTCCCTGCGCGTGTCGAAGGTCTCTCGTCGAAAGCCACACCCGATCCCCTGGACAGAACGTGGGAGCAGGACGCCGGTGATGATCCGCATGCCTTTGGTACTGTCGTATAGCTCTTTCGATGCGCTGGTGTACCTGGGTCCATACGTCTTCGCTGCGGCGAAACCAGTAGTCTACTGCAGGTGAGTCGGAGGCTGTGGTGTCCCATGGGACGAAGGGGGGTTGGTAGCCCAGAACGCACTGAAAAGGTGTGAGGCCCGTGGCGGAATGCCTGAGAGAGTTTTGGGCTATCTCTGCCCAAGGGAGGAACTGGCTCCAATCGGCGGGGTTGTGTGCGCAATACGCGCGCAGGAATTTTTTCAGCTCTTGGTTTGTGCGCTCGCATTGCCCGTTGGATTCCGGATGGTACCCTGACGAAAGACTCACTGAGGCACCCAGCTTCTCCATGAACGCCTTCCAGACCGCCTAGGTGAACTGCGGACCCCGATCTGAGAGGATGTCCTCCGGGATGCCAAAGAAGCGGAAGACGTTGTTGAAGAGGCTTTCCGCTGTCTGTAGAGCCGAAGGAATCCAGGAAAACGGGACGAAGCGCACCGCCTTGGAAAAGCGGTCCACAATCGACAGGATGGCGGTGTGTCCACTGGAGAGCGGGAGGTCCGTCACGAAATCCACAGCCACATGGGACCAGGGACGCTGGGGCACTGGCAGGGGATGCAGGAGGCCGGAAGGTAGAGTACGCGGTGTCTTCCTTTGCGCACACACACTGCAGGACGATACAAACCGGTGAATGTCTTTACGCATACCGTTCCACCAATACCTGGCCGCGAGGAGTTGATGCGTCCGCATTTCTCTGGGATGGCCTGAACAAAGGGAGACATGAGCCCATGTTATGAGGCGGTCGCGCAGACCGGGTGGAACGAATTTCTTACCCACCGGACATGCCCTAGGGATGCGAGATCGGGCAAGGCGTGTGTCCAATTCCTGCTCGAAGTCCCACCGAACCGCACCCAGGACGCACGAAGCTGGAAGGAGGGGCTCGGGGTCCTCAGGTCTGTCCGCAGTGGGATCCAGGCTGCGAGAGAGCGCGTCAGCTTTGATGTTTTTTGACCCAGGCCGGTATGTGATTGTGAACGCGAAGCGAGCAAAAAACAGAGACCAACGAGCTTGGCGAGCGTTCAAACGCTTCGCGGATCGTAGATATTCTAGGTTCTTGTGGTCAGTGAGGACTGAAAACAGGATGCTTGGCGCCCTCCAACCAGTGCCTCCAATCTTCCAGCGCCAGTTTTATGGCCAGTAGTTCGCGATCCCCCACATCGTAATTACGTTCCGCCGGAGACAGTTTGTGTGAGTAATAGGCAATAGGATGGAGCTTAGGGGGGTCGCCCAAGCATTGCGATAAAACGGCCCCCACACCTACCGACGAAGCGTCCACCTCCAGAAGAAACGGGAGGTCCGAGTCAGGGTGGCCCAGCACCGGGGCCCGAGAGAAGGCGGTCTTGAGTGCGACGAACGCTTGTTCAGCCTCAGGGGACCAACGGAGGACGCCAGGGGCACCCCGCAGAAGCGACGTGAGGGGGGCTGTCAGACGGCTGAAGTGTCGGATGAAGCGCCTGTAGAAGTTTGCAAAGCCCAGGAAGCGCTGCAGGTCCTTGATCCCTTTGGGTGTGGGCCAGGAGAGAACAGCGGAGACTTTGTGATCGTCCATGGCTACGCCAGCCGGAGAGATGACATAGCCCAGGTAGCGGACGGACTGTGTATGAAATTCACACTTTTCGGCTTTGATTCTCAGATGATGGGAGTGCAGTCGATCCAAGACCTTGCGAACGTGGGCAGTGTGGGTGTCGAAGTCCGGGGAAAAAACCAGGATGTCATCCAGATACACTAGTACGAATCGTCCCAGCATGTCCCACAGCACGTCGTTCACAAATGCCTGGAAGACTGCTGGTGCGTTGGCCAGCCCGAACGGCATAACCAGGTATTCGTAATGACCCTAGCTGGTGCTGAACGCCGTCTTCCACTCGTCCCCCGCTCTCACACGGATGAGGTTGTACGCGTTTCAGAGGTCCAACTTGGTAAACCACTGGGCTTTGTGGAGGACTTCGAGCGCTGACGGAACCAGCGGGAGCGGGTAAGCACACTTGCGCGTGATGAGGTTGAGCTGGCGGTAGTCGATGGTGGGACGCAAACCCGCGTCCTTCTTGGGGACGAAGAAGAAGCCGGCTGCTACCGGAGAGGTGGACGGATGGATAAATCCCAGGGCCAGGTATTCCGTGATGTAGTCCTGCATAGCTTTTTCTTCCGCTGGCGAAAACGGGTACAGACGTGCCTTAGGTAGCGGTGCGTTGGGTAGCAGGTCGATAGCGCAATCATAGCTGCGATGAGGAGGGAGATGCCCCGGAACGCCCTCTCCGAACACCGGTGCCAAATCCCAATACTCCCGAAGCACATTGCTAGGAAGCGGCGGATGACCAAAAACAGGGAGCGAGCTGACCTGGAGTACCGGGTTGCGTAGACAGTGGAGCTGACATCCAGGGGACCACCGGAGAATCTCCCGAGCGGACCAGGAGATGAGAGGATCGTGCAGACGGAGCCAGGGGAGGCCGAGAATGAGGTGATGGGCCAGGGAGGCCACTGGAAACAGCTTGATGGACTCTTCATGGGTGGCACTTGTGCGAAGGCGTAACGGGACCGTGACACGAGAGAGACGCCCAGTGCCTAATGGCTTACCGTCCGCTGTGGTGATCCGACGCTCGGCGGGAAGGGGAACACAGGGGATCTTCCACTTGTTGACGAGGTGCTCCGCGATGAAGTTCCCCTGAGCTCCGGAGTCTATCATGGCTGTCAATGAGAGATCGGTATCAGCTAGGTACAACCGAACAGACAGCGTAAAGGACGAACTGACATCAATCGAACTCACCTGGGTTGAGCGTGCCTTGGCCTGGGCACGCTCACTGGAAGGCCTACGGGCTGGAGCGAGGTCGCAGCTGGGACGGCGATGACTGTCAGAGCCGCAGTAGCAACAAAGTCCCTGCTGGAAGCGGCGGCGGCGTTCGGTCGGTGAGAGATGCGCATCGGCAACCTCCATGTCCTCCATGGGTGGTGAAGCCTCCCGGGCCGCGCGCGGAACAGAAGAGCGTGGAGCAGCCGGAGGCCTCGTGTCCAGAAGTTGATCCAGACAAATGGCCAGTGTGATGAGGTCGTCCAGGGGAAGATCAAGGTCCCGGCCCACCAGTTCCTTCCTGAGGCCAGGATGCAGACCCTGATGGAATGCTGCGATTAGCGCTGGGGTGTTCCACCCACTTTGGGCCGCTAGGGAGCGGAAGTGGAGAGCGTATTCAGCCGCGGAGCGACGTCCCTGGCGTGAACTCAGCAACAACTCGCTCGCCGAGCAACCCTCGCGGGGGTGATGGAACACCGCTCTGAACGCCGATTTGAAGAGGGCATAGTCCTTCACCACCGCCCCTTGCTGGGCCCAGACCGCGGTGGCCCAATCCAGTGCACGGTGTGAGAGCAGAGAGATCACCAGGGCTATTCGGGCCTCATCCGAGCCCGGTGGGGAGTACGCGAAGTACAGTTCACATTGTACCAGAAAGCCCTCACACCGATCAGGATCGCCATCGTACTTATCTGGAAGGGCGACTTTGTAGGTTGAGGGTGCGGCACGCGGAGGACTGCGAGGAAGCGGCACCGTTTCAGGCAGGGCCGCAGCAGCTGGCGGTGCTGTCAGCTGCGACATCCGTTGAGGACAGCTCATCGACCGTGGAACCAGAGAACCCAGCGTGCGTTGGTTGTCGGCGAGTACCGTGACAACGCGAGCCACTTCCCCAGCTTTACTCCGGAGGTCTGCCAACCGTTGTTCCATCCGCTGAGCGGGATCGAGGTCGGATCCACCAACCGCTGTCTCCATAACAGGCTTCTCAAACTGTGACGAGAGCGGTTGGAATGCAGGAGACAAACGCGTGTTCAGTGGTATTGACGTAGGTAAGTTTATTTAAGGCTGTAGCAGAGACTGGCAGAGCTAAACAGGCTTGGAACCTCGTTGAGAAGCGGCGTGCTGGGCTTCGAACGCCGCTTATAACGAGGCAGGTAACTATGCTCAGGTGTGAGGATCAGTATTCGGGAGAGGCGGAGCGTGGGAGCGTGTGAGCACGAGCGGTCGATCCGTCCGTGGGCGTGACAGCAGATATGTCTTAAGTATGCACATAATACATGAAAAAAATGTTTCTAAATCCTTCTCAGTGTTTCATAAGATGCTTACTTTAGAATAATTAGGGCCGCATAATATACACTCTGACAAAAAATAATTCACCAAGGAGGAGTTGCTGGAATCAAATGAAAGTTTATTTATGAATGTAATGATGATGATATATGCAAGTGATTACAATATTAGAGTGAAAGGAGAAACTGTACAATTGAAAGAAGGCTCTAGTACCCAGTTAGGCCGCCTCTAGACTGGATACAAGATGAGACACAATTGGGCATATAGGTTTCATATGGTATCCTGTGGCACATTTGTCCACAGACCTTGCAGCTGAGCCTGTAGATCCTGCACATTTGTAGGTTGCCCAAGCTGGTGTCCCATCTGATCCTAAAAATGCTCGACTGATGATAAATCTGATGACTGCGTAGGCCAAGGAAGTGTTGCTATCTGGAGACATTCCTGGAGACATTCCTGGAAAACCCTTAGTGTGTGATTGAGCATTACCCCGCTGAACAAAGCTAGTTGAAAGCCCTGCCATGACAGGCAACACGTGGTGGCACATATTGCTGAGACAGGGGTTTGTAGTGAATGGATTGGTGAGTGTAGATGGTGGACAACGAAACTGTGGGAGCTGCTCATGCTTGTTGGCGGCTCAAACAATCCTCTGTTCTGGTGGTCTGTCTGAGCTGTTCAGAGCCTGTTCACCATGTGTGGGTGCCATCATGAAACCACTGCTCCCAACACCTCCTGACAGCTAGGTCAATTCAACTGACCTAGCTGTCACTGTGACTGTGGGACTGTGGTAGCCTAGTGGGTAAGGTACTGGACTATGGACCACAAGGTCCAGGGTTCAAATCCCACCTGAGCCAAGCTGACACTGTTGGGTCCTTAACCCACAATTGCTTGGATTGTAAGACTGTACCAATTGTAAGTCGCTCTGGATAAGGGTGTCTGCTAAATGCTGTAAATGTAAGAAACGACCATCCTGCTTCTGTAAATCTAATATTGCGTCCCCTCCTAAAGTCTGTCAATTGGGCAAAATGTCTCTGAGTTCATCGTAGAGGCATGTCTAATAGTCAACGATCTCTCCCCAAGAGGTACCCCAAAGGTATTATCTGAGAAGAAGATTTTAAATGACAATTCCAAGTGCTTCTCCTACGTCTCAAACAGAAATATCTAAGAACATGAAACCCTCTACGTGTGCTCTGGACCCTATGCTTACAGAGATTGTCCATTATGTTCAGCTGCCCCTCTTCTTCAGATTGAATTTCCTGACCATATGAGGATTCCACAGACACTAACTGCTTTTAAAATATGCCTACATACATTTTTATTTAGAAATGCCTTTTCATAACAAGGTTTTGTGACAAGGATATAATGACCATATATAATTATTTCTCAGTCTCTTAATTAGAGTACAACCAGAAAATACAGGACATTTGCATGCAGCATTAACAGACAAAAAAGAACAAAAAAAGAATCCCCAAGATATGATAAAGCTCACAGAGACTGAAATTAAGATCAGTGGAAAACAGTAATATGGAGTGCCATATCCAAGTTGGAACTTCTTGGGTCCAATCATTGACATTTTTATATATAGTGAAATATATGGTCATTATACCATTTTGCTAAACCAACAATCTAATGGTGGCCTAAGACTTTTGCACGGTACTGTATGACAAATTCAATGTGACTTAAGCAAGTAATATGCAAATAAATACACAAATATTTAGTTTTATATCCAGCTAAGTCAATTCAAGGCTGTTGGCAGCTTAACTGCCAGCACAGGATCAACTAGGCAAGGCACCAATCCAACACATGGTTGTCAAGATTAAACCTAGGATTCCACTTGGTGGTCTGTTAACCAATGGTGTTACCTAAATTCAAAACAAAATTACATACATAAAATAGATAAATTCATGGATTCATATAAAAACTAAAGTAATGAGCCTGTTTTGAAAATGTAGTGAGTAAAAAAGTACAGATTTTTCCTTAGAAAAGTAGTAAGTAAGAGTATTAAGTTACAGAAATAATCGAGTAAAGTACAGATACAAAATAAATAAATAAATAAGTACAGTACCATATCTGCTTATAACTGAGCGGAGAGATTGAGGGATAAAGGTTTTGCTAAAGGGCCAAACTTTGGCAAAATGTCAGAGCCGGGATTCCATATACAACCTTCCGAGGAGTAGTCTATAGCATTAATCACAGGGCCACCTCACCCTGCCCCAGATGTGCTTATGGGATCTTCAGATGGCATAAAGTGAAAGCAACAGTGGATACTCTTTGATCAAATATATAGAAAATAAATACTTTTTACCAAAACTTTTACTTTACAATAGCTTAAAAACGTGATACTGCTATAGATTTAGATAGAGTGCTTTTTTAAATGTCTTCGGAATAGATGTAGTATACCTCAGGGAATCGCAGGGTTCAGCTGCAGTTTATGACAATTTTATGTAGTAAAGACTTTGTCCACATGAGAGCGCTGGAGGATGTGGGATGGTTTAATGCAACTGCTTCCGATTCCCTACAGACAATGAGCAGAACAATCCTGATTGTACACAAATTTCATTCCGATTATTATTCGTAAATATGTCAGTAAAATATATCATTTTTAAGTCGCTTTGGATAAAAGAGACTGCAAATGTAAATGTAATAAAGCACAGGCAACTGTACATACCGTTAAATTCGTTGATTAACGCATGTTTAACACACACTGTCACATGACACACACGACACACACGCTTGTAGACTACAATCTCTTTTTAAAGTATCTAATACCCCAGGAAAAAAAATATATACTGTGGAATTTGACAGTTGAAACATTAAGTGGCCAAATTACCATCAAAATTCGTAGTAGAACTGAGAAATCATTCATGGTCAGTTCACAGTCAACCAGGTTTACAGTTGTGTTATGAAATTTCAAAGTAGAACCACGATGTGGCCAAATTACCATCAAACTGGTAATTTGGTAAACAACAAATAAACTGGTCAAACTGTGAAAGTTCACATTAAAACCCAGAATTTTAAAATGTACCTTTCCGGTAAAAGTCGCAATCAAATATTGTGCTGCAGAAAACCAGGAAAAAAAAGACATGATTAACATAACGTTACGGTATTATTAAAGTAATAAACACATTCAGTTGATGCTTATATTGTCTGGCTGTATGGCTGTGTAGTGCCATGCATGGACGTTGTTAGACCTGTTTTAGGAGGGCTACAGCCATCCAAAAATGTTCTCTACACCATCACTGTCACACTGTGGCACGTTTGATTGTATCAGTTTATGTTCTCAGTATTTGACTAGTGTATTTAGGACCTACAACGGCAAGTATCATTTCTTGTATTTTTGCTTTATCTCTACCTGTTAGTGAATGGATAGTAGTTCAATCATACAAGGTCTGTACCTAAAACAAACTGAATGACAACAAACTTCATAGAAATGTGCTGCTATGAGGCTATTTCTTCAAATTGCATCTTTTAACTTTTATGCCATGTTTCATAATGCAGATCTTTTTGTGTCATTTTTTTAAATTCTCCTTGGAGGTTGACCTCTAGATCCCCCTAGTCAAAGCTCAATCCCCCATTCATAAATCTCTAGTGATGTCCCTAGTGCCATGTCAATGAAAATCTTTTTCATTACGTTCAATGTAGGAGCAACCAAGTGTAGCCTAATTACTCATGGTAAATGCAAAACATTTTAATCATTTACAAAATGGAAATATCACTGGTTCTGATCTAATCTCAGCAAAACGTACCAATTTTTTTTTCTTTTCTGATCAATAACTGGAAATCTTCAAATACCTTCTCCCTGCCCATCCAAAATGATTATTTGAAATCTGAATATCTAATCTCGCATACACTTGTGATTGGCTAATGTCACTATGGTTGATAGGGCCAACACCATCCTCCCCAGCCAGACAGCAGAGCTCTTGATGATAAGACATGGTGCTGCAGTCCTGTTGAAGGAGAGTGAATAAAAACATACCTTTACTGTCATAGGATGGATTGTGGTGTGAACGTGTGAGGAGTTAGCCAGATGCTTTCAATTCGTACACCATTAGCCACTGGTCTGCGAGTAATTTGGAAACATTCAATCCAGCATAAAGGTTTTCCAATTTACACTTACATGCTTCAGGCTCCATGTTGGCATTTATTACCAGTTTGTACTACCTGTAAGCCTTGTGGAAGCACACCACTGATTTGATTTACTCAGTTTTCTAGGAAGATATGGATTCAGGGCCAGTTGATGCTTTGTATCTATGTACTTAATACGTTAAATGGCAGCTTGAATGGCAAACAACAGTTCATCAAACCATATGAAAGTGTTCTAAGATCTCGGAGCACCGAGGGAAATGGACAGAATGGTGAAAGCAAAGCCAAACCACAGACATTGCTTCCAAACCTTTACCATCAAACATCTGGCTCTAGGGTGATGCTGCCAGATTTATACTGAGAACTTTGTGTAAAACCGTAGAACTACATCTCAAATGTCGGGCACAGACATCTGAAAGATGTTGACAGCAATTGAAAATGATGAGCGCTTTCAAATTCAAGACGGGCAAAGTCAAAACATTTAGATCAATTTGCTGATGACAGGATCCTTACCACAAATATTGGATACAGTGTCTGCACACTTGTCCCTGACTCATTTTAATAAACAAGACCCTTTCTAATGCAGGAAATATTATTTACAAAGTGATCATTTCACACACTAGAATGATATTTGTGGTGAAGTGTGTGTACAGATGAAGTGCCACAGTGCTATCATTTTACACGTTCTGCCCCATGTCTCCAAATGCTGCATGCAACAGACATAACTGTGGCTAGAGCAAAGCTGTAGCGTATGTCATGTGGACACTTGGGCTGAACTGAATGCTGAAGCTTGACAGAGATCATGAGGAAACATTTGGAATACGCTGCTTGCTTTTACGTTCTTCCTCCACTATGGGGGACTGGTACCAGAGTCTGTGAGAAGTCAACTTTTCATTCTTTGTTTTTTTGATCCATGCTGAGCACTTATCACAAGTGGAGTTGCAATAGCATGGCTGGGGCACTTGTAACCATGATCTGTGACCTGGGTTGGTTTGGGTGCTGACCCCTGTGTAGCTTACTCTGATTTGTTATTGCAATAAGATATGGCTATTTGGGGTGACATGCACCAATATATCTGACCTATTTTTATGGAATGCCCATCAATGCATCAAGAACAGCCCTGTACAGCAAGTAAGCTAGTCCGTAGCTCTATTTAAAAGCAGATAAGCCAAGTCAGTGCTCCTCTGCTAAAAAAACAACTCTATAGCATTAGCCGGTTGCTGGGTGGTTGTTGACCAACATGGATCCTGCTAGCCAGTGATTTTTAGTTGCTGGTTTAAAATGGGCAAATATTAAAAATCGCTGAAGAGTATAAGTGACTCTGATGACTTGAGAAATAAAACATTCCACCAAAAACAGATTAGCTGGTTTTGTTGGTGACCAGTGTTAGTTTACATTTAAACTCAGAAATTGTTGTCGAGATGACTCGAGTCCAATGCATCGGTCTGAGGTAACGTCAATTATGAACTGAACTTTTTTCTATCATTAGTGAATATCAACAATCCATTCAACCAGTTCTTTCTCCACATGCCTAAATAAAATCTGACAGGAAAAAACTTGTTACAGCTTTTCTCGTTGTGTCCACTCAATGAACATTTACATTTACATTTACAGCATTTAGCAGACGCCCTTATCCAGAGCGACTTACAATTGATACAGTCTTACAATCCAAGCAATTATGGGTTAAAGGGCCTTGCTCAAGGACCCAACAGTGGCAGCTTGGCAGAGGTGGGATTTGAACCCTGGACCTTTTAGTCCGTAGTCCAGTACCTTAACCGCTAGGCTACCACAGTTCATGAACTTGTTTTATTTTGAATAGTCTAACTTTAAGTGTTCATGCTCGCTTTACTTTAGCATGTCCACAGAATCTGGAACTATTATTATGTTTTCACATTTAATAATAACAATGGGTAGAATGGATGACTTCTGATTAAGTTTGAGAGAAGGAGGAAAACAGAATTATCACCATCATTTGCTTCCAAAAGTTACATTGCCTTAGTTCGACCCTAATATAATAATAATTAATAGTAATTTTAGGTTACATATTTTGCAAACCTCATGATGAAATAAAACATTATTTATTAATAGACATATACAGTATAATATATAATTAACTATATGAATGTAAACTGTATGATGAAAAAAATGTGGTCTTGGCTACTCCCAGTCTCAGTCTTGACTCGGACTTGACTACTAAAGTCTTGGTCTTGACTACAATTCTAACTTCCTCAGGTAAACAGTGCACACGCGACTCATCATACCAAAAAACCTTCTTCCATCTCTCCAAGGTCCAGTTCTGACACTCCCATGGTCAGTGTATGCACTTTTGATGGTGGGCAGGGTTTAGCATGGTGGGAACTCTGACCTGTCTGAGTCTAGGCAGCCTCATACTCTGCACTGCACTATATGATGTAACACATCATATAACCACCTCCCATAACCACCGTTAAACATTTCTGTGACTTGTACCACAGTACTGCTTCTATTATGTCATATCAGCAGGGATGCAATTTATGTCTTATGCATCAATGAGCTTTGTTACCCAACACCCTGTCACTGGTTTTTGATTTGTCCCTCCTCAGACCACCCAGTAGATACTAACCAGGGCTAACCCCACAAACCTTTTTTCAGGAGAGGCTCTGACCCAGACATATGACCATAACGAGTTGCCCTGCATTAAAGTATCTAACTATCGATCTGTGTGTTCACACACACACACAAACCCGAGGACTCAAAATCCTAAAGTGACTCTGTGCATCGGACTAAATAATGCCTATTTGCCATTATTTATATAAATAATTACTTTTAGTTTCTGATTTTGAGCTATTACTACAGGCTTATTTGACTAGATAAATTATTTTCCTTTTTATAGTTATCATCTAAGTCACCCAAGGAGGTCGGGTCCCCTTTTTGAGTCTTGGTCCTCCCAAGTTTTCTTCCTTATAGCGTTTAGGTAGTGTTTCCTTTCCACTGTCACTCTAGACTTGCTCAATTTGGGATTGGCCCTAGATATTACAAGATAATCTAAAATGGCAAAGCTGCTTTGAGACAATGCTGTAAAAAGTGTTATATAAATAAATATAATTTGACTTGTGAGAGAGTGACAAGCAGGTATACAGGCAGACTGTACAAATTCACACATGGTAATTTATTTATTGAGGAAAATGATCCAATATTACATATCTGTGAATGGCAACAGTATGTGAACCCCTTGAATATCTGGTGTGACCCCTTGTGCAGCAACAACTGCAGCTAAACAATTCCAGTAACTCTTATTCAGTTTTGCACATTGCCTTGGAAGAATTTTGACCTATTCCTCCAAATAACTCTGTGACGGAGGTGGGTTTCTTCACATGAACTGCTCTCTTCAGGCCATGAACACAAACAGGAAAACAAACAACACCAGTGAGAAGTGGTAGCCACATTGCACCAGCGTAGGCCAGCACAGGACGCAAACACTCTGAACGAAAACGTCTGTTATACATAATCCAGGAGATGATGCTAGTTGGACCTTTTGTGAGCCATATGGCATGTCTGATGATAAACAAATCCAACACACTGACTACTTAAGGGTTTCCTGGAAGATCTGCAACAACACATTTTTTCCTCAGTTGACTCAATAATGCTACATTTTTACATCATTCTGCAGCCATCCTTGCCCAGAACAACTTAAAATCAAGATGAGCAATTCATTCTGGACCTCACAAACTTCCTATTAGTAATCCAGAGCCCTAACCACAAGACCACCGCTGTTCATGCTCAACTTTACAGCTGTGGCTTTAATTTTGAATACTGAGCATTTCAGCTTTTACCTACTGTATACTTACAGGGTAGATATGACCTAGCAGTATTCTGTGACTGGTGACTGTTTACTTGTGTACCAACACGCACATCTGCTTTCAGAATTTATCTCTAGTCCATGTTCTGTCATGACTATGATCATTTTTCATTTATCATTATTAAGATTGCTGGCATCATACAGTTAACTAAAACATTCAGATTTTACCAATACCACCCTTAGTTTGTTGTTGGTTGATGTGTGATACGTTTATCTGCTATGATTTCACCATGAGGGTTGGGTTCCCTAATGCTGCAGCATGTGAAAGGAAGTGTAATGTGAACAAAGAACTAGTTCAAAAGACGAACAAATCTTATCAGCATCCGTTTTGGAGCTATCTGCCCTCTATTTAAAACTATCATTCCTGAAAACAAATTCAAATATATTTGAGGCATTCCATTAAATGGGTGCCATTTCCACCCCTAGGACCTTATATCGTTATATAATTAATATTCAGTAATTAACTGTATAAAACATTTTATTATTAAGCAAAGTGTCCTGCAGAGTGATGAAATTTTAAGGCGTACATAATTTAAAACTAAATTACTAAAAACTACCTAGTACAATGAGAAATAATACTTGTTAGCTGTCCCTGGTCTCTTACATTACAATTTACAATGAAATTGCTAAACAATTAATGATTTTTTTTTTCACTGATGTGTCACTCCATGTCCCAACTATGCCATAAACATTTTCTAAAGAAGAAAGCCATAATAATTTACTTTAAAATACACATTTTAGTCCCCAATTGTTCACTCAGTCCTGTTACGATGATATATTCCCAGTTCTGAAAATTATGGAACATACCACAAGTCAAACGTTTAACAGGAATTTGTATCATCTGGATCTTTGTATCATCTGGATCTGGAAGTTATTTAGAAGTTACTTATTTATTCTAAAAATACTACTTTTTGATAAATCACTCGAACATGCTCAGTGTCCTAAAGCTATTAGTATGGATGTCATGCAGTTACATTTAAAGTATGTGGTACGACTGTGCTGAGAACTCAGTCATGTTACTCATATAAAGAGTAAAAGGACTGAGTAACAGTAATGGGAGAAACCATGTAAACATAAAATGTAAAGCTAAAAGGGTGTTGTTGGATTAAGTGCTGAAAAACTATGAAAATGAAGTTTAATGTTTAAGAGTTACAACAAATGGCAGCCATTTGGTTGGATGATTCATTTGTTCATTTATGGTAGTTGCTTTATCCACTTGGCTTTATCCTCCAAGCAGACTTCAGCCTGTGATACACTCATTTGGGAAACCTAATGTAAAGGATCCATTGGACATGTTGACAGTAAACCAAACAACAGCCAAACCACACAGGCAGTAACTGGAGCACCAGACCTGAACCCAGGCATTTGTAGAATGCTAAAGCTAACAGGCTAAACAGTACTATGACCATTTAGATTCATTTCTAATCTACTGTCAGTGTAAAGGGGTTAGCTTACCTGAATATGTCAATCCTTTGTCCAATGGTGGAATGAAGATCTGCTTCACCAAGCTTGTGCGCACAATATAGAGTATTTAGTCCATTACTCATGGGGCCTGAGCTTCTTGGGCCTACTCTCTTCTGTTTGGGGCTTTTGGTCCAATTTTCTAAAATTGTGAAATTGCTTTGGAGTCCAAAAGTCCTTGTAACAATGTTCTTAATCTCAAAATAAATTCAAGTGTGACAAATAGGAAGGCAAACATCTGGTATTCCAAACAGACACCAGCGGCCATTTTAAGAGGGGTCCTTTCCATTCATTGCCAGTAAAAGCAATACTACTTCCGAGAAAAAATCTTTCTCATTATAGTATGCAGGCAAAGGTTTGTGGACACTAAAATTAATTCAGTAAAATATGGGTATTACATAGTCTGTCAACCTTTGTAGCTACAACAGTCTTCACTCTTCTGAGAAGACTTTGCACTAGCTATTGGAACATTGGACAATGAGGACTGAAAATAAGCCCTGATTCACAGTTGTCATTCTAATTCAAATGAAATATGACTGATGGAATTAAAGTCAAGATTCTGTATGCTGACCAAGTTCTCCATCAAACGTGGCAAAGCATTTATTTATTGACATTATTTTGGGGGACAGGGCAGAAAGTTAACAAACTGACTTATTGGAGGTGGAAGCCTATGTCATTCAGAGAGTCACTGTGGTGTTCAGTGTAACCACCACTGTTTGTCTATGGAGAGTCCAAGCCTGTATGCTTCATTATTATAAACCAGTTAACAGTGTGTATAGACGAAATAAGATTACTTGTAAGAAGGGGTGTTCACATACTTTTGGGTCATGTAGCACATGTGTGACTGCTAACAGTACATTTCTCTTCTGTATACCACTGGATGGCCTTCTACTCAATATGCTCCATTTATACTCTTCATATTAATAGATCCATACAAACATCTAGAGCGGTCGTCTCACAGCTCCAGAGATCTTTTGTACAACTCCTGGCCTGGACACTGCCTGTTTGGAGTTTGCATGTTCTCTCTGTGTCTACGCAGTTTGGTTTCCTCCCACATTTCAAAGACATGTATTAGGTCAACTGATGTCTCGGTCTAAGTGAGAGTGTTTGTTTGCCTTGGGTTGTACCTGCCTTGCACCATGTATTGCCACTTAGGCCCTGGCTCCCTGAACTGGATTAACTGAATATGAAAATGAATGAATGAATAAATAATAAAATATAAACATGTACCTGCTATGTAAAAAATAAAAAATAAATAAATAAAAATACAACCCCAAATCAGAACTCAATGCATAAAGGGCAAGGGTGAAAGCACAAACTGAACACCCTTGATCCCTGATCCCTCAGACGGCACTGTATCAAGAACCGTCATTCATCAATAGCTGATATAACCCCATGGGAAAGAGATTAATTTGGCAAACACTACAGTACGGAGTCACATTCACAAATGCTACTTAAAACTATACAGTGCAAAAAATAATCCTTATGTTAAACATGTCCAGAAGTGGAATTGACTTCTCTGGGCTCGGAGGCATCTAGGGTGGACCATCACAGTGGAATGTGTATTGTGGTCAGACCAATCGTAAAGGACCACCCAGACTGTTATCAGCAACAGGTCTATTAGCCAGGGTCTGTCATGGTATGGGGTTGTGTCAGTGCTGTTAACAAAGGTATACCAGAAGTTGAATCTGTTCATCTGGAGAAACGTTTCGTCACTCATCTAAGTGACTTCTTCAGTCTCAGCTAGTTGGAAAACTTCCCCAATCTTATATACATCACATTTGCTTAACGACTGGTACCAGCACCATTGCCTAACAATGGGAGTTTAATATGGAGATTACCATAACCATTAATGACAATGGCCACATGTGCCATTCACACAGGATTGGGGAAGGGCTGCGATGGCGGCGTTGTAAGATGGTGAGAGGTGTACTCTGAGGCCCCCTCCTCGGTTCAGGGATGGACGTTCCCTTTTTACAAAAATGGCTTCTTTTACTCCCCGTTCAAACCATCGTTCCTTCCTATCAAGGATCTGCACGTCTTCATCCTTGAAAGAGTGGCCACTGGCCTGTAGGTGGGTGTAAACCGCAGAGTCCTGACCTGATGAGGTAGCTCTTCTATGTTGAGTGATGAATCGTTTCTCCAACAAAACCTCATGTCCAGATGAACAGTTTCCACTTCTGTGATTTTCTTACCTGGATTATTGAGCATGCATCAAGACACTTAACAAAGGTAATTTACACTTCTGTGATGGCAGCCTTGACCCCAATAGACAACCCTGTACTGTTGCATACCCTAAGATGTGTTTTCAGAAACAATGAGAAAAAAATAACAGCAGAAAAACTTAAAGGCTTGGTATCCTCAGTGTCAAAAATGTATATGAAGTGTTATGAGAAGGAATGGCAACATTACAAAGTGGTAAACGCTTTAGCATCCCAACATTTTTTGGAATGTGTTGCAGGCCTGAAATGCAGGAATAGATGCATATTAACAAATGCAATGAAGCTGACTAGACAAAACATGAAATATCTCATGTTCATGCTGTCTGCAATTAAATAAAAGTCAAAGTAAATGAAAGGAACGCTGCATTTTTAAAATGTACATTTTCCATACTGCCCCAACTGATTTGGGGTTGTAAATAAATAAAAAATACCATCAGTCATATCCAAGAAAATAAAACTTAAAAAAGCACAGCTGACCCCATATGTGAAACTGATGAAACTCTGTAATGTTGATAAAGTGGCTTTTTCCTATGGTGATTTTTAGAGGCACTGACTGTGCTGCATGTGGAAACAATCTGGAGTGTATGATCAGAAGCCCTCTGCATGACTTTATAGACCCACTTCCTGCTTACAGTCTAGCATTTGTCTGGCTCCTCAACGTTACATTTTTGAAAAACCACTTAATTAGCCAAATAATCACTTTGTGGCACGTGCTAAAACTGCAATCCAATAATGATTAAGCATGTGGTGGATTTAGTTGGAAACATAAAAATGCACACATGCACGCACACATTACACACCTTATTACTATTATTTTAGAGCTTTAACACTGATGTCATTTTAATATCACAGTAATGCCATCAAAGTGTTTAGCAAATAAAAATGTAAAAATCGATCTCAGTCAGTGGTATATATCCTAATTCATTTAGTTTATTTTCAATTCAAATCTGAGTATGTAGTTGATATTAAAATCCTTTTGTTAACTGAACATTTACTAGCTGCTCTAACTGTTGTCTCATCATGAAGAGGATAAGCTTACCAGTCAAAAATTCCTCCATTAACTGCATGTTATTGTTCAATGTCAATAATTTAATAAGTCAATAAGGACCTTGATCAAATGTAAAGTGAAACCAAATAGTGAAGTGTTGGCCAGACTTAGAGGTCTGTGCAGATTTTTAAGAGCACTAGGGATATTTGCAAATGAATACAAATCTATTCTGGCATATCACCTAAAGGAGTAAGTTTGATCATATTACTCCTGTTTAACCTCACTTGTTTGGTTGCATAACCAACATAACCAAGACATTTCCCAAGATGGCACCATCAACAGCCTGATCGTTCATATGAGAGGCAAGCAGACACAACCCAACATCCCAGCCCAAAACTCTATGACAATGCACCACTGACTCTGACCTGACTCTGACTCTGGTCTTAGACAGTTATGTACAATTCCAGACTATAGTATTGAAGATTAGTACAGCATAGTAACCCCGCCCCCCATACCCAGTCCAATAATAGGTTGGTTACTAGGCCAAAGAACTTGGGCATAGCAACCTCCAGATCCCAAATCCCAGAATACCAGTCTACAATGTAACCTTTCTAATCTGGTGAGGTCATCCAGGATGAGACTGTCCCATCCACAGGGCAGAAGGGCTCACTGCAATGTTTAATGAGTAATAGAATGATGTAAATTCATCAGAACTCAAGCCAAGTTTGATATCTTTATTGCGTTTATTTAACATCACTATCAGCATCAATGGCTATTTAGGACAGATTATAGTGGTGCTTGAACGCTTGTGAACCCATTAGAATTTTCTATATTTCTGCAGAAATATGACCTAAAACATCATCAGGTTTTCACACAAGTCCTAAAAGTAGATAAATAGAACCCAGTTAAACAAATGAAATATTATAAAAAATATTATACTTGGTCATTTGTTTATTGAGGTAAATGATCCAATATCACATATTAGTTAGTGGCAAAAGTATGTCAACCTTTGCTTTCAGTATCTGGTGTGACCCCCCTGTGCAGCAATAACTGCAGCTAAACGTTTCCTGTAACTGTTGATCAGTCCTGCACACCGGCTTGTAGGAATTTTAACCCATTCCTCCATACAGAACAGCTTCATCCATACAGAACAGCTTCAGCTCTGGGATGTTGGTGGGTTTCCTCACATTAGCTGCTCGCTTTCAAGTCCTTCCACAACATTTCGAATTGGATATAAAGGTCAGGACTTTGACTTGCCCATTCCAAAACATTAACTTTATTCTTCTTTAACCATTCTTTGGTAGAACGACTTGTGTGCTTAGGGTCGTTGTCTTGCTGCATGACCCACCTTCTCTTGAGATTCAGTTCATGGACAGATGTCCTGACATTTTCCTTTAGAATTCTCTGATATAATTCAGAATTCATTGTTCCATCAATGATGGCAAGCCGTCCTGGCCCAGATGCAGCAAAACAGGCCCAAACCGTGATACTACCACCACCATGTTTCACAGATGGGATAAGGTTCTTATGCTGGAATGCAGTGTTTTCCTTTCTCCAAACATAACGCTTTTCTTTTAAACCAAAAAGTTCTATTTTGGTCTCATCCATCCACAAAACCTTCTTTCAATAGACTTCTGGCTTGTTCACGTGATCTTTAGCAAACTGCCGACGAGCAGCAATGTTCTTTTTGGAGAGCAGTGGCTTTCTCCTTGCAACCCTGCCATTGTTGTTCATTGCTCTTATGATATTGGACTCATGATCATTAACATTAGCCAATGTGAGAGAAATCTTCAGTTGCTTTGAAGTTACCCTGGGGTCCATTGTGACCTCCACAACTAGTACACACCTTGCTCTTGGAGTGATCTTTGTTGGTTGACCACTCCTGGGAGGGTAACAATGGTCTTGAATTTTCCTCCATTTATGCACAATCTGTCTGACTGTGGATTGGTGGAGTCCAAACTCTTTAGAGATGGTTTTGTAACTTTTTCCAGCCTGATGACTATCAACAACTCTATTTCTGAGGTCCTCAGAAATCTCCTTTGTTCGTGCCATGATACACTTCCACAAACATGTTTTGACTTTAATAGATCCCTGTTCTTTAAATAAAACAGGTTGCCCACTCACACCTGATTGTCATCTCATTGATTGAAAACACCTGACACTAATTTCACCTTCCAACTAACTTCTAATTCTAGAGGTTCACATACTTCACATACTCACTAATATGTAATATTGGATCATTTTTTCAGTAAATAAATGACCAAGTATACATTTTTTGTCTCATTTGTTTAACTGAATTCTCTTTATATACTTTCAGGACTGGTGTGAAAATCTGATCTTGTGGCAGCACTGTCACCTCACAGCAAGAAGGTCCTGGGTTCGATCCCAGGTAGAGCGGTCTGGGTCCACACACTCTGTCCTCCCCAAGTCTGCGTGGGTTTACTCCGGGCACTCTGGTTTCCTCCACCAGTCCAAAGG
Organism: Ancistrus triradiatus; assembly: GCA_025084515.1. Lineage (NCBI taxonomy): Eukaryota > Metazoa > Chordata > Actinopteri > Siluriformes > Loricariidae > Ancistrus > Ancistrus triradiatus. The sequence goes on along the minus strand of JAJAGP010000259.1, from coordinate 423,951 downwards.
CATGCTTTAGGTTAATTGATTACGCTAAAGTAGCCCTAGTGTGAGAGTGTGTGTGTGTCCTATGATGAATTGCCACCTCGTCTAGGGTTGTTCCTGCCTTGCATCCTATACTGCTGGCTAGGCACCGGTACTTCCATGATGCTGTCCAGGATCAAGAGGATAAAGTGAATGAATGGACAAGATTACATCGATATACAAGATTACTTTATAAATTAGTCTTACATACTCTGATTGGGCCAATTTAGCATAATCAATTAACCTAATGCATGTCTTTGAGCTGTGGGAGGAAACCAGAGTACCTGGAGTAAACCCACGTGTAGATGAGGAGGACATGTAAACTCCACACAGGCAGAGACCGTGGTTGGGATCAAACCGGTGAAGCTAGAGCTCTGAGGCAACTGGGCTAACCACTGTGCAAGCACGCTACCCTCACAAGCCAAGTGAATACCTATGGGTGATTTAGAATGATTTAGTATCATCAAAACACAGATATTAGAAATTAGAGAAATATTTTTGGAAGAACGGCCCAATCTTTTTGTTACTGGACTTTTTGTTGTTGATTTGTTAGGTTACCTCACAAAGATGCTGTGTTGATGTTTCCTGTAATTTGTACTTCTAAAGTGTTGAGTTCAAAATCCTATTGTTTCCCCTCATCACATCATTGGTCATTCCCAGTGAAAGAGATTCCTGTTTTTCTTTGGATGAGTCAAAAATCAGCGATGTTAATTGCAGTTTACCTCAGAAAGCTTAGCTATTTGTCAGGAATGAGATGAGAGAAGGATTTACACTTTTGCATGCTGTTCTCTTTAAAGTTGGCTTGGTTTGGACTGGCAAACATACAAAAGGATTTAGAAATACGAACTGATGTATGTCACATAATTGCGAGAGGAACTGTATGTTTACACAAAACACTCTGGTGCAGACAGAGCCAATGTTACCTTTCAAAATGACTTTGCAGTCCAGATGAATAATCTGTATTTTATAAAACTTGTTTGCTTTCGCATTCATGACTCATATCCTCTCAAACAAAAGCTGTAAGTCTTTAATGGAGCATGTTTTCCATGTAATAGCCATTAATCTTTTCTGGCCAAGGATTCATTTCTCTTGAGTGACTTTTTGTTAGTACACATCGAATGAACACTGCCTCCACTTCTCAGTGAAAAAAGAGCCGTTAGAAGACACATGGAATCAATGTGTTGGATGACTGAGCATCAAGCTGTGTGTTATGTGGTTACATAATGGATCTTGCTAATCAAATGTACATGGGAAATACTTCAGCACTGGAAGAATGTAATCACATGATGGAAAGAACACAACACTTTATCGCAAAACACACACACACACACACACACACACACACACACACACACACACACACACAACAGAATTAGCTCTAGTGATAATTATACCTAAAATGTCAGGTCATAGGAAAATTATTTACCTTTACCAAATTTTATGTGTTAACAATTAAAAGCACCTGTAGTTATAGCTGTGTCCGAAGTGGTCCCCTTTCACTATTAGGTATGTTCTATGTACTAATCTATAGTCCTACTTGCCTACAAGGAACAGAATTGTTGTGAGCAAGGAGCAATTTTAGAAATTCATGTATAAAGCTTGGATCATTAGAGCAGATCCCATAACGTAGACATGATAAACCTCGCTGAGCGGTTTAACAACATGCCTGGCACACAAATAAACAGCTTGCACATGCTGGTTCTAATTAAAAGTTCAAATAATGTGAATAAAATAAATATTTTGCATCAACAGGTATTGTTCTTGTAGTTTTTTCTGTATGATGAACATCATTAAGCAATGATACACAAGAGGGATTGCTATAACTTGACATTATAGCTGCTAAAACATCATCATGGAAGGGAATGGAGCATAAAATGGGTGTTTGCAGAAACGCCCAAACACCTGAGTGCAGGCGGGACTACACTGGCATGCACACTGTGCTTGTGTAATGTGTTTCTAATCAGTGGCATTGTGTAAAATGAATAACAACTGCTGTATGGCCAAATGTGCAGTTAATATAGCAAAGCATTCACATCTGTGGAAAATAATCGGCTTAAATTGACCACAGAGCTTGAACAGAAACTGAAGGAAGATCTAACATTGGCATGAAATGCATTTGCTCGGGTGGAATGGACATCAAACCTCTGAGCGTAGGCAAGAGGTGTGACGTGATATATCTCCATTACATTGGCCTCTGACGTCAAAAATGTTGAATGTTGAGAAAATCAGTTCTGGATGCCTACATCTTGAATGTTTCTCATAGCCTTCAATGGCACGGTGGCACAAGTGGTTAGTGTGGATGCCGCACAGCTCCAGAGATCCCCAGTTCAATCCTGACCTTGTCCTCCCTCAGCCATGTGGGCATATTCCAGGAAATCTGGTTTTCTCCCACATTTCAAAGACATGCATTAGGTTGCTCTAAATTGCCCCCAGTGTGAGTGTGTCTGAGTAGTATCGTTATAACCATTCTCCTGTCCAGTGTTAATTTTGTTGACGAATGATTTTCGTCATAATTTTCGTCAATGACCCTTTTATTCTAACGAAAAAAAGAGACAACTAAACTAAAGTGAATGAAAAACAACAAAAACTAGGACGAAATGAATTGACACTTTTGTCAACAACTAAAAACGAGACGAAAATGTTTGGCAGAGACGACATCCAGTCACATCTGACAAGTTAGGAAAAGATCCAATCATAACTTTAGTATATGTGGAAAGGCGGGATGAGTTGGGCTGTGACCCAATCAGTAATGCGGTAAGACGCAGATGTTGGATCTGACCCCAGGAATCCCATTTCAGGGGCTGTATCCTTCATAGGACGCAGTCTACGTGATCTATGAAGGTGTGTCCTTGGCAGGCTGGGTGGACGCTTTTGCTTTTGATAATTTAGCTATTCGATTTTAAATGTCCTTACATTTAAATAATGTATATTCCTCAGTCAACCGTTCCGATGTCCCTAAGTTCACCTCATGCGCAATGCACCTTGGGATATGTATCCTTTGTTTTCAGGGAAAAGAAGGCCACATTTGTCGGCCACATAAGAAGGATCCGCTATTATGCAAATGCAGACTCAAAGGATGCAGCCCCTGAAATGGGATTCAGCTAATGTCAACACCTGGGAGAAAGAGTAGAGTCGATATATTGGTACATTTCTCATTTGATATCAAGGAAAACAAGACTCTTTGTAAACTGTGAGGGGCGACCATCTCCGGTACAAATACAACAAAGTTTAAAGGACATCTGCAAGCATGTGAACTGCGCTCAAGCTCTCTGCACCTAAATGGCAAATAAAGTAGGGATTAAAATATGTTTTTATGTATTTTAAGTTTGTCTCAAAAGTGTTAAGGAATAGTCGGGTAACATAACTCCATTTTATACTGTAATTATGAATAATTGCATATAGAGCATGCACATATATCTGATCTTATATGTTTAACAAAGCTCATATATATCATTTATTCTAACTTGATTCTATTGTACAATATCTCATGAGTGTCCACACCAAGTTTGAAGCAGATCTTTGATGGAAATTATGAGTTTTGGTGACCACTTTTCTGTGTACAGTTATTATAATGCATGCATATAGACCTGAGCTTATATCTCAATTAGATCTTAAAATATCATTCATTCCAACTTGATTCTATTCTAAGATGTCTGCTGAATGGCCACACCGAGTGTGAAGCAGATCTATGGTGGAAATTTTGAGTAATAACTATTTTAATGTATAATTTTATTATCAATGCATGCATGTAGATGTTTCATTTTAAAAGGGAAATGTTAAAAAAGCATTTACGTATTGCAACGTTTACATTTCGTATTTGTCAACTAAAGCTACTGTCAACTATAATCTTATTATAAGTAGTCGACGAAAACTAAACTCATACTTAAAACAATTCAGATGACTAAATTCTGACTAAAACTAAATTACATTTTAGTCAAAAGACTATAACTAAAACTAAATTAAAATTTGCTGTCAAAATAAACACTGCTCCTGTCATGAATAGCCATTGATGTCAATGTGATGTTAAAAACTAAATAAATTCTCATAGCTTTCTCACCACATTATGAAAGCCTAAAACCTGTGTAAGAATTCTGATCAGTTTGGGAACCCCTGCTCAAATGGTGCAGCTGCTGTGACTTGGTGGTAAGAGCCAGCTGCTGGAAACAGCAGTTCCTGAGGACCAGATAACAGGCATTAAAGGTCAAGGCATTAAAGTGTACTTTGGGGAGGATTCCATTGCAGTGACGAGACTTACAATAAAATCAATATATGTGTGGAAGAAAGTGCTGTAAATATGCTCCTGCATCTTGATTATGGATCCACAGATGGCAAAGAACTATCAACAGAGCTACCATGAATCAACATCGACTCATTGACATGTTATTTGATGAGATTATTTTGTCAAATAACAAGTTTTGCTCAGACATTTTATTGAACCATGAGCAACTTGATGAATCAAGTTAACCAGTTATGCCTACACACCAGAGTCCTTAGTAAATCATGGCTCTTGTATACAAAGTTGTTAAAATTTAATGAAGAAACAGGCTGGTGGAAGTTGTTCACGTGTTTATTATTCAGTCCCATTCAGTGGTGGATCAGTGGTTAAAAAAAATGGGCCAAACCAAAAACTGGAAAATATTATGATTTAAATGGTCTCAACAGTAAATAATTGGTCAGGAAATTAGCAAGAATTAAACAAACAGATCAGCTTAATATGGGATAGCCTTAAATGTTTAAGTCTTGTGGGTAAACGTGCAGACAAACGCTGGGACAATATTGGGTCAAACGCTGGGACAATATTAAAAACGCCAAAAAAGAAACAAACAAAAAAAACCTCAGTGTGTCTTACATATACTTTGACTTTATTTCATTGCAGACAGTGTGAACCCAAGAAATTTCATGCTTTGTCTGGTGAACTTCATTTAATTTTTTAATTAATTGTTAAACATTCCTTTCTGCATTTCAGACCTGCCAACACATTGGGAAAGGGGCAACTTAGGGTTGGTAATGAGGTAAAAAAGATGATGTCAACAGATAATTATAATCATGATTTGATAGAAAAGCAGTATTCATGAAAAGCTTAGTTTTTGAGGAGTAGAGATGGGCAGAGAATCTCCAGTTTGTTAACAAATTCATGAGAAGTGTTCTTCAAATAGAAATTGGATGGGATTTGTATATATCTCCCTCTAGAGTGCATAATATCATTAAACGATTCAAGGAATTTGGAGGATTATCAGTGCATAAAGGGCAAGGGTGCAAGCCTAAGCTGAATCTCAGTGATCTCTGGTTCCTCAAACAGCACTGCATCAACAACTATCATTCATCAATAGCTGATAGAACCACATGGGCAAGGGATTAGTTTGGCAAATCGGTCTTTGCAGTGTGAGGGAGCTTTGTCTTGTTGAAAATAAGCATGTGATTTTTCCTGTGTGTAAAAAATAGCAGAAACCCTTCATATTCAAGTTTGTCTTCATTAATATAATCAACAACTTTTGAACCTTTGCTATGAACTGTAAAATGTGTATAAAACTACCACCCTCTTGGTTTATTGTCTTTTAATGTCTTTTTAACAAATAGCTACAATTTATAACATAATATCATTTGACCAAGGGTGCCTAAACTTTCACATTATACTGTACTGAATTATGCCTTTTACTGGCCATAACACATGAACTTGTTACGCCAGTTTCCTGTTGAATCAGCAGAGCCTTTGGTGCTGTACATTCAATACCCGTCTTGAACACACACACACTGTTTTTGGGAGGTTTGAACTTTCTCCCACTCCACTTTTTCCACTATGGATTTTCCTGAGTAATAATTCATCCCCCTCTCACATGATCGTCATCCTCCTTATCCTCCTAGTCATCAGCTCAGGTTTTTTCCCATATACCCCGTGGCAGTGTGAGTAACTGAATGTGTGTAACTGACCCCAGTGGAAGCACCGTGGAGCAGCTCCAGATGCTTCTACGAGCTTTCACTCCCCTCCACACGAAACACTCTCCCACACACTCTGGCTACTTCCACCAGCAAGCCTTGTCCCCTCCCCTCCACCAGCTCCGTCTCCATTTCCTTTTTTGGTGAAATTTCTGAAAGTGAGTCGTGGAGAAAGACACCAGCGCTGAGATGAGCGAAAGGATCTGCTTGTGTGTTTATTGTGAGCGTCTTGTTCTCATGAAAGGCGATGAAATGGCACACTCAGCAAACACACACACACACTCACAATTGTTTACACATTTGGAACATTTGACCCTGTCACAGACTTTGTGTATTCTACAGCCACACAAGTGAAACGAGGGATAGACCAGTCTTGCCCAAAGCTGTATTTTCGCACTTTTTTAGTTTCCAGTTGACGTGGATTGGAAATACTATCCTGGTCTTCTAACCTCGTATGTACTTCAGCTTCTACTCTAACACACCTGATCCAGTTAATCAAGACCTTTGGGAGCATACACGTATTAAACCCAGATGTGTATGATTAGGTTTGGAAAAAAAAAGATTGAGAACGATTTGGGTATCCCATTGTTCTTTTCACATGGAATAGAGCAGTTCTGGGCAGCACTGTCCTGCAGCAGGTTGTGTTTGTTCCACACCTTCAGGGTCCTGGATTAGTTCCTGAGCTCCACTTACTGTCTGTGTGGAGTTTGGCATGGTATCACTGTGTCCATGTGGCTATGCTCTAAGCAATGTGGCTTACTCCAACTTCCAGACACATTCCAGGTGGATTGGCTACTCTAAATTACCCCTACGTGTGAATGAGTGGGTGTGTGATGTCTTGCAATGGACTGGCACCACATCCATAATGTACTGTTCCTCAATAGCAAAGTGGTTACAAAAGAAGAATGGATGGATATAGATACATTGAATGGCCAGAACATTAAAACCATGCACAGACTCACTAACAAATAAAGTTCATTATTTTGTTGCAACAGCACATGTATATTAGATCCCAGAAGTTGAATCTGTTCATCTGGACATAGGTTTTGTTGGAGAATGTGCACTCAATCCTCCATAATGAGAAAGTGAAAACAGAATTTTAGAAAGTTTTTCAAATATATTAAAAAGGAAAAACTAAAATCTCACGTGGACATAAGCATTCAGGTGCTTTGCTATGACACTTGAAAATTAGCCCTGGGGTCTCCCATTTCGCTTGATCATCTTTGAGATATTTCTACACCTTGACTGGAGTCCACCTGTGGTAAATTCAGTTAATTTGACATGATTTGGGGGAATGTGGTTAAGGTACTGGACTATGTACCAGAAGGTCCAGGGTTCAAATCCCACCTTTACCAAGCTGCCACTGTTGGGTCCTTGAGCAAGGCCCTTAACCCACAGTTGCTTGGACAATAAGAATCTATCAATAATAAATCGCTCTGGAAAAGGGCATCTGCTAAATGACATAAATGTAAATTTCGAAATACACACACCTGTCTATATAAAGTCTCAGTTCTACCAATGCATATCAGAGCAAAAATCAAGCCATGAGGAGGAAAGAACTGTCTGTAGAGCTCAGGACAGTATTGTGAAAGGATTGTGTTGACACACAGATCTGGAGAAGGCTAAAAAATATCTGCTGCACTGAAAGCTCCCAAGAGCACAGTGGCCTCCATAATTCTTAAATCAAAGAAGTTCGGAACAACCAGGACTCTTCCTAGAGTTGGCCGCCCCACCAAGCTAAGTCATCGGGGGAGAAGGGCCTTGCTAAGAGAGGTGGTCAAGAACCCAATGGTCACTCTGGCTGAGCTCCAAAGATTCTGTGTTCAGATGAGAGAAACTTCTATTATTAAGGTCTATTATCAATGCAGCACTCCACCAGACTGGGCTTTATGGCAGTTATCAGACAGAAGCCTCTCCTCAGTACAATACTCATGAAAGCCCATCTGGAGTTTGCAAAAAAATACCCATAGGACTTCAACAGTGTGAAACAAGATTTTCTGGACTGATTAAACCAAGATTGGACATTTTGGCCTCAATTCTAAGCGTAACATCTGGAGGAAACCAGGCACCACTCATCACCTGGCTAATGGAGATATACCTCAAAAAATACAACTGATTCAGAGCATTTGTGACCCCAGACTGGGCCAAACACAGCCATTATAACACAAGTGGCTTAGGGACAACTCTGTGAATGTCCTTGGCCCAGCCAGAGCCCTGACTTGAACCCAATCAAACATCTGTGGAGAGACCTTGTCCACCGATGGTCCCCATCCAACCTGTCAGAGCTTGAGAGGGTCTTCAGAGAAGAATGGCAAAAAATCCTCAAATTCAGGTGTGCAAACTTTGAGGCATCATACCCAATAAGACTGAAGGCTGCAATCACTGTCATAGGTGCTTCAACTAAGTACTAAGTAAAGGGTCTAAATACTTACAGTGGTGCTTGAAAGTTTGTGAACCCTTTAGAATGTTCTATATTTCTGCATAAATATGACCTAAAACATAATCAGATTTTCACACAAGTCCTAAAAGTAGATAAAGAGAACCCAGTTAAACAAATATATAAATGCCCAAGTATAATGTTTTTGTTTCATTGAGGAAAATGATCCAATATTACATATTAGTGAGTGGCAAAAGTGTGTGAACCTTTGCTTTCAGTATCTGGTGTGACCCCCCTGTGCAGAAATAACTGCAACTAAACGCTTCCTGTAACTGTTGATCAGTCCTGCACACCGGCTCGGAGAAATTTTAACCCATTCCTCCATACAGAACAGTTTCAGCTCTGGGATGTTGGTGGGTTTCCTCACATTAGCTGCTCACTTCAGGTCCTTCAACAACATTTCCAATTGGATTAAGGTCAGGACTTTGACTTGAGACCATTCCAAACCATTAAACTTTATTCTTCTTTAAACATTCTTTGGTAGAACGACTTGTGTGGCTTCGGGTCTTTGTCCTTGGCTGCATGACCCCACCTTCTCTTGAGATTCGGTTTCATGCGACAGATGTCCTGACATTTTCTTCTTTCTTGTAGAATTCTCTCATATAATTCAGAATTCATTGTTCCATCAATGGTGGAAAGCAGTCCCTGGCCCAGATGCAGCAAAACAGGCCCAAACCATGATACTACCACCACCATGTTTCACAGATGGGATAAGGTTCTTATGCTGGAATGCAGTGTTTTCCTTTCTCCAAACATAACGCTTTTCTTTTAAACCAAAAAGTTTTATTTTGGTCTCATCCATCCACAAAGCATTCCAATAGCCTTCTGGCTTGTCCACGTGATCTTTATCAAACTGCAGATGAGCAGCAATGTTCTTTTTAGAGAGCAGTGGCTTTCTCCTTGCAACCCTGCCATGCACACCATTGTTGTTCAGTGTTCTTCTGATGGTGGACTCATGAACATTAATATTAGCCAATGTGAGTAAGGCCTTCAGTGGCTTAGAAGTTACCCTGAGGTCCATTGTGACCTCACCAACTATTACATGCCTTGTTCTTGGAGTGATCTTTGTTGGTCGACCACTCCTGGGGAGGGTAACAATGGTCTTGAATTTCCTCCATTTGTACACAATCTGTCTGACTGTGGATTGGTGGAGTCCAAACACTTTAGAGATGGTTTTGTAACCTTTTCCAGCCTGATGAACATCAACAACTCTTTTTCTGAGGTCCTCAGAAATCTCCTTTGTTCATGCCATGATTCACTTCCACAAACATGTGTTGTGAAGAGCAGACTTTGATAGATCCCTGTTCTTTAAATAAAACAGGGTGCCCACTCACACCTGATTGTCATCCCATTTTCACCTTCAATTTAACTGCTAATCCTAGCGGTTCACATACTTTTGCCACTCACTAATATGTTATATTGGAACATTTTCCTCAATAAATAAATGACCAAGTACAATATGTTTGTCTCATTTGTTTAACTGGGTTCTCTTTATCTACTTTTAGGACTTGTGTGAAAATCTGATGATGTTTTAGGTCATATTCATGCAGAAATATAAAAAATTCTAAAGGGTTCACAAACTTTTAAGCACCACTGTGTCAATGCAATATTTTAGTTTTTCCCATATATATATATATATATATATAAACTGATAGAACTGATGGTGACTAGTAAATGATTGCAGATCTTTTGACTGAGATTCATATTACTCAGAATTTTGTCTTTGGTACAAGCAGTCTGCATACTGATCTTCTTACATTGTTTATCTTTAGTGTGCTCCATTTGTTACATCTACCCCTTAAAAGGTGTCGGCATATTTAACCTGGTAAAGACTTTCTTGACACAGTTAACAGCAATTACCAAGGAATTGTGATCAATCTGATAAACTGCCTGAACAGCCTTAACCAATACCTAGGACATGTAATCTCTACCTAGTGAAATACCCATAAGCACATGTACATCGACTGTGATGGCTTAGTGGTTATGTTACATGCCTGTGGACCAAAAGATCCAAAGTTCAAAGCCCACATTTGCCAAGCTCCTACCGTTGCATCCTTGAGCAAGGCCCTTATCCCCCTATTGCTTGGATTGTATGACTGTATTAACTGTAAGTCGCTCTGGATAAGGACATCTGCAAAATGTGAATGTACAAACGCCTTGGAAACAAGTGTTTTGAAATTACCCCTTACGAATAGAACTTCCACCAAGAAACTGATACTGAACATGGATTCATTCATAAAATATTTATTAACAAATAACATTTAGATCAGAACGAATACATCTTAATCACACTTCCAATCTGAATGTCTTAATTACAGTACATCTTTCTAAAAAAACAAAAAACAAAAAGCATTAGCTAACTCTGACTAGCCAGCATCAAAGCTTAAAGTGAATACATATATTTAGAAATATTCGAATGGTGAAAGGAATATCTTCTAACAAAGCAATAATGAATAAAGACTGGAGAGGAAATATAAAGTTATGAGAAAACATCATGCATACCATCCTGCTGACATATTCATATCTAACCACACGTTTTCTGTGGGACTTGCCCAATCATTCGCTCCCAACAATTAGGAACATAAAACAAATACAAAAAGCACTTAACATATTGAAAAAGAGAAACATTACGCTTGTACATGGGATAGCATGAATGAGTAGAACAGCTGCAGTGGTTCGTGTTGTGTTTATATACAGTGTAGGCATGCAGACTTTTTAACTACTACCTAATTTCTTTACTGTATGTGCACGCTAATTCAAGCCATAGTGCAAGTGCATGAATGTGTTCTGTAATACAAACTTCATTTCCACATTATGTAAAAGTCACTTTTTGGTTCGCTAACAATCCATTATATCAGCTGTGGTGACGGCCAACATACAACACACGCTCAGAAACAAAAACAGCTAAAACAGACAGACACTGCAGGACAAACCATTGTTTTTTAACAAATCCTCAGCTTTTTATAACCCCAAATCAGACGAAAAGTATGGGGGAAAACAAAGTGTTCCTTAAATTTACTATGACTTTTATTTCATTGCAGACAGTATGAACTCATGATATTTCATGTTTTGTCTGGTCAACTTCATTTCATTTGTTATTATTATTATTATTATACATCCAGGCCTGCATCACATTCTAAAAAAATGATGGGATTTCAAACAATGCTCCTCAAAGAAAATGTATAAGTGATTTACATATTTCAGTCCTAACATTCTCCGATTTGTCTTGTTTTGCATTGTCTTCTTGAAAAATTCATGGACAGCCCTGGAAAAGATTAAAGTCTTGAAAGCAGCTGATGTTGCTTTTCTGCATTAATGCTGCCATCACAGGAGTGTAAATTGTGTTTGACAAGGGCATTGACACAACCCCATACCATAACACAGCTTGGATTTTGGACTTACTGACAACAGTCTGGATGGTCCTTATCCTCTTGGTCCAGAGCACATTGGACCATTTCTTTCAAAAAAATATCTGGAATACTGATTCATCTGACCACAATACATGTTTCCACTGTGTGATGGCCAATCCCAGATGCCTAGGGAATTCGACACCGCTTCCGGACACACTGAAATTCCTCCACATTCCATGAACTGTTTAATGATATTCACTGTAGTGAAAGAAATATGCAAATCCCTCTCTAATCTTTCTTTGATGAACATCGTTTTAAACACGTCATTAATTTTCTCATGCATTTGTTGGCAAACTTGAGATTCCCTTGCCCATATTTGTTCCTCAGATTTGATCCTTTCGTGGATAGTGCTTTTGTACCAATTGCTGATGATTACAATCACATATTGACATCACCTGTTTCAAATGACACCATTGTTTAGTTTAGTTTTATTATTTACCTCATTACTAGCCCTAAACTGCCCCATCCCAACTTTTTTTAGAATGTGTCGCAGGCTTTAAATGCAAGAACGGATCTGTATTAACAAAGGATATTAACTTGACCAGACAACATGAAATATGGGTCAATGAAATAAAAGTCAGAGTAAATGTGGTTTTTTTGCATTACCAATACCATCTGAACTTCCGATTTGCGGTTGTATCTCAAATACCCAAACTTGTCGCTCTATAAGAAATGTAGTTTGGAATTGCTTGGATTTCCGTGTTAATTACTCACAAAATATGGACTGATCTCAGATAGACATTCTGCCCACACTACATTATAACACAAACACCATACTTTTAATAGCTTGGTGGTATGGGTTGAAGGGGCTGTAAGCTGACATTATCACTTTGCAAACAGTCAAAAACATGCCTTAAGAGTTCACATATTCACTGCGTCATGCAGCCAGGTAGGACAGACTACTGTGCATGGGCACTGAATGCATACAGCATGCTAGCCCCACAAATAAAGCTAGAATAGTTCAAAATGGATGAATCTGCGCCATGAGCCAAAATACAGACACCACTAGCCTCACGGTCTTCCTCGTTGGAGGTGGTTTGGCTTTGAAAAGATGTTACCCAAAAGAAAATGTGTCGAAAATCGATTGCCGTTAAAGACTGCTCAACAATGAACATATTTCACCATCTGTGAACTAAACACCGTGCAGAATATGAACATTACAACAAACTTCGGGAGTTAGCTGTTCAGGTACCAACACAAAAACACACTGCAGATTTGGCGGAATCATTCTGCAACAAAAAGCGCCTTATGACAAGCAAAGCAAAAGATGGAAAAACGTAACAAATGCAGTCACCAATTACATTGCCAAAGGCAGGCATTACACTGAATCTGGCAGTTGAGGGGGAATTTTTGAATACTTTAGACCCAAGATGTACACTGCCAAATTTTGTCTAATTATCATTATCGATTAAATCCCAGAAAATATCAAGATTTTTTTATTCAATATCGCACAACCCTAACAGATGCACACACACTACATCCTCTCTCACTTGCACTTTGACACTTTAGAGATGCCACTTGACTTAACACGAGTCACTGGAATGAGAGAGGATACCGGAGTACTCTGAGGAACCCCAGACGGACACAGGAAATACATGCACTCCACACAGGCAGCAGTCGGGCTGCAGAAGCATTGTGCAAGTCTGATTAGAAGCTACTACACATTGTTCATCATCATTTTCCTGGCGCTTGTCCAGCCGGATGCAGGGTCCGCCCACTGCCATTTGATGCGACCGAGAATACTCCGTCTGTCGCCAGAGACCACACTCAAACCAGGCCAATTTAGTGTAATCAATGAACTTAACCTGCATGTCTTTGGACTGTCAGAGGAAACCGGAGTACCCAGAGTAAACCCACACGGACACAGGGAGGACCGAGGCCGCTCCACCCTGGGATTGAACCCAGGATCTTCTTGCTGTGAATGCTACCCACCGAGCCACCGTGCCGCCCCTACTACAAATCGTTAGTGCTGCTAAATGAAATGGGCTTTTCAGGCAGAACTGTGAAGAACATATTACTGTGTCCAGGTGAGACCTGCAAAGTAAAGTGTGATGTCAGTGTAGGCAGAACGCGGTGGTCTGTTTTATAAATAAGCTGTTCTCATTAATCCTAAAGCTACACCAAGCGTCGCTTTGAAGTATGAGTATGACTGAAGTTAAGTCCAGTACAACAAGTGAAGTCTTTGGAACCTTATATAATGAAGCACAGTATTGTTTGAGGTGTTTTATAGGTTGTAATCATATACTGGAACTACTCATTCCTCACAGATCTCTTTCCAATCATGTGGTGCTTCTGATGCGCCAGGGCAAATCCAGACTGGCTGCCTTTTTTTTAATTACTATTACAGCTCTTTCCGTATTAAAGCTACTATCAGACCTCTCGTTTGTGCTCGGCAGAAAACCACTGGAAAGCATGAGCGGTTTTTGGTGGTCCATCTGAAGCACTGCTTAAACCGAGCTAGGACACACACCGAGTTTGAAACCCATTGTGCATACATCCCGTGAGTAGTCACAGCGTCGCTCAGCGGAAAAACCGATGGTCTCCTTTCCATCCTGACAAAGTAAGTAATGCAGCAGCCATCTGAGGAATCTGCAATTGTGACACATAGCGCTCTGAACTGCCTGTGAGGTTTCAACCAGATCTACAGCAAAGGGAACTCTAACAGTGGCATGTCATAAGGCACGATTTGGTTTATTTCTAGGAACCTTTCATAAATCGTTTGGTAGTTCTTGCTCTGTTGCAAACAAGACCTTGCCCCAAACTTAAACAGCAAAGAGGATACAGCATATGCCTTCAACATGCTGCAAATGTTGTGTATTTGTGCATGTCCAGACTGAGTATCAAACATTTTTAATGACACCGTATGTGCTGAAGCATGGTGGATTGTATGTGTGTGTAAGCGTGGAAGCATGCATGCATGTGTGTGTATTTGTGTGTGTGATTGGCAGAACAGACGAGTGTAAACACGGGCCCTAAAGATTGCTGTTGCAGTCACGGCAGAGGATCTCATCACTCTCGGGAAAGAAACCGGCGCCGACCAGAGACACGGAGCATCGGCTGCACATGAAGCAGGACTGATGCCACTGTCGCTCCTCAAACGAGATGTACTTCCCTCCTCCGAAACCTGAAATACACATGGGCATCGTCTGAGATGTCACACCACCCCTGGACTTACATTTACAGCATTTAGCAGACACCCTTATCCAGAGTGATTTACAACTGATACAATCTTATAATCCTTGCTCAAGGACCCAACAGTGGCAGCTTGTCAGAGGTGGAAAATGAACCCTGGACCTTCTGGTCCATAGTCCAGCATCTTGGCTACCACAGGACTTCAAGTACACAGTGGTACCATGGAGGTGCAGCAGTGAAGGTACTAATCTATTGACCAGAACGTCCAGGGTTCAAGTCCCAGCTCTGCCAAGCAGCCACTGTTGGGTCATTGTGCAGGGTCCTTAAGGCACAACTGTATACCTGAACAGATACAATGATGCTCATGAACCGTTGATACAAGGCAGGATGGATCCATACTTTCATGTTGTTTACACCAAATTCTGACCCTACCATTCGAATTTCGCAGCGGAAATCAAGACTCATCAGACCAGGCAACGTTTTTCCAATTTTCTATTAACCAATTTTGGCGATTCCCTGCAAATTGGTGCCTTAGTTGCCTGTTCTCATCGGTCTTCTCCTACTGTAGCCCATCAGCTTCAAGGTCTGACATGTTTGCATCCAGTGATGCTCTTCTGCATACCTCAGTTGTAACGAGTGG
Organism: Ancistrus triradiatus; assembly: GCA_025084515.1. Lineage (NCBI taxonomy): Eukaryota > Metazoa > Chordata > Actinopteri > Siluriformes > Loricariidae > Ancistrus > Ancistrus triradiatus. The sequence goes on along the minus strand of JAJAGP010000259.1, from coordinate 408,383 downwards.
TTATTTGAGTTAATGTTGCCATTCTATCAGCTCAAACCAGTCTGCCAATTCTCCTCTGACTTCTGGAATTAAAAAAGCATTTTCACCCAGAGAACTGCCACTCACTGGATATTTTGTCTTTCTGACCATGCTCTGCAAACCCTAGAGATGGCTGTGTGTGAAAATCCCAGTAGATCAGCAGCTTCTGAAATACTCAGAACTCTAGCTCCAACAACCATTCCACGTTCGAAGTCGGCGTCACTTAGGTCACCTTTCTTCTCCATTCTGATGCTCAATTTGAACGTCAGCAGGTCATCTTGACCACGTCTACATACCAAAAAGCATTTAGTTGCTGCCATGTGATTGGTTGATTAGATATTTGTGTTAATACCCATTACAGTGGCTGGTGAGTATAGGTTCACCATGTTTGTCTACCATCTTTGCCAGTGCCTGAATTGGCCAATAGCAATTTCCTTGGCCAATTGTGTCTGTGTAGCTCCTTTACCAACGTTTTTCAGTTCATCTGAATCCAGTTGCTTGGTTGGTTTACTGTACCTGTGATTGGTTTGCTGCAGGCCTCACATTTCTTAGCGTACAGGTTGCCGAAGCACTTGAGGCAGTATGGGCTATCATCTCGGGAGGTAAAGTGCTGGCCGGCTAGCTGCACCTTACAGCCCGTACACAGAAAGCACTCCTTATGCCAAGGCTCATCCCGGTAGGTCACACCGCCTTTAGCCAAGACCTACAACAAGGTCAGAAAAATTTCTTATTAGTCAGACACTTTTATCTAATACCACTTACATCTAAGCAGAACACTTGGGGGCTAAAGGTCTTGCCCTAGACCACAAGATTCCAACATGGTGGGGCCAGGATATCAACACTAACATTGAGCCACCACTAGAGAGGTTAACGCACTGAAGAATCAGTAAATTTGTCAATCAATCAATAACAATCAAAAAGCCTTAGCCCACCATTATATTAGACATACCATTGTTTCCACAAGGGTATAATTACCACATATAGTTATTTATCCGTCTCTTTAGTAGAATACAACCAAAAATACAGGAAAATACTTGAAAAATACAAGAAAAAAAAAAACAGCTTCTTTAGGCTACACTGGGAGGTATTTAGTGTGACCTCCCCTTACACTTGAGCAATATCAGCATCTGGCAGCTTCATCGGGTTACCAAGTTGACCCTTCTACAGCCCGAAAAAGCTGGATCAAGGAGTTATTTTGGAAGGCTAGCAGCCAAGAAACCACTTTTTGGAAAGGGAACAAGGTGAAAAGGCTAAGATATGCTAAAACTCTCAAAGACTGAAATGAAGATCAGTGAAAAGACTATTATGGACTGACGAATCCAAGTTTGCAATTTCTGGGTCCAGTCCTCGACATCATGTTATATATGGTCAATATACCATTGCTAAAACAACAAATCAAATGGTGGCCTAAGACTTTTGCACAGTACTGTCAATAAGCCCAGAACTTCATTTTTAAGACGGTTCCTGGCTTATATTGCCTTTTGTGTACAGTTATTATCATTAGGGCATCATAAACAACAATGTGCAGACTACATGACGGTGGAGTCAAGTTTAAAACAGTTCAAAAGACGAGCCACAAAGAACGTCTGATGGGCAAACGGGTCAGGGCTGGCATTACTTGAGGCGTTACTTGGTGTACATGAGAAGAATGCAGGACAATGGTCATTTGTACTGTAAAAAATAAATGAAAATACTCTTATGCTTACAAATGTCCATAACACCACATTTTTGGTCATTTTTGTTTGAATTTTTTTTTTTTTTTTTTAATTAATTTGTTGGACAGTCTGGCTGTCAATGCTAACAGCAAGTCCAGAAAGTTTGCATTTTCAGTTTTGAAAAAACTGCGCTTGCCAAAGTAACAGGTATGGTGAAAAGGCTGTGGCATCAGATCTCTGAGCTCAAAGCGCTGCAAAATGGCAGCAAATGTCACATTCAGATTTATTGAGGCGAGTTATGCAGTGCATAAAGCAAATGCACAGGACGTAGTTGTATTATGATTATATACCTTTTCTACTCTTATGCTGGTATAGCTGTTTTTAAGCTAGAAGTAGTCTTAAACCACTGGCTTCCTCCTCGTTTCTCAGTGAACTGACAGTTAATGCTCCATGAAGATGCACATGGCTGCACAATAGATGGTGATTGGATGACACAGTCTTATTTTAAGGTTGCTCTTTTTTCTCACTTACATGAAAATCTGATGTTTTAGGCCAAACTTATACCAGAAATCTGGAAAATTCTAAAGGGATCACAAACTTTCAAACACCACTATACTGTAGAAACAAGAAACAGAATAAATGTGACAGCTCAGGTCTCGAGGAAGATTTTATATTTGGATTGGTCAGATTCGGACAAAATGCCGTCACAAACCTGTTTGCAGCGAGTGCAGCGAGGGGCGAACTTGTTCTCATAGCAGGGCACACAGTAGTGGTCGTCCTTATCTGGGATAAAAGACTTTGAGCCAATGGGTTGCTTACAACTGCTGCAAATGAAGCAGCCTTCATGCCATGTGGAGCCAGCATACTCCAGCTTTCTTGTGCCTGAAAGAGAAAGAGAGATACAGCACCAAGGTTAGCTGTGAGTTATTGTCAGTACACAAGGATAGCTCAAGTGGCTCATTCAATAAACAAAGTTTTATCTTTAATACAGGATGGCAACATGACCCAGGGTCAGGTCACAACTCAAGAACGTTCTTCCAAAAGCAGCTCAGACTGGCTTTAGTATGAAGTCAAAGAAAACTAGATGAATGCAAAAAAGGATTTCTACTGACAGCATAATTATTAAGGTCAACAACTGGCATTAAAAGTGAACGAAGCCTTCACATGTTCTGAGAAGTTTTCTCAGCAAGGCATATTAAATGGATAAATGCAGCTTTGCTCTCCAAAGAGATGACGGAGGATGTAATCCATCAGCCCTTTAGAAGAAAGATTTAGCAACGACATTTCTTTGCATTCGGAGACTCACTGGGTGACTCACAGTTTTATTAGATGCCAAGATCTCATAGTAATTTAGAAGGTTCAGTGGTTAAGGCTCTGGATTACTAATCAGAGCATTCAAAGCGTTCAAATCCCAGGTCCACCAAGCTATCTCCACTGGGCTCTTGACCAAAGCCCTTAACCCTCAGTTCAATTTACAAAAGTAAGTTTCAATGGATAAGATCACCTGGTTAAAGCTGTAAATGTAATTGTGATGGTGTTGTGAATGGAGATTATGAATTATACTGACTTTGCATTAATACTGGCAGACAAAAAGATCACCCGATTTTCTCCATTTGGTTTAGTGCGCTGCTGCTGCTGTTATCTTGTAGGTATAAGACTTTATAACTTAAAGAAACTGTGTACACACACACACACACACACACACACACACACACACACACAAACAAGTGTTTCGGAACATCAAACCAGTTTAAATGTTAGTAAAAGACAACACAAGTAAACACAAAATGCAGTTTTTAAATAAAGCTTTTTATTATTAAGGGAGAAAAAAAATCCAACCCTACATGGCCCTGTGTGAAAAAGTGATTGCCCTTAAACCTAATAACTGGTTGGGTCACCCTTAGCAGCAACAACTGCAACCAAGCGTTTTCCATAACTTGCAATGAGTCTTTTACAGCATTGTGGAGGAATTTTGGCCACTCATCTTTGCAGAATTGTTGTAATTCAGCCACACTGGAGGGTTTTCGAGCATGAACGGCCTTTTTAAGGTCATGCCACAGCATCTCAATAGGATTCAGGTCAGGACTTTGACTAGGCCACTCCAAAGTCAGACTTGCTGGTGTGTTTTGGATCATTGTACTGCTGCAGAACCCAAGTTCGTTTCAGCTTGAGGTCACAAACAGACATTCTCCTTCAGGGTTTTTTGGTAGACAGCAGAATTTATAGTTCCATTTATCACAGCAAGTCTTCCAGCTGCTGAAGCAGCAAAACAGCCCCAGACCATCAAGCTACCACCCCCATATTTTACTGTTGGTATAATGTTCTTTTTCTGAAATGCTGTGTTACTTCTATGCCAGATGTAATGGGACACACACCTTCCAAAGAGTTCAACTTTTGTCTCGTCAGTCCACAGAATGTTTTCCAAAAACCTTGGGGATCATCAAGATGTTCTGGAAAAACTGAGATGAGATTTATTGTTCTTTTTGGTCAGCAGTGGTTTTCATCTTGGAACTCTGCCAAGCAGGCCATCTTTGCCCAGTTCTTATGGGTGAGGCATGAACTCTGACCTTAACGGAGGCAAGAGAGGCCTGCAGTTCTTTGGATGTTGTTGTGGGGTCTTTTGTGACCTCTTGGATGAGTCGTCACCTCCTGGGAAGGTTCACCACTGTTCCATGTCTTCTCCATTTGTGGATAATGGCTCAATGTGGTTAGAAATGGCTTTATAACCCTTTCCAGACTGATAGATCTCAACTACTTTCTTTCTCAATTGTTCCTGAATTTCTTTGGATCTCGGCATGATGTGTAGCTTTTAAGAATATTTTGTTGTACTTCACTTTGTCAGAAAGGTCCTTTAAGTCATGTCCTGATTGATTGTGTGGCAATAACCAGGCCTGGGTGTGGCTAGAGACAGTGAACTCATATGTGATAAACCATAGTTAAGTTGTTTTAACAAAGGGGGGCAATCACTTTTTCACACAGGGCCATGTAGGTTTGGATCATTTTCTCCCTTAATAATAAACACCATCAATTAAAAACTGCATTTTGTGTTTACTTGTGTTTTCTTTGACTAATTTTTAAATAGGTTTGATGTTCCGAAACACTTACGTGTGACAAACATGCAAAAAAATAGGAAATGAGGAAGGGGGCAAACACTTTTTCACACCACTGTACCTAGCTAAAAGTCTCTGAAGAACCTGAATCCTGTTGGCCAGTCTCACTCAGAGGTGGACGTGTTTTAGAATGGTTTTAGAGTTTCTCTGATATATAGTCACATCACTTGTTGCCTCCGGCTGATCATTTCGGGTCTAGATTTATTAAAGCTTGTGTGACAATGTCTCTTGATAAAATGTGTTATATTAATAAAATAAACTAACTTTGCATTCAAGCTAAACAGTATGCAGTAAAAAAAGAATACCAGTGCTCCAACATTCACCTCAAAGGAAATCTTTACATGTTCTCTAGTCATTTTACTTGTTTATGGACTCCTCCAGATGTTATACATGATTGACTTTTAGAAGGCCAGTTCACCATTCAGATCACCTTTTCTGATCAATCTTTGAAAAGCTTTTCCTACATGTTCTGTCCTTATTCTTTATGTTTGGTTCTTAACTGAAAATGTACTTTAGTACTCCAAGTGAGCTTAGTAAATATGTGTATTAATGTCTGTACTGTTTCTGGCTGCTTCTGCTCACTTACTGTGTTTTTCTTCAAAATGAAGGTCTCGATGTGGGTTGCATAACATAAGTATGTGTTGGGATAAAGTGATGACCTTCGTTCTGCATTATTACTACAGACATGTCCTGTTTTTGTTTTTTTTTCCCCTTCAGAAGGCGGCTGTCGTATGCAGCAGAACTAAATAAGAAAACCAATATTTTCTTCTGGAGTCCGTTCCTGTTTCATGAGCCTTTTCTCAATGATGCAGTTCCTGCTGAAACAGCTCACATGCTTATCTTTCCTCTCATCTCACACTTGGCAGACTGCCACACACAGGGATCTGGCTGAGAGACAGCAAGATCAGCATACTGGCAATTACTCTGTCACATTTTCTAGACGTATAAGCACAGTAATAACAGTGGAATATTTCCACTTCTTTCCTCCCCATTCTCTGCTGAAGACAACAGCACTTCTATGCTTGTGATAGCCACCTACATTCTGAAGGGTTCTCTAAACACTGTACAAGTACACTTCAGGTCCAAAAGTATGTAGACACCCATTACGTCAATAACATGTTTAAAGATCTCATTTGGTCTAGGCCTTTGTCATGCTGATCCTGGTACCTCTAACAGCATGGCTGATTACATGGTTTGGATTTTACACAACAGACATGGCAAAACCACAGTTGTCTGGACACAACAAACAAGCAATAACAAAAAATGAAAATGGCAGCCCATACGAGAAAACAAGTAAGATGTGGAATCATCACTGATGCCACACTATTTTACCTGGCCAAGGACAATAACGCCCGATAAAACAGTTTAAAAACTTCTTACCAAGTCTGAAATATTGTTCTAAAGTGCCTGTAGCACTTTTACACACAATGCAGAGAGATGGCCAACATCTGTATTTTTGCCACTACTAGTGGTTTATGGTCTAGCCAGAACCAGTCCATTTTTATTCAACATTATTATCATCACAATATTATTACATGCACACTTAGAACATGGTGGCAACATTAATTGTTTGAAATGTTTGTATTATGTTTAAAAGCGCACTTTATTAAAGTTTATTTTAAAAGGTTCTATCGGCCTAAGTGGTGTTGTAATTCAGTTCTTTTGAGGAGCCAGATTTATATCAGTAGAGAAATGTTTGTTTGGCTGCTGTGCTCACTTGCAAAAAGTCTTAAAAACAACATGCAAATGTGATACAGCCGTAAAATATGCAACATAGTACTTTGGCCAGATCGTCCATCCCTAGATGTGCCATTATGATATATTTTTCCAGTGTTCAACGGAAACCATTCTGTTGGTAGGAAATTGTTTGCCCTGTCTGATAGCAGGCTAACACAAACAAACCCATGACTCAAACAGAGGAAGTGCTTGGTCAGTTAATCTTACCAGGCATGACGGTTTTGTCACAGGCGACGCATTTAGATGAGAATTCGTTGCAATAGCAGTCATTGCAGAGCAGAGCATCATCCTGGCTGGTGAAGGGTTCATCAGCCAGCGAGCGATCACAGCGGAAACAGCGGAAGCAGTGCTCGTGGTAGTGCCTGTCTTCATAGAACAGCTCCTTTATGTGCGCACACACACAGACACACAATTAAGTTCCACCAATTAAAATATTAGTCAAAGACAACATATGTAAACACAAAATGCAGTTTTTAAATGAAGGGGGTAAAAAAATCCAAACCTACATGGCCCTGTGTGAAAAAGTGATTGCCTCCTTGTTAAAACATAACATAACTATGGTTTATCACACCTGAGTTCACCATCTCTAGCCACACCCAGGCCTGACTACTGCCACAGCTGTTCTCAATCAGGACATCATTTAAACAGGACCTGCCTGACAAAGCGAGGTACACAAAAAGATCCTTAAAAGCTACACATCATGCCGAGATCCAAAGAAATTCAGAAACAATTGAGAAAGTAATTGAGATCTATCAGTCTGCAAAAGGTTATAAAGCCATTTCTAAAGCTTTGGGACTCCAGCGAACCACAGTGACAGCCATTATCCACAAATGGCGAAGACATGGACCAGTGGTGAACCTTCCCAGGAGTGGCCGGTCGACCAAAATTACCCCAAGAACACAGTGACGACTCATCCAAGAGGTCACAAAAGACCCCACAACAACATCCAAAGAACAGCAGGTCTCACTTGTCTCAGTTAAGGTCAGTGTTCATGCCTCCACCATAAGAAAGAGACTTTGCAAATGGCCTGCATGGCAGAGTTCCAAAACGAAAACCACTGCTGAGCAAAAAGAACATTAAAGCTAGTCTCAATTTTTCCAAAACACATCTTGATGATCCCCAAGGTTTTTGGGAAAACATTCTGTGTACTGATGAGACAAAAGTTGAACTCTTTAGAAGGTGTGTGTCCCATTACATCTGGTGTAAAAGTAACACAGAATTTCAGAAAAAGAACATTATAGCAGCAGTAAAATATGATGGTGGTAGTGTGATGGTCTGGGGCTGTTTTGCTGCTTCAGCACCTGGAAGACTTGCTGTGATAAATGGAACTATGAATTTGGCTGTCTACCAAAAAATCCTGAAGGAGAATGTCTGGCCATCTGCAAACACTTGGTTGCAGTTGTTGCTGCTAAGGGTGGCCCAACCAATTATTAGGTTTAGGGGGCAATCAATTTTTCACACAGGGCCATGTAGGTTTGGATTTTTCCCCCCTTCATTTAAAAACTGCATTTTGTGTTGACTTGTGTTGTCTTTGACTAATATTTAAATTGGTTTGATGTTCCAAAACACTTAAGTGTGACAAACATGCTGAAAAATAGGAAATCAGGAAGGGGGCAAACACTTTTTCACACCATTGTATAGCACAAGGACAGAACAGTCAAATTATAGTCTTTCTCTTTTTACCTTGTGGGGACCATTTGTAAAACCAAAAGAGCCAAAAGACTTGCTTTACATTACTGATGTTAGGTATAGAATTAATTATCTAGTAAGATTACGTCAATGGAAAGTCCCCACAGTGATGAATAAACAAGTGTGTGTGTTTTAACTAGCAAAGATTTAGCATTTATTATAATCACACTCTGTATCTGGGAAATGTGGTCTCTTTTAGACTAGGCCAGGCTTTATTTGAGTTTCATTCTAGTCAAGTATGAGGGTGGATTTGAAAGGAGAGGACCAATTTTTTTTTGTTCAGCGGGGTCCATGGGGGCCACGAACACAAACACCAGCGTTCCCTTGCCTCCTGCAGCTACGCCTCTGGTGAACATGTATGTAAACAATACAGACAGTAATAAGACAGGGAGTGTAACGTATTGCTTGCAAGCTGCCCGGCCAAGACAAACACCGAGTTTATTTAATGCTGCTGTCCCTCTGTGTCAATAATTCATTAGCCTGTTGGGTGCAAGTCCAGATCTCCAGATCTGAATCTCCTCCCTGAGTAATTTCCTGCCTGGTGTTTACTGCTGCAATAAATGCTGCTTTGGCTGGTTGCGCCTTTTATATAAAGGGATTAAATGTGTGCTTTGGTTGCTGAAATATTGCTCTGTGTTTTGGCACTCATCACTTTGACTGAATTAAAATGAAATGGAAAGACAACCATTCAACATGTTGAAAAACGTTCTGGACATCCTTCCAAATGATTCACTACAGTGTTTCTAAGATTTCAGAACCGGTTAAGAAGCTTTTTCATAGTTCACATAGAAATTTGCTACATAAAAAACGTCCAACCATTTGGACAAAAAAACATCTAGTGACACCACTTTTCTCATTATTGGATCTTTATATTAACCACACACATGGAAAAAGTCTAAGTTTATAAGCATACATTCATAGACCCTAACCCTCCATAACCAACAGTAGCATGGATGGGTTTGGTTTTGAACATCACAGGACTCAATACGAACACTTCACAGGAACGTTTCCTCTCCCCCCCCCTGCACAAAGTCCATAAAACAATGGTTTGCCAATGTTTGATGGAGAACATGGCTTGCACACAGCCCTGACCTTAACTCCACCAGACAGCTCAGAGATGAAATGGAATGCCAAGTGTGAGCCAGGATTCCACTTTCAGTGCATGACCTCTCAGTTCCATTCCAAAATCTAATGGAAATTCATTTTGTGAGGTGTGAAAGCTGCTGTAGCAGCAAACGGGGACAAACTCCATAGTATTACTCATATTTCTGGATGTAATTATTGGGTACTGGCTATATAGTGTGTGTCACGATACGATACGCTTTACGACACATTGCGATATGATGCATACTGTGATATATTGCGTCGTGTGCGATATTCCACATAGTTCACTGAAAATATAAGAAGTTAGTGTACAGTCAGAGTCAGCTTAATACATCACATAGATCATTTCAGCAGACAAAACACTACTGTGACAGCTGCAGGAGTGGAGACTATAGTTTACGTTCCATTTAAATGGGTTTTTTCTTACCTCAAAAACTAAAAAAAATATTTGTAGCTGAAAATCAATGTATGGATGATTTATTTTATATCATAAAATAAATATCGCAATATATTGCTATATCAAAAAACCTGGGTTCAAGTTCTGCCTGTGTGGAGCTTGTATGTTCTCCATTTTTTTTACTGGTTTCCATTCCATATGCAAAAGACATACTTTAGGTCAACTGGCAACAAAGAAACGTGTTCTCTCCCCTTTTAGTTTTAACATTTTAGCCTTATATATTACAAAAGTCAACAAAAAATGTGAAGTGAAATGTAACTTTACGCAAGACAGTATTTGTTTGTGAAGAAAATACAAGACAATAATGATTAAACCTCAAATCATTGCACTTAGGCCCCTTTTATAAATATACAGATAGTAATAATACAAATGATAAAGTGTTAAGGGAAAAACATGTTAATTACAATATGCATCCATGATTCATCCGACTCAAACACCCCTGCGCAGTCACGGTAATTATGGCGTCCCTTTTTGGAAATGCAACTCTGTCATTTTCATTTGTATTAAAACTTAACCCTTGCGTCATGGCCTATCAGCTCCTTGCACTCATCACAGGTGTTAGCGAACAGGCTGTCATAACAGGGAATGCAGTACGGGTTATCCTCTGCCTGGATGTACTTCCTCCCGTACAGCGATTCCTTGCAGTTGTCGCAGTCGAAGCGCTCGCTCATGTTGCGCTTGGTCAGCGTCGGCTTCTAAAACACACAGCGCACACAGACATGGAGGAATAAGCCTTTAACCATACATGTGTAATGATGCATGAGGGAGGGAATGAGCGTTCTTATGAGACACTTCACAATATGCACAAAGCTTCCATTAACTTTTACAGCTCTGTGATAACAGGTCAGATGGGAGAGAGAGTGTGACAGAGGGAGAGCTGCCACTCAGTAAATACTCATTCCTGTACCGTCATCACATGCTGGTGAAGTTTTAAATTGAGCCGGTTATAAAAGAACACCCACTGAGGTAAGAGCAGAGCCAGATGTGATCTCGTAACTAGGACAGATGTCTGGAGAACACCTTTTCAAACGTTGGTGGGGAATTGCGGTGAAAGTAAGTGCAAGCTATGCTCACAGGCTCACCCTCGTAAACCTGAGCTGTAGTCTGCGCACGGTTTACATCTGGAGGCGTATAATCAATACCACTAGCCACATTACGTTATATTACGTTTTAAACGAAGGCTCTTAGTCTTCAAAATTGAGGTTACAGGACCTAGTTCACACAAAAGCCCCATTTGGGCTGGATTCATTTATCAGGGAGCGTCTCTGATTACATTTTAACACATAGTACGGTGCAAAAGTCTTAGGCCACCATTAGATTTCTTTTAGTAATGCTAGAATGACCATATGCACTGTAAAATATTGTCGATGACTGGACCCAAAAATTTCAAACTAGGATTTGTCACTCCATAATACTCCATAATACTGTTCCCCTTCAAAAAAAAAAAGTGGTTTCTTGGCCACTACCTTTCCAAAAAGACCATTCCTGATCAAGCTTCTTCAGACTGTAGAAGGGTCAACTTGGCATCTTGATGAAGGGGAGTTCACACTAAATACTTCCCAGCCTAGCCTATAGAAGCTTTTTTTTCTGTGTTTTTGTTAGTTTTTTAATACTGCATGCAAATTTCCTGTATTTTCTGACTGTTTCTAATACAGAAACTGATAAATAATTATATATGATCAATACACCATTGCTAAAGCAATCTAATCTAACCTGACTTTTGCACAGTACTGCACCTCCATGGTGATACAGCTCTTGCATCCGGACAGTAGCAAAGTTCTTGCAGCGAGTGGGCTTCTAGTGGGTTGTAGTCTCTATGAACCTGATGATTTATGTCACACACAACTCGCTGATGAAACTGCTCATTACATCCCCAAAACTTGTTCTTTCATCTCTCAAAATCTGTATTAATGATGCATGTGCACCCGAACCGCATATTACACACTAAATATTATGTTGTCTATGCAGTTTAGGACTATAGTATGTGGTTTCACACAGCCCCAGGTCCAGTTACTGCTGCTGCTTTGAAGCTTGCATTCACAAAGTATTATCATAGCTTCTAAATTGAATTTAAACCTAACATCAGCCTATTAAGTCTTCAATCTTGCTGAAATTGATAAAAATTCCCTCGCATGGTTCTTCCACGTGGTACCTTATTAGCCCTAGTGCTTAATTGGTGTAAAATTGGTGTAAAAGTGCTCTAGATAAGTTACCAGCCACTGAGTAACCAGCCACTGAAAGTACAAACAAAAATGTTTAAGATCGATTTCTTACGGATCACTATCACAGAAGATGCTGAATGCTGTACACTCCTGAACATAAAAAATAAATAAATACATAAAATGGGCCAATAGTCTGAACAGCAAACCAATAGCAAGAACCTTAGTACTGGATCCCAGAAAGTTGAATCAGTTCATCTGGCCGTAAGGTTTTGTGGGAGAAAAGCTTTCCCACTCTCCCACACTTTCAAGGATCAACATGTGCAAATCCTTGACAGGGAGGAACGCTGGTCTGAACACGGAGTCAGAGATGCCATTTTTGTAAAAAGGCCACACGCATCCCTGAACCGAGGATGGGGCCTGAGATCTCTCACCATCTTACAAAGCCGTAATCACAGCTAATCCTGTGTGAATGGCACCTGTATTTTAAACCAATCACCGGTCCTATTCTTATGTAATGGTGCTGGTATCTGTCATTATGGAAATATGCTGTATATAAGATTGGGGAAGTTTCCAACTAGCTGAGACTGAAGAAGTCACTTAGATGAGTGACGAAATGATGTGGGAATCAGATGTTACCGATTCATGCTTGGCAAAGGTGGGATTTGAAACCTGGGACTGAACTGGTCTACTACCTTAACTGCTGCTGCATCAACACAGTCCCACAAAATAGCATTTAGTCATTAAGACGTTCAGCAGACACCCTTATCCAGAGTGGTAACTACTACAATCTTGTAATCCAAGCAACTGGAGAGATAAGGTTCTTGCTCAAGTGGGCCAAGAGTGGCAGCTTGGCAGAGGGTGGATTTGAACCCAAGAATTGGTATTATTTATAAATAAATAAATAGGTACCTTAAACACCAAGCTACCCCAGTCCAGTACAATGTGTTAAGCCTGGGTAAACCTACAGACCGCTTGTTATAGAAGATATTTCTTGTCAAACACATTATTTTCCAAATAGCAACATAAACAGGAACAGACCAAAACACTTTAAAAATCAAGAAAACAAGAAAAAAAAGAAAAAGAACAGCCCCCCCCCCCCATACATTCCCTCCCCTCGACACTAACCCACTGCAGAAGAGTATATTGCAGACAATATTACTCCAGGCAGTGTTCACAACTTCAAACAGTTGATGAGTAGTTGAAAACATTTCATGGTAAGTTTGCGTTTAACGTGAGACCAAATGTTCTCTATAGGTTTTCAAGTCAAAACACGAGCCTTACGGACTTGTTCTCAAGCCACATCTTTGCAGTGTTGACAAAACACATCTGGTCATTTCTCTTTAGAGAACAGCTTTTCAATCATGACACGTCTTTTTATAAGACTCCCCAGTGCTCCAAAGTGAACCAGCTCACCAGCAGCTGCAGCTGAAAAGGCTTCCACACTTTGACAACCATTTCTGCAGTACCTTCTCACCAGATCTTCAAAGCCACCTCTCTAGAGCTTCACCATACAACTCAAATCATGGTTCATCACCCTATATATCTCTGAACCACTCTGAACTTTCCATATCGTCTTTTGACGTTTTTCTTAGACATAATCTAGACACAAATTCTGCATGAGACAAGCGTCTGGTAACTGTTTATCTTGAAAGAGTCTTGTTTTCTGAGGTCATTTTGGCGAGGCAAGAACCAACCCTTTTTGCACGATGGCATGTTTTGCTGTCTGTTCCCGAAGTTTGTTTAATTTTCACGCAGTGAGGTAACCTGTCCTTTCCCACTACTACTCCTTTTTATTCAGGTTTTGGGGACTGGCCCCTACGAGGCAGGTGGTGGAGCATTTGGGTACAAACCCACGCACATAGACACAGCTGTTTCCAGCAGCTGGCTCTTACCACAGAGCCAGTGGGTGAGGCAGAACAGGAAAAGAACAAGAAAAAAAGCCACATTTCATTCCACACTTTTATACACGCAGACCAGACAGTACCCCATATACTAACATGACCTTAAATACAATTCTAATATCATTACTGACTTGTACTAACAGGATAAGGTTACAAAAACAGCTTAAGCTTCTCCTACTGCTCAGAAATAATAATCACACCCACAAATGAAATAATACAGCAGTTCTCAAACTGTGTGCATTGTCTGTCTTAGACAGGCCCAGAGGGATCATGTAATCACTGGCTGGAGGATGAAAGGAGGTAACGATGGCCTCTCCTGCTTCCTCTTGTCACATCAAGCTTGGGAATAAAGCCTGGTTGTGAAGAGCTCCAATTAAAGCCACACAGTCTATCCTGCTTTTTAAATAATCAGCTGACAGGCCTTCTGCTGGTATGACACCTCTTAGATCACATTCACACAATATTCACTCAAATTGAGGAGTGTTCATCTCGTGCCCTGCTGACCTCACGAATACAGGAATTACAGGAACTTCTAATGTTCCAGTTAGGTGTGGTGTCTCAGACAACTGAAAAAATGTTCATAAACCAAGACAGATTTTTGAATATCAACATTAGAAGGCATATTACTGATACCACTGGTGTTTCACAACATGGACTACCAGCATTCTTTCAGTCTTCGTCATGACAGATAGCATTTCTATGTGAACAGGTTCACTTTTGAGACCAAACGCAGCTCATTCGCAGCTGTGTTACAAGTGGGATTTGACCAAACAGTCATCAAGATCACTCACCATGACTCCGTGTCATTGTAAGCTGGTATTGCCCATCACTTGCTGCCAGTGTGTGTGGATACCTTGTGTCCTGATGCTGTCAGACTTTCGTTTTAGCCATGGCATAATGACCATAGATAATTATTTATCAGCCTAGCGGTTAAGGTACTGGACTATGGACCAAATGGTCCAGGGTTCAAATCCCACCTCTGCCAAAAATACAGGGAATTTGTATGCAGTAATAAAAAACTGAAAACAAGTAGAAAGTGCCTAGACTAGATGCAAGTATTTAGTGTGACCTCCTCTTACACTTGAGCAATAGCAGCATCTGGCAATTTCATGGGGATGCCAAGTTGACCCTCTACAGTCTGAAGAAGCTTGATCAGAAGTGGTCTTTTTAGAAGGGTATCAGCCAAGAAACCACTTTTTTCAGAAAGAGAACAGGGTGAAAAGGCTAACATATGCTGAGGCTCACAAAGATTTGAATGAAGATCAGTGCAAAAAGAGTATGCTGGAGTGACGAATATATATTATATATAAAGTTAATGTGCAGGATCTTGGAACGTATTGGTGCCGTAAAAAGGGGGAGACTACTGTCGCACTGAAGCCCTGCAAAGCCAAACTTACCAGATGTCAATGCAAATGCAGACAAATTTGTTTATTGTTTTTCAGATGAGTCTCTGCAAGTCTGAGTCGAGTCTCAAGTGTGCAAGTTCAAACGGAGTGTCTGGTGAGTCAGAGTCTTCAGTAGAGACTATTAGTTTAGTCTCTGAAACAGCTGTTTATCCAGTAGTTTGTGTAGTGAATACACAAGCTAGCTAGAGTAATGGCTAATCCAGCTGAAGTTTGGCTAAATTGCCTATTGTTCTAAGCTAGCATACCAGCCATCCAAACTGCATGCCAGCCAACCAACCAGTTTTGCTCATTTGCCTTAAGCACTACATTTACTACCTGTCACATTTTATTCGGTCTAGTTCGTTATTGTGTCTAATCTAAATTATCTAAGTTTTTGGATATGTATTGCAGCTCTAACAGGGTGGGTGGGATAGTGGTTGTTTGAAAGTAATGACATCCATTTGTGAAATGTTTAGCTTTGCTGGTGCACCAAAAGAGTTTAGAGGCTGCAAAGTGGCTGATGACATTTTATATCCTTAGGGGAAAGGTAGCTTTTAATTCGGATAACTTCCATCTACAAGTACATACAGGAGCAAAAGTCCTTCTCTAATTCCACAGCTTGATAATCAGACATTCTGCCAAGGGTGGGGTTTGTTATTACTACAACATGACTACTGCCTTAAAAAAAAAAAAAAAAAAAAAAAAATCTGTCCTGCATTGCTAAGCAGTACTGCAGCGAGTGGACAGACTAGACATGAGAAATGAACCCAGTACAACTCGGGATTTGGTTCTCAGAAAGAAGAGGATGATGTCATTACTGACCTGAGGTCAAAACATGATTGAACCCAGAGCTGGGAACATGAAGTAACCGCTCTGCTTGCTTTTAAAGACCCAGATTGGCTTTGGTTTAAAGTTAAGAGGGAGACACACTTGGACTGTTCTTACCAAGCAGACAAGCAATAGTTTCTGTTCTAACCACATTGCACAAAAACACCATGTAGAACCCAATCATGCTTCTTATCTTGTCTTGTGGGTAAACCTCAAGATGGGTTCTGATAAAGCTTTGTGTCATGTCAGATTTTCATCACAGCAATTAAAGTGCCTTTTACATAAACACAATGTAGGAACTCACTCGATGTAAAAACAGTAGGGGTGTAGCGATACACCATGCTCATGATTCGATTCGATTCACGATATAGTTAATGATTCGATTTTCGATTTTACATCTGATAACAAAAGTCTAACCAACGCAAAAAATGCATATTGTCTTGCATAACAGTTTAAACAACAAAAACATTTTACTTCCCTGCAATTAAAAAAAAGCTAGAAACTGAGGTTTAAAATTGTAAATAAAATAATTTCACCAAATCTTAAATAACTGAGTGAAAACATTCCTTTTTTATTTCTGAAAAAAAATCCACTGTGTACTTTTCTTGTATAAAAATGTGCAGACAACGTTACCTGCAATTTAAAATAAGTCAGGAGTCGTCTCACTTAGAATGGGATATGCATGTGAGCATGGCGTATGTTTGCACCCACTGGTGTTCAAAAATGCAATTGCATTAGCAATCATGGCAGATCATTGCTGTTGCAGCCCAGGAGATGATTTCCCATTTACATTTATAGACGCTCTTTTCCAGAGCGATTTACAACTGATACCATCTTACAGTCCAAGCAGTAGTGGTTTATGGACATGGACCCAACAGTGGCAAGCTGGGAGAGGTGGGATTTGAAAGCATTCTCCAAGTTGATGACGCACATCGTCTCTCATCCCTAAAGGATAGTTACTTCTAATGGATATGAACACTACATACTCTGCCTGGGTGGCATAGCAGCAACCACAAAGTGGACCTGGATTTAAGTGGCGGTGGTGCCTTCCAAATGGACGGACGCATGGACGGACACACACAATTGGTCATTCCTGAGGAAAGGAAGGCCAGATGAATGATGGACTGTGGTAGCCTAGTGGTTAAGGTACTGGACTATGAACCAGTGGATCCAGGGTTCAAATCCCACCTCTTCCAGCCAGCCACTGTTGGGTTCATGTCCATAAACCACAACTGCTTGGACTGTAAGACTGTATCAGCTGTATAAGTCACTCTGAATAAGAGCGTCTGTAAATGGGAAAACAACTCCTGCCCTGCAACAGTAACTGCTGCCATGATCTATGATGGACTGGGTGTACCGGGATACCCAAAACATCTTAAACTGCTTGGAACAGCAACTAAACCACAAAATGTGTGCCTATAAACTATAGCTTAATTAAGCACCTTGGTATTGAAACATTGGCCAAAATGGACAGGAACCAAGCAAGGTATTTGTGGAATCAAATGCATTTACCAAATACAATTAATTCTGTTATGAAGTATAAGAGAAGGAATGCTGTGTAGAAGCAATTTTTGGTCCAAGAAGCTTACAAAATCATCCATCAAACATTTAAACAGGAGTAAACATTAGTTTGTTTGGGAGAGTTTAAGAGTGCAGGGACACTACTTCCAAAGAAATGGTTCTGTGACAAAGATGGATTAGTTGGTGCTTGAATACCAAGACGCTGTGCAAAACAGTTTCCAAATGTGCCGGATGCTTAATGTCCTGTATAAAAGCTGTGATCAACAACTGTGAAGTGGAATTCATCTGTGAAGTATAACACTGCATCTCTCTTTGGTGATCCTAGTGAGTAACAGCAGAACTCCACTTACATACACAGCCTTGCAGCTACTGTGCTACTCCATGACACTATCTACATATGAAGGTTAAGTCCATGAGATGTGTGAGGAGCAGCAAGGCCATGGCGGCATGTTTTTAATATTAAAAAGAGGGCACATTTGAGAGGAGAGCAGCCATGCGAGTGTCCCACAAACAATGACATTGTTTAATCCCCAGTCTGAACTTCGATCATTGTTTGGTTTAGTTTAAGCAGGCCAGTTGTGCTTCTCCATGCAAATCAGACCCAGACTGTTCCTGTTTCCAGACTTGCCACATCAATGATGATGGCTGCACAACCCCCAAACTCGTGTATGCTAAGAATAATACTCAATGCTAGATCTTTTTCATCTAGGCAATGTTGACAAAGCACAAATCCTCCACAGTTATATTTGAATTAGTGCTGTCATATGAGCAAAATATTTACTCATGATTCATTGCACGAGTTTGTGTTAATCGCAATCAAGTCCGTTTTTTTTCGCTTGCATTTATTTAACTCAATAGATTTTTTTTTATTCCATCAAAACAGCACCACACAGCCATACAGGTACACCAATCATTAATTAAGTAATACAATCCCAAATCAGAAACAGTTGGGACATTCCAAAAAAATTGACACAGGGACATATGACTAGTAATAAGGTTTAAAAAACAAAACAAAACAAAACAAATAATGTGACTTCAAACAGGTGATTATAATCATGATTCGATACAAAAGCAAGAAAAGTATTGAAATGTTTAAAAATAATGTTCCTCAAAGAAAGACTGGAAGGGATTTGTATATTTCCTCCACTACAGTGCGTAATATCACTAAACAATTCAAGGAATCTGGAGGAATTTCAGTGCGTAAATGGCGAGGGTACAAGCCCAAACTGAAGACCTGTGAACTGCGTTCCCTCAGACAGCACTGAATCAAGAACCGTCATTAATCAATAGCTGAAAGAACCACATGGGCAAAGGATTTCTTTGGCAAACCTGAAAGTCACATTCACAAATGCCACTTTAAACTTTACTGTGCAAAACAAGAAGCCTTATAGTAACCATGTCCAGAAACAGTGTCCACTTCTCTTGTCTTGGTGGCACCTGGGATGGACCATCACACAGTGGAAACGTGTATTGTGGTCTGATGAATCAGTATTCCAGATCTTTTTTGGAAGAAACAGATGCTTTGTGCTCTGGACCAAAAGTGAAAAGGACCATCCAGACTGTTAACAGCAACAAGTCCAAAAGCCAGGGTCTGTTAAGGTATGGGGATGTGTCAGTGTCCTTGGCAATTTACATTTCTGTCATGGTAGCATTAATGCACGTCTCATACAGGGCATGCCTATGCTTCTGCCCTGTCCTTTTCAGGACATGCAACTCACAACATGGCCAGGAAACAGTTAAAAGAATTAATCCAATAAAATATAGATTTACACCGTGACTTACAAACCAAAGATCTGAGAAAAAGAAAGGAATAGGAGAAACCATGATCATGCTGCGACTTGAATATTGTGCAGAAACACAAACCAGCGCACAGTGATCAGTCTGCTGTCTGGAAAGCATCCAGTCTAAAGCTCCATGGATGATTAATGGACAGCAGAAAATAGTTTATCACTTGAAGACCTGCTGCACGTAACAAAAATGATGAAACCGCAAGAAAATGATGAAATGTAACCAGGAAAAAAAAGAAACATGATCTAATGAGCAACTGTATCCAGAAACAGGAACACCCCACTAACTAATGGACTCGGCTACTTCAGTAACACTCGTTGCTCGTTAAAATCAAGTGGCCATAAACTCTCTGTAGTCAAAACTTTGGCAGTTGAACTGGTCATACTGAAGAACCTGGTCAGTTTTAATGTAATTCTGTCACAGGGTTTGTAAGCGTTCTAATAGCACAGTTTATCAAATTTCTGTCCTGCTAGGGCATATGGAACAACAACTGGCTGAGATGTATAGTGTCAACTGTAAAGTTTGGTGGAGGATAGGGTTACCATAATGATTGTCTGAATGCCCGTGGCCAAGTGGTGTAGTGGTAACTCACTCGCCTTCCATACCCGTCACTCTCTGTTCGAATCCCGGCCACGTATATACATTTAGGGGACTGTGGTGGCCTAGTGGTTAAAGTGCAGGGCTATAAACCAGAAGGTCCAGGGTTCAAATCCCACCTCAGCCAAAGCTGCCACTGTTGGGTCCTTGAGCAAGGCCCTTAACCCACAATTGCTTGGATTGTAAGACTGTATCAATTGTAAGTCGCTCTGGATAAGGGCGTCTTCTAAATGCTGTAAATGTAAATGTAAAACATGACGTCCTGACAGCAGCACAAAATTAACTTGCCTGTTTAGGGCAAGTTCATGTGATGGAGGTGCACAATGTGTGTCAATTCACTTGAATATTTAATGCAACAAAATGGTCTTATCTATTCGCACATCTAATCAAAACAAAGTAAATGATATCATCTGTTGACAAATGTCAAAGTGAAGCATGCAGGAAAACGTTGGTGAAGCGCAAATAAAGCACATAAAAACAAAGCAAGTCTGCAGCTTTATTACCTCATGGAAAACTTAATTTTCACCTCCCTGTATCTGAGATGTTCTGCAAAGTTTGGAGGGAGTATCCTAACAAGGCTATTTTTTTTTAGAAAACAGTCACTCAAAGGGTCGCAGCAAAAGTGAAAGGAAAGATTTATAAGAGAGTAGTGAGACCAGCCTTGATGTATGGCTTAGAGACAGTGGCACTGACAAAGAGACAGGAAGCAGAGCTGGAGGTGGCAGAACTTAAGATGTTGAGGTTCTCTTTAGGAGTGTCTAGGGTGGACAGGATTAGGAATGAGGTCATCAGAGGGACAGCACAGGTGGGAAAATTGGGGAGACAAAATTCGAGAGGGAAGACTGAGATGGTTTGGACATGTGCAGAGTAGGGATAGTGGATATATTGGTAGGAGGATGTTGGCGATGGAGCTGCCAGGCAAGAGACGGAGAGGAAGACCCAAGAGGAGTTATATGGTTGTGGTAAATGAAGATATGCAGGGAGTTGGGGTGAGAGTAGAGGACGTGGAGGACAGGGTGAGGTGGAAACGTTTAACTCGCTGTGGTGACCCCTGATGAAGGGAGAAGCCGAAAGAAGAAGAAGAAGTCACTCAAGTGTCATGATAAATCTATCTTTCGTATTGTAGGTATAGATAATTTATTTATATAAATATGGATTTATTTATATGTGAATAAAACTTCCAAATACAAAGATTTGTTCAGGACAGTAGAAATTTGGTTTGGGACAGAGAACTTTCTGGTCGCTTGGCAGACTGAGCAAGGTAGGAAGAAAAAAATAAAAAATAGTTAACGTTGAAGCAGTCCATATAAATTCCCAAATTTAATTTTTGAGTTAAATCCTCATCAAGCATACATGGATGTGATGTTCAGATGTTCACATACGTTTGGGAATGCATCATATTTTATGCTCATATTTAAATTTTCTTATTTATTGATTTGTAGGTTCAACAGTAGAACATGTGCTTAAGCAAACAGGATGGCATATTCCAGAGACAAAATCAGGGGAGTGTGTCTGACAAGACTCCTGGGCTGAGAGGAAAATTCGTCCCAGAGCTTGTGCATGTGCACTTGCCATTGCCCCTGGCTTTGGCTATCACTCCATCAGATAAGACAAAACAGAAGAAAAGTGAGTGAGAGAGAGAGAGAATGAGTCTTATCAGAGGAAGGACGAAGGCAACTGGCCAGAAAATAGTGATAACAGCCTAAAAACAGATCTGAACATTCACACTAGTTCATTAAAACATTTTAGAAAACCTAGAGAAGCCTCTTTCAAAGTAGAGGCTATGAAGTAGCTGGAGAGTAAACTCGGCCCTGTGGAATTAGTGCCGCCCATGGATGATTCTTGCATATCCAGATCATGGCCAATCATGGAAATGAAGCCATCTGGTCCTTGTTGTTTACTCTTCAGGATCCACATGCAGTTAGAGACTGAACACTGTTAGTAAGCAATCTCTCCTTCTTCGACCGAGAGCTGATGTATTCCATGTTTTTTTTTCCTTTTAGGCAGAACATTCAGGTCTGTTTGGCCAGTTTGCAAAAACGTTCAGATTTGTGTGCAGAATCAAACTGAATTCCCCTTTTTAGCTTCCTTAATGTATAAATAGTTTGAAGTACAATGGAACACAATGTAAGCTTCCTGAAGAGCAGAGCGTACAAAAAAGGCAAAACGTGCTACTGTTGCTTTTCATTTTTCACTAGATGTTTGGTGAAACGTGTGTTACATTAAAACTGAGCAGTGTTTTCCCTCTTACCTCAGTTACTGCTGTTATGCTAACTTAAACAGCACATGACATCAAGTCTAAGAAAACTAATACGTACCATGGTGATCATCCAGCCTGGACAGCTTTACTAAACATTACACCTTACAGACTACTTAATAATACAGCACATGTAGAAGCTAATATATACAAGCCGAACAAGGTGACGATTAGCCCAGTAAACTTCGTAGAGTAAAGAGAATAGGTTTCATAAGCTTTGCAAACAGGCCTCGACTCCGCTAGGTTGTTGTTTGTGGGGTCAGGACTGGGTAGAGGAACAGACGTACACAACATCTAACCTGTCATTCCCCTGAGCACTAAAAGACAGTGCGCTGCTGCCGGGGGTGGCACAGGGCACTACACTGTAAACATCAAGAGCTTGAAATAAGCACTTGCCATGTGGGCTATCATTGACAACCATGTAATTTGTTATTTTCCTGGCTATTAAACAGTTGAAGGTGTAAAGCTTTGCCTCCTATAGTGTCTCAGCAAACCGCAGCGCTTTACAGCCCTCCTCCAGGCCAAGAAAGATCTGTAAGGTCTAATTTCAACAAATATGGTCTGGAAAGAAACTCTCCTCCCTTGCTTCCCTTAGACTTTGTATTGTTCACTAACTGAATAGCATTGTGATGTAAAGGATACCTGATAATATGCAGAATGATTATTGTATGCAGTCAAATTGTAAATAAAACCGTTGTTAAATATGTTAGAGTTCTGTCACGTAGCACTTTATTAGCCAACAGTAAGCTTTATAAGGGTCACGGCTATGGTGGGAATTCAGCTTATGTTTATTTAAACAATTACTATAAACCAATTAGGCAGCTTCATTTAATTCTTACATATGACACCTAGGCCACCCAAGAAGGTTGTGTCCCTTTTTGGAGTCATGGTCCTCCTAAGATTTCTTTATAATGTTCAAGGAGCTTCTCACTTCCGTCACCATAGGTTTGCTCAATTAGGGCTTTGGGCCTAGATGATAAATTGTAAAGCTGCTTTGAGCTCCACTGTAAATGGCATGATAGAAATAAATCTGACTTTGACCTCGACTATTATCAAAGAAAACACAAGCACAGGCAGAAATGCAATGTAAAAGTCTAGCTCAGGACAACATACGCTTTTACATTTGGTCTTATCCAGGGCAATTTACAAAGTGTGCAAACAGACGAAGACGCAATGATGCAAATACTCAGTTAACCTACAGGTTAGACTAGACACTCATGCCACCCAGAGATTAAATACAAATCCTCAGTTTGACAACAAGTGCTCAATTTCAATGAACATAAAACTAACGTTACATGCAAAGAACAACAAAAGAACAACAAATGTGGAGAGGAATTATCCAAGTTACTGATTGGAGAGACGGATTTCCAGACTTCGGCTGATCTGACTGGAAGCGGAACTGCATTCCACCAATGAACAGCTTTGCACTCATTAACTGTTGAGTACCCGAATTAAACCTAGTGGAAACTAAAGATGGTTCAAACCCAGGTTGCTGCAGCAGTGTTATGTAACCACAGTCCATAAAATTAGCACAGTCTTGAGGTTACCAAATTCACCCTTGGTAATTCGGGGGGTTGACTAGTGAGGGGGATGGGTGGGTTAAGCCATACGCAAGTGGATGATGGCTTGTGATGAATCAAGATACCCTGCTATCCAAAGTGTACCATCATATAAACCTACACTTTCTGATCACTTTATTAGGTACACCTCCTTTTGTCTACACATTATCCATTATATCAATTCCACCTACCATATACATGCACTTTGTAGTTCTACAATTATAGACTGTAGTCCATTTGATTCTCTACATAATCTGTTAGTCCCCTTTACTCTTTTCTCCAATGGTCAGGACCCCCACAGTACTATTTGGGTGTTGGATCATTCTCAGCACTGCAGTGACACTGATGTGGTGCTGGTGTGTTAGTGTGTCGAGCTGCCATGACTGGATCAGACACAGCAGTGATGCTGGAGTTTTTAAAGCACTGTGTTCACTCACTCACTGTACATTCTATTAAACACATCTACCTTATTGCTCCACCTTGTAGATGTAAAGTCAGAGACAGTAGCCCATGTTGGTCAGTCACTAATCCTTCATCAGTGCTCACAGGATGTTGCCTACAGGATGCTGATAGCAGGACATTTTGGTTGGTGGACTGTCAGTCCAGCAGTGACACTGAGCACTACTGTGTCTGATCGACTCGTATCAGGGCAACACACACACAAACACACGAACACACAAACACACCAGTGTCTCTGCAGTGCTGAGAATGAGTCATTTCCCAAATAGTACCTGACCTGTAGTAAAAGGGATTATTCATTTATTTTACACCTATTCTATATTACATACTTATTCAGATGCAAAAAATGTGTTTGCCAACATCTGGCACATGATCACAGCTTGCATATTCTGTGTCTAATAAGAATATCGAATAAAATTAATACTTTAAATCAAAGTAAAATGCAATTAATGCAATCAAAGTGAGATTAATGAACAAACTAATGACTGATTACATTAACATTCAATAAATTTGTTTCTATTGAGCAGACGGTTGCCAAATGGTGCATCGGTGCGGACCATACCCATATATGTAATTAAAATAATAAACAAACAATTGCTTCCTTTACACAACTAAATACTTACAAAAAGTCACTCCGGTTTCATTACTGGCTTGCACAGAAAATAGCACTGAATCTGCATCTGCCCTATTCTGTGCAGCAGACCAGACCTGAGCAAAACCAGCTGGACTAAAGGTCACAAGGTTTTGGAGAGGATGCCTTAGAGACTTTGTTTTACTGATTAAATGATAAAGAGGGTATATCTGAGTATACACTGTGTACCACTGATTACATAGGCATTCTCGATCACCACTCAGTGGGTAAATATTTGGGTAATTTGAGCTGCTTTTGGAAGTCGTGTTTAGGATATGGTTACATCCTTTACTTTGTGGACTTGGACACACATCATTCCTTATGTCCACACAGAGGAGCAGCAGCACCCGAAACCAGATATCCCTCTATATTACTCCTGTGGTCACCATTATCAGTCAGGAGAAATAGAACAGACCCTGTTCTATCTTTAGTAGTACAAATGGGCAGAAGAGGGTTTGCCTACATTTTTTATTAGAAAAGAAAAAAAAACCTGCCATACGTTATTCACACAATTTCACATCTGGTTTCCATTGACAGAGCTATGCAGTCAACTGCAGTGTGCCAAAGTAGTTTTTGGAGAGTCACTGCCTAAAGAATGCAGGAAAGGCAGTCTTTTCTACACACTTCTGTGGTGATTGCCGGTAAGAACTTAGCAGGAGAAAGATTTGCAGAAATATCGCAGTGGTGGACAGATTGAAGGGTGCATACAACATGCGAGAACACCCATGACGTGACCCACTGTCAAGAATCTACTAAAATGTCAAGAGTCATGTTGAAATTAAAGGGTGAGGTGGATGAGAAGTGGAGCCACAGGAGATCACGAGGTGCCGGATGGATGGGGGTGTTCAGGGGCAACTGTAAGACTGTACGAGAGGTCACTAGTATATTATTCCACCCCGGATAAACAAACAGAATCCGAATCCCATGAGCCTTTGCTCTCCTCCCTTTCCCACTAACCATACAGTGCAAATTTATGACCAAACATGGCCATTGTCGTCACTGTCCTCCTGTTGTCAGTAACCCTCCCCTAAAGCACAGGCCTGTACTTTCATCTCTTAGAACTACAAGCCGTGAACGCTAATGAGGTAGTCCAGAGAATTCCCAAATTATAATACCAAATTATAATGTTCAAGCACACCTAAGCACATGAAAGTCTTAGCTAATGAAAAGGTTGGGGTCAGGTGTAGCTCAAGGACTGCTAACCCAATTTTGTCATTCAGAACTGGAACATGCTGGGATCAGACGGAAATATATGACATGACCATTCAATTCAGTGGGTTCAGCTATTTTGAGAACAAGCATAGCTCAGTGGTTAAGGCTCTGGTCTACTAAGCGGAAGGTTCACATCCCGGCTTCACCAAGCTGCCACTGTTGGGCCCTTAAGACTTCAAATGCGCAGTCAGTATATTTCAATTACACCCACTGTTAAGATGCTTAAAATCAAACATCCAGCCATCCAACCTCTATAAACAAACACCCGAAAAGTGGGTGAAGTGGTAGGACAAACAAGCTCACAGGTCTTAAGTGCTGTCTGGTGTAAAAAAAAAAAAAATTCTGTTCTTGATGACTTCATTCACAATAGTACCGAGGAAACTTTCACACAAGAGCCATGTTCGGACAAGTACAAGTGCAACATAAAGCATTAGCTACAGCCATGTAAATCACTCTGGACTTGGAAGCAGTCAAAGCACTTAGAGTCTGACAGACAAATCTGGGAGAGCAGGACAACACTATGTGCCAGTTATAAAGTTTGGTGTAGGATAATGTTCTGGTTCTAATTCCATAAAAAAGATTAAATGCTACAACTTTAACAACATAGCTGTGTGCTATGTTTGTAGAAGGTCAATTTTTCACGTTTCATCATGACAAAATTAGATCAATATGCACAAAGGCCAACAAGACTTGTGTTGTTTGGAAGAACATGACAGGCCCATGCAAAACCCTGACCCCAAGCCCATCCAACACCTCCAAGGCATCTTATTGGAATACTGTACATCCAAATAACAAAACCCTATTTCAAAGTCACTTTTGGGGATGAGCCAGCACTCGCTCTGCTGCTACTCATTTGGTGCTGGAGAGAGCTCTGCTATTGGTTGTCGACAATGTTCAAGTGACCATTTGCATCAGCCAAGGCTTCAAAATCATTTGGTTTAAGGCTGGCTTAAGGAAGGAGACTTGGACAACTAACATTAGTGCCCATTGTTACAGTCATTATTCCAGAGGAGTGGAGAATGGGACTGTGGTAGCCTAGCGGTTAAGCTACTGGACTTTGGACCAGAACGTCCTGGGTTCAAATCCTGCCTCTGCCAAGCAAGACCCTTAACCCACAATTGCTTGGATTGTAAGATTGTATAAGTTGTAAGTCGCTCTGGATAAGGGTGTCTGCTAAATGCTGTAAATGTAAATGAGAGAGTCATGGTAGCAAAGATGGACAATGTCCATTATAATGCCCATGATTTCAAATGTGATGTTCAGTAAGCACCGATCTGCATTTCAGGCCAACATTAGAACTGACGTGTTTGAGAGTTGCGGTCTACAGTAAGGGTGGACAATATGGCACAGTTATTATATCACAACATTTCAAGATGTTTTCATGAAGCACAATATTTATCATGATACATGTGATTGCAGACAAACGCATCAGTAGAGCAGATTCTTAAAAACTACTATTCAAATATTATCCCAAAGTGATTTATATTCAAAATGTGATGCACATAATCAAATTTAACAAGACTATGTACTTTATAATGACACAGGCAGTTGGTCAGTGTCCTTTAAGTACTGATGATATCCTTGATAGGCACAGAGATGCAAATTGTCTTTCCCAATAACAAAACTGATCATGATACGATAAAATATTGTTATAATGCGCACCCCTAGTCTTATAGGTATTATTTGCCCAGAAGTTAAGTTCAATAATGGGGCTCCAAACAAGGAAATCTACTTAGTCTTGAGTGCTTGAGTTGAAAGCAAATGGACATCTTTTTGCTGGTTCTTGAAGACTTTTTGGTCCAGAACCAAAAAAGAGGTCCAATTGCCTTCAGTTCAAGCACTCAAGACTACCATGACCTGGATGACTGAAAGCCTACACAGACGTGCTACTTAGTGGACATACACTACTGAAGTACTGCCTACGTACACCACACTGACAACATAAACCACACAATTCAGCATTACAGTTACAGGGCAACTTACAACTGATGAATTCCTTCAAAGTACAATCCAAGCAATTGTCAATTAAGGCTCTTGCTACAGGTTGCGACAGTAGCAGCAGTGCTGAGGCTTGAACCACGGACCTTCTGATCAAAAGTCCAGTACTTCAAACACTGCACTATCATCATAGGCATACCCATGAAATATACTCAAATGACGTACAACCTAGGAGATAGAGTACAAGAAGCCTTCTTCATTTGGAAAATTCATCAAATTTCAGTGATTTTCCCACTGAAGCTCAATAATACATTTGGTTTAATGAGACATATAGTGATCTAAACAGCCACTGGAATGACTTGAAGCTATTGGATTGGCCGGCTGTGGCTCCAGCCTGAAAATTTCCAGTGGAGCTCTGAATGGAGCGTAGCTCTGCAGGGCTCTGGCATGACTACACGTCTGATGTGTGCAGCCTTCCATCTCTAGCACTGAGCATAAAATAAGTACACAGTGTTGTGGTCTGGCAAGTGCAAGGGGTATTTGTACATAATTTCCTAGAGCAAAGGGTGGGCTTCTAAATTTGAGTGGTGGTTCACTAAATAATGAATCAAAAAAGCTTTTTTTTAAAACTCAAGAGCACTTGTCTTGATGGTGAGCCTGTTAAAGCTGCATGTGGAACCGAGCCTGAACAAAAATAGTATTTCCAGTATTTCTAGAAGAAGGAAAAATAAATTATTGCAAAGGGCTGAGGGCATATCTGATCGTAAGCCCAGTGTTAGAGGTGACAATGACCTTAAGCACAGCAAGATATGTTTAGATTGATAGAAAAACAACATAATTGCAGGGTTTTTAAAAAATCCACCCATTTTAAGAAATCTCGGGAAGCGCTTCAATAAAAATATTTTGCTGTATAACCCTCAGTTTTTCTCTCTGTGGCTGAAGTGGAGGGAAATACTCCTGCCATTCATACTGAAATGATTTACTGACATTATCAGTGGAATCACTTCCTTACACACAGGGAAGATTAAACTGCTAGCCGACATGCTATGACTTGATTTAGGTCGAGTCTGTTAGCCCCTTAAGTTGCGTCCTAAAACCATCATTGTTTTTATATTATTTCTGCTAGTTCTGCTCATTGGTACTTTCTGCCACACATCAGTTGTGTTATGTCTACAGTCCTAGGATTTCAGTGATGTGGAGAACAAGGACAGAATCTGGAATTTCAGATGTTAAAATGGGTATTTCAGTTTATTGTTGTTTTAGTGAACATTAGTCTTCAAAGAAAGCATTCAATGTGAGCTCTGTTCCTATCCCACTTCTAAACTGTACTTTATAGATAATGTTGCACCACAACCACATTCTAAAGGCATACCTGTTCGACTTATCACATGGCAGAAACTCAATGCATTTAGAGATGTAGACATGGTCAAGACGACCTGCTAAAGTTCAAACCAAGCATCACAATAGGGAACAAATGTAATTTAAGTGACTTTAAACCTGGCATTGTTTGTTGGTGCTACACAGTCTGGTCTGAGCATTTCGGAAACTGCTGATCTACTGGGATTTTCAAAAACGGATATCTCTAGGTTTACAGAGAATGGCTAGAAAATGAGAACATATCCAGTGAGCAGTAGTTCTTTGGGCAAACATGTCTTGTTGATGCCAGAAGGTCAGAGGATAATGGTCAGGCTGGTTTGAGCTGATAGACTGGCAAAAGTAACTCAAATATCCACTCATTACAACTGAGGTATGCAGAAGAGCATCTCTGAATGCACAACACATTGAACCTTGAAGTAGATGGGCTCAGCAGCAGAACACTCTAGGTGCCACTCCTGTCAGCTAAGAACAGGCACATGAGGCTACAATGTTGGACAACAGAAACTCACCAAAACTGGACAATAGAAGATTGGAATTGAACGTCGGTTAAATACTACAGCCTGCCAGTATTATTGTTGACAATGACAGCGGTAGCATCTTCTATGCCATGTCATGTCATAAAATCATCTCAAACCAGTTTCTTGAACATGACAATGGGTTCTCCATACTCAAATGGTGAAGTATTGGATTATTACGTGGCTGTAAACAGACGCAGTGAGTTTACATGCACTTGGGTAATCACATAATGGGAAAGCTCCGGGTTTTGACTCCGGCAACAAACTGATTTCTACTTAATAATCTAAAAGAAGGATGTGACGTAAACTTCAAACTTTAATAATTAAATAATACAATTCTTCATTTCCTCTAGTATATAGAGTACTGCATTTCGGTACCTCCAAAAGTGTTTGGTTGTAGATGCTGCATTTAGCTCCAGGGTTGCCAGATCCCACAAGCGAAATAAGCAGGCAGGTTTACGGAAACAAGCCCATAAGAAGCAATGCCTCTTACAATAAGTGACTCTGGCAACCATGTTTGATTTTGCTAGCAGCTCCCAAAGTTTGGATATCAAAGTCTGGATACCCATGCTCTGAGAAATTCGATTACTGAGGAAAATCCAGCTCTCTTTATTCGATTTCTTAATTTGATTTCTAGGCGTTAATCTAATCTGAGAAATCAGAGAATGCTGTTTACATGACCACTTGAATAATCAAATAACTGCAGAAACACGATCATGATCAGATCATTAAGTGCATGTAAACACACCAAGTGGGACGGTGGTTGCTTAACGGTTAAGGTACTGGACTGTGAACCAAAAGGTCCAGGGTTCAAATCCCACCTCTGCCAAGCTGCCACTGTTGGGTCCTTGAGCAAGGCCCTTAACCCACAATTGCTTGGACTGTAAGACTGTACCAATTGTAAGTCACTCTGGATAAGGGCGTCTGCTAAATGCTGTCAATGTAAGTTTCTGAACATCCTTAACCATCAAAAGCACCTGTCTAATCCCTTGAAGGCCTAAACAGACAAATTGTCCACCTTTACCTTCATTGCTACACCAGTTTAAGCATCTGTTTACTTTATACTCATGCACATCTAAAATGTATTTTTCCAACCCTAAATTTCCACATCACGGTAAAATAATACTGCATTTATGATTGGAACCCAAATATGACAAGATGAAGCATAAAATTGAGCAAGACGTCTGGGTCTGCATACGTTTGATATGGCTGATTCTAAAAGCCACAGTGCTAAGAATAAGCCACAAGGAGCAGGCAGTTCTCTTGGTTTGGAATCATTCATCAGAAATGGTGGGCTCGCTCTGGAGCTTGATTGAATAATCTAGCTCAGGAAGCACTGTGGATCAGAGCCGAGCCAAAAGGTGCAACAGTTGCATGGTCAGCAAACTGCTAATGTGATGATCACACATGCAAGCAATTACTTCTGACACATGGCTGCTGGTGGAAGCTGTGGATACGGCTAGCACTGACCTTTGGGTTAATGCACCAGAACAGTGGTAAACCTCTACTCCATCATCAATCCTCCCCCTTCTCCATATCTCTCTCTCTCTCTCTCTCTCTCTCTCTCTCTCTCTCTCTCTCTCTCTCGACCTGTTAACTTTGTCATTATTTATTACTAGTTACACTGGAGTTGGGGACTGGGGCAGCACAGAAGATACGCTACTGGACTATTAACTAAAAGGTTCAAGTTTCAGCATTGTGCTGCTGCCACTGTTGGGGCCCATGAGCAAGATCCTTAACCCACAATTACTTGGCTTGTTCCTTGAAAGATTGTACAAGTTGTAAGGTGATCTGGATAAGGGCATCTGCTAAATGCTGTAAATCTAAATGTAACCACTTGACCGTCACAGTGAAAAGCATTTCTTTTTATGTCAAAAAATTGTTTTATCAGACTGTGATACGATTTGCATCATTTTTCTGACAATGCCACCAAACACGCCATCATTCTAAGCGACACGGCTTACATGAGCTGTCTGCAGAGCTCAATCTGGGTTTGGTTTGATGTTCATAGACCATGTAGAAATTGCGATATAGCCATAATATTTGAAAATAATTGTACATGACTTTATTGTGTGCTAGTGGTTTTGAGTAAAGAGAAACGTTTTTTTAGACTGGATATTAAGGGTTTTGTTGGGGGTTTTTTCTTCGTTTGTGTGTATTTTTTGAGTCCAGTGTCAAAAATGAAGTAGTCATGTTGGTGAGGTTGTGAGGAAACCTGCACAGTAAATGTTTTATTTAATTTATTTTGACATATTAACTTCGCCTATCCTGGTGGCTGAGGGGTGGAGTGTTCTTACTCGGGGCTCAGTCCATAGCAGGGCTGAGTAGTGGGAACACCTCCAGAGACAGAGGATAACCCACCCATTCTGTCTCCCCTCCTTCAGACAAAGACAATTATGCCTGCAATAATGGCACTGGGATTTGAACCTAGGTCTCCATATTGAGAGGCTATCAAACTTCAGCTGCACCATTCAAGCCCTGAAAGTTCTATATATATATATAGAGAGAGAGAGAAAAAGCATAAAAAATTGGCCTAAACAGCTCCTAATGTGTAATGTTTGAATACTTTTATTAAAACAGCCATTCTATTTATTCATCTTTTTTTTAAATCTAAAACCACTGTGGGACAGGCAGGAATGCCAGTCTATCACGTTCACATCTAGGGGCAAGTTACAGCAGCTAATCCACCTACTGACCTGTTTTGGGAGGTGAAAGAAATCCACTCAGAGAAGACAAACTCCACCGAGACGTTAACCAGAGCTCAAACCCGTCCCCAAAGCTACCAAAGTTTTGTAAAGGTCAAATAAAAAGGTAGAATGTACAATTTTCCCCCATTACAGAACCACTAAATCCCACAATACATCTCCCAAAACTGCTTCTTTATCTCCAGTACCATTTTGAAAATGGGAAGCAGAAAGATGTGTCTCTCCACCTCTCTGTACAGTCCTATAATGCACTGCCAGAAGAAGAAAAGATAACACATGAGCAAAAAATATGAAAAGACTGCCAACTGGGCCGTGACTGGTATGAATGAAGGATAGAATTATTTCCAGTAGTTTTGTTTCTTTTCCCTCATGTTGATGATCCTTCTCCCTGGAAACGTGTAAACACTGCCCTACTCCCAAGAGTAATAAACGTTTGAGCAGTGACGTGTACTTTGACCATACCAGCTCAGAGAGGCCTGAAACACGGACACTGACAGAGGCACAGAAAGATACAAAGAACATTTTAGTTTTTATTTGAGCTATTTACTAAGAGTGACTAATATTTGTTATTTTACTTTATTAAGTTACTTCTAGTACATTTCTGTTTAGACTGTTTATACTACACCCCATAACATGTGAACATAAAAGAGCAATGGACCTTTGTTAGCTGAACATCAATGACATATTCTATCAATTCTACAAGCCTCCCTCAGCTGACACTTCAGTGTGGAAACAGTTGCTTGGCTACTTAATGCATCCTAATGCAAAGTTGTCTCTTACCATATGCCAGTCACAGTGACAGATGAGCACTGTATGTGTATAATTTACTGCTCACAGACAGGCTTGTCAAATCAGAAACACACACACACAAACTGGACTGAATGACACCAAAATAAGCTCAGCGTTTGCAGCAGATCTTGAAGACAATGGAGTCGTTCAGGAAGAGCAGACATCCCAGCAGCTGCATCCTCTATCCCAGTGTTTATCTCACTTAGCAGAGGCTTACTACAGAGTCTTACAGAAATACACACAGCACTCTGACTTGATGTCAATTAACCTCATTCAATCAAAAAGTTTCAGCACCAGTCATGGTCAGCTTCTCAACCAACCGATAAGTGTAAAGGTACCTGCCAAAGCCCTGCAAAACTTTCCAAATAAACTCTAACTGTGTAAATAAATGACTGTACTCGATCAATACCTTCCAATATCTCTTCTACATGACTAAACAAGCCGTGGCGTTTCGCACATGGTTCTCTTTATGAATCACACAGTAGGCATGCTGTATCTTACAATGAGGAGCTTCCACTTAAAATGTCACGTCCTGTTTTCTCCACCTCCTGCTCCAGCATAGTCTTTTTTCCCCATATCCCATGATCATTGTTTGCCCCTTGGCTTAGTTTCTCACACCTGTCTCATCTCAGTCTAAGACCCCATTTAACCTGGTCTTTTCATCCGTCTTTATTGTATCCTGATTTTATCCAGATGCACTGAGTCTTAATACTGAAAAGTGTCTCCAGTCAGCCGCGTTAACCGCGTAATATGTAAATCAGTTCCAAAGACTGGACCATTTACTTCCTGTGTTGTTCATGGGTTTTATTTACAAAACAGTGTTGGTGCATCAAAGGTCATGATTATACATGATCTTCTTACTTCCTTAAGCTAAGACGACGACCTACTTTGGGAATTAAGGTTGAGACGCAGACAGCTGTTAATATTTAATAGAGCAATGATCCAGTCATGGCAAGCAACTACTACGGTTTTGTTTCAGTAGCAATGCCTGGGTATTGGGGTGTAACGAAAAATCTGCTAATGATTCGATTCATGATACTGAGTTCACAATTCGATTTTCTTACTTTTTTTTTTCCTGAAGTGTAAACAATGCAAAACATTTTCTAACAATGTAAGAATAACATAAGAAAAAGTAAAGTAGGTTACTAGAAGCAGGTTTAAAATGCTAAATAAAACGCTCTATTGTAGCATATCAAATCTTAAGTAACCGAGGGAAAACATTCCTTTTTATTTCTCAAGAATAACAATTCAAAATAGTGTACAGTACACACTTTGTTCGCAATCACCTCGGAACTCGTCAAATTCAGTTCTCTACTCATTTTGAATAGAAAAAAAAAATGTCTCGGTTCTCATCATTGGCTCAATACTCTGCACACTCCCTTCAACTTCAGCCGAAACTCGATTCATGAGTCATGATTCAGTGACTCAGATTCACAATAGCGCTTTCTCAGCGAAGAACGAGAAACTCAGTTCATGATACATTTAACTTGTGATGGATTTGTCAGAACATATCCCCTTCGAAAAAAAGGGAGACCTGAACAGTACAACTCCATTAATGCATATAATGCCTTATACGGTGTGGATTTTCTGGTGGGGTTTTGTTTGTTAGGGTTTACTGCCATTCAAGCTCAGATAGGCTATGTACATGGCTATGTACTGGTTGGTTCAGACTATTTCTATTTCAAACTGTGAGTGGATGGGTCAGAAAACACACTACATCTGTTTTTTGATGTTTAGATGGTCTAAACAAAGACAAAAAGACAGGAAGCAGAGCTGGAGGTGGCAGAACTTAAGATGTTGAGGTTCTCTTTAGGAGTGTCTAGGGTGGACAGGATTAGGAATGAGATCAGATTGACAGCACAGGTTGGAAAATTGGGAGACAAAACTCAAGAGGGAAGACTGAGATGGTTTGGACATGTGCAGAGGAGGGATAGTGGATATATTGGTAGGAGGATGTTGGCGATGGAGCTGCCAGGCAAGAGACGGAGAGGAAGACCAAAGAGGAGTTATTTGGTTGTGGTAAATGAAGATATGCAGGGAGTTGGGGTGAGAGTAGAGGACGTGGAGGATAGGGTGAGGTGGAAACGTTTAACTCGCTGTGGCGACCCCTGATAAAGGGAGAAGCCGAAAGAAGAAGAAGAAGAAGAAGAAGAAGAAGGTCTAAAAAGTTCATAATCTTTTTCAGGGAGTTTCGTTCAAATAGGTCTTTTATATTACTGTCTTTTTAAACTTTTTCCTGGTATCGTCAGTTGCAGGGCATTCTGTTAGGATATGTTTTATTGTTAATCGTGAGAGACAGTTCTGGCAGGGTGGCACATCTTCCCCGAGAAGGTGGTGACGGTGTGTCAAAGCTGAATGACGTTAGCGCCGTTTGGTCTTGTCTTTTTAGTGGATATTTGGTTGGGATCCTCTTGAGCCTCGGGTTTAATTCGTGTAGCTCGTATTCCATACAACAGCTCCATTCCTCTTGCCATGTGCTTTTACAAAGAGTTCTGACTCGGTAGAGGGTGTCTGTGGGTGGGACATGGCAGTGGGTGGGACATGCTTTTTCCATTGCCTGTGATGTTACAATGGCTGGGGATCCAGCAGTAAGTGGTGTAAACTCCCCAATGTCTTAGGTCTTTATCCTTTGCTAGCAATTCTAGAATAATGGGTTGATGCGTTTGTAGGGATACCAGTGCTTGCAGGCAAGATCTGGAGTCGGGGCATATCAAGAAATACTTGTGCTCTCTTATCTGAATGTAGTTCATGGCTAGGAGTACGGCGTGGGCTGCTGCTGTGAAGATAGAGCTGTGTTGGGGAGGCGTATGCTGTGTTGGTAATCAGATGTACACGCTGCTGCTCCTACGTGTAGTTCTGTTTTAGACCAGTGTGTGTAGATGATTTGGTGATATGGGTGCATCCATGTGATTTCCATGAACTGGCTTAGATGGGTTGTAGGGAGGGTACCCTGTTTTGGGTACTCGGCTAATTTAAAGATTATCATGGGTTTTATAACCTTCCAGGGGGTTATTAGGGGGCATTTGGTCATATTTTCCGAAATGTTTAGAGCTTCTAGGAATGTTTTAATACGAAATCCTAGTGGTCTGATCATGTTTGGTTTATTCTCATATAGGTGGTGGTATTGGTTATTAAAAAAGTGGTTGGTAAGCTGGGTTTTCTTTTTTCCCTTGGATCTTGATGGAATATTGCAGGCTTATTTGTAGTCTCTGGAAACGTGGTTCGTTTACTTCTACGTAGAGGCTTTGTACACTCCCAGGACCAGTCCGAGTCCTTGCTGATGTGTTCAGTGGTTTCGAGTAAGAATGTCTGGTTTCTCCCTAAACAGCACTTCTGTAGTCTAAGTGTGATTGAATTAAGGGGATATAGAGGTGCATCGGAGCCCCATCTTGTGTTTGCTAAAATGTTAATGATGTTTAAGCATTTGGTTTTAGTTGTTTGTATATGGGGGATGAAGGATGGTTCACTGTCCAGTAACAGTCCCAGGAACCTGATCGTTTTCTCCACCTTTATGGCTCCGGATGTAGGGATCTTGGTTGACAGAAATAGTTGCAGACAGTTTTGGTTTTGAATAATTGGAACCCATATTGAGATGTCCATTTTTGCAGGCGGTTTATTTTCTGGGGGTCTGGAACGGATTAATTAAATTTACACTATTCCTTATGGGAATCATTTGCTCCGTTCTCCTCGTATTCATTTACATTTACATTTAGCAGACGCCCTTATCCAGAGCGACTTACAATTGGTACAGTCTTACATCCAAGCAATTGTGGGTTAAGGGCCTTGCTCAAGGACCCAACAGTGGCAGCTTAGCAGAGGTGGGATTTGAACCCTGGACCTTCTGGTCCATAGTCCAGTGTCTTACCCACTAGGGGGTATTCAGTTCTCAACAAGCCTTCTGGAACGAATTAACTATGTGAAACGAGGTACCACTGGACTTTTCTTGTATAAAAATGTAATTAAAAAATAAATAAATTAGAAGGAGTTTTACATAAGAATGAAAGCATGACATGATTACGCCCTCTTCTGATCAAATAAATGCATTTGCATTAGATGGCGTAATAAACAGAACGCATGTGACATCGTCAATCTCTATGATGCACATCATGACATTTTTGCAACGCGATGCATCATTACACCTCTACTGGCAGCCAAGAATGGAGGGATGTCATGGATGATGCATGCATCATGTCATGCCTTCGAGAGACAGATAAGTGTAAATGTGTTTTTTTTTTCTTTTTATAAATATGTTCTTAGTGCAGATAATTCACCATGCAAGTCACCTAATAAGTCATCTAACAAGGTTAGTGGTAACAGCTCACCAAAAACCACAATAGCGCTTAATGTATTTACAATAAACAAGCTTGTATTTCACCTGATTACTGTTTTTATTTTTGTCTGTGTATACAGGGTGTCTACAAAGTAAGTCCCACTTTAATCTTTTTTACTCCACAACCAACCTGGATGAGAGGATCTTTTCAGATTTATATAAAATTACAAGGAGCCCAGGTTTTATTACATTGATTCAGTGTGAGCCCTGTGGGTGACGTTGGTATAATACAAGGCACGCATTAACAATGTCACAGTGGGACTGACTTTACAGACACTACGGTATTTAACACCACTCCATTAATGCACATCATGCCTTATACAATGCGGATTGTCAGGGGGTCTGGAATAGATCAATTCAGTCTACATTATTCCTTATAGGAAAAATTCTAGGGACCACTGTAATCATTTTGTTTAAGCAGACAGAAAATGCAGCTGATAAATCAACGGAAGCGCAAATATGTTTGTCCTCAGCCCATGTGTAAAAGATCTCACCTGTATGTTAGGACTGCAGGAACTGGAGAACTGCAGTTCTTAGAACACCGAGTACAGGCCTTTGTTTTGCTCCTGCTTCAAGGTAGGTACTTTTCTCAGTGCATAGGATCCCTGAGTGACGTGATTATGTGGTGGTTGGTCCAGACACAAGGACTATGTTGAGGGGAAACCGCCATTTTTAAATATACTCTTACACCAGTAGCTAAATAACATGCCTCATAAAAGTTACATTGAGTGCATTTACATGCACTTAATACTCCGATCATAGCCAGATTTCTGCAGTTATCTGATTATTTGCGTGGTCATGTATACAGCAGACACCGATCTAGAAATCAGAATAAAAAAGACGATAAAGACAGCTGGATTTTAACTCCGTAATCAGAGTACTCGTAGCATGTATACCCGATGATTACCTGATTATAATCTGTGTATTCATAATGCATGTACACTCGTTGATCGGATTACTGACAAAATCTGATTTTCTGCAGTTATCGGATTATCAAGTGCATGTAAATGTGCTCATTTTAATGTCCATTGTAATGTTTTTCTGCAGAGTGTCAGATATTGTAAAATCAATGTCCAAACAAGAGCAGTTGCTGATATTCTAATCACAAGCTCCTCGTCTTCAGTTGTTTGTGAGAAGTTATTTACTGGGACTGTGGTAGTAGCCTAGCGGGTAAGGTACTGGACTATAGACCAGAAGGTCCAGGGTTCAAATCCCATCTCTGCCAAGCTGCCACTGTTGGGTCCTTGAGCATGGCCCTTAACCCACAATTGCTTGGATTGTAAGACTGTACCAATTGTAAGTCGCTCTGGATAAGGGCATCTGCTAAATGCTGTAAATGTACTTCTGAAATGTCTCTGTCCTCCACCATCCTGTCTTGTTGCTCTCAGAAAAATCCCACCCAATCTGTTTCATTTGTTGACAGCAATGCGCAAATGATCTGGAAATGCTCTGGTATTGTTTAGTGTTTAAAAAAAGTGCCTTCAACATCAACTTCAAGTGCTTTACTACTACCAAACAACATAAACCCTTACTCAAGAGCAGAAATAAATTCCACTCAGCAACAATAATTGTACACTATTACAACGGCACTCTTGTACAAGCATCTAACCTAAAAATGGCGCCCATGCTTTTTTTTAAATACAATGCACACACACACACACACACAGCCACAAAAACTCTTCCTCTGAAGGTTAATCCAAGAAAAGCACAACTGCTCTCATCTGCCATTGCTGGTTTGAACTTAAAACATGCCTTCTCTGCTCCTCCTTTATAGCCCTCAACAGACCCATCAAAACTGGACCACTTCCATTCCTTTCCTTCCAACATCCAAACTGAACTCGAGGAAATGAGATCTACGGAAAGAATTAGTCCGGAAGAGCTTGCTCGGTTATCACCAAGAGGCCAGGTTTATCCTTATCGATTGTAGTAAGCCGAGTAAAATTTGGGGGATTTGGATGGTGACGTGGGCCGTTGTGCTGCAGGGGGATTTTTTCCATCTCAGTACTCCGGGGATTACGCCCCAGGCTCCGAAACACAGAAAGGCCGGCTGTTCGGCAGGAATGAACTCGCTTCAAAGGTAACTATAAATCAAGTTGCCGCAGTCCCATCCCCCTTAATTCCCTCCGTCGTCCTGCAGTCTAAGACACAGGGCCACTCGTGTGCCAGTGAGGGGTGAGACATTACCTCAGACACACAGCGCCGGCCCCTGCTTCCACTGCCTATGACTGCTTAATGTACAGGGATCTCCACTAGCTTCTGCTCACCACTTATGCTGTACTCTACAGTCCTTCACTACTGGCAGCGATGGAAAGCCCACTGTTTAAGGAGCGGAGTAATATGTCGATATGACATGAGGAGCATGATAAACTACCCTACAGATGTATGTAGACACCAGAAAAAAAGAAAAATCACATCTACATGCTGAATTCCAAAATCATGCCCACTAATGTGGGATTGGTCACCACTTTGCTTCTCATCACTCTCCAGGGATTCCATTAAGCCAAGAGCATTATTACAGTCAGGAACTGATGCTGGGCAATGAGGACTACAATTCAAGTTCAGCCCTAAAGTGTAGGGTGGGGTTGAAGTTAGGGCTATGTGCAGGCCAGTCAAGCACTTGCACATCAGAATTGGCACTATTTCTATACTGAGCTCACTTTGTGCATGAGGCATTATCAGGTTGAAACAGGAAAGGGATTTCAACAGACTGTTGCAACAGCGATGAAAGCACACAAATCTTTAGAATATTATAGTATAAAGCCGCATTAATAATTGCCTTCACGTGAGCCAAGGAATCAACTCCAGTCATTTATTCCACCTGCACCACACTTTAAAGTTGCTACAGTTAGGGGTGTGGAATATGGGAAAAAAAAAAAAAAGATATCAATACTTTCTGGGATTTTGTTGATAACGATAATTAGACGATAATTTGGCAGTGTATATCTTGGATCAAAGTCATCAAAAGTTGTTTGATCTCTCTCAACCACCTGAATTGGCACCGTGTCTTTCGCAAGATAATTGGTGACAGCATTAGTTTCGTCTTGCCATCTGTTGCTTTTCTTGTCGTAAGGCACTTTTTTTATTCCACTAAAGTTTGCCGAGTATGTGTTTGCACTGGTGCCTTGGCTGGCCTACATGCATCGAGTTGCTGCCATGTGATTGCCTGTTTAGATATTTGTGCTAATGGGCAGTTGAACAGGTGTACCTAATAAAGTACCTAATAAAGTGGCTGGTGAGTGTACCGTATTTTCCGGGTTATAAGACGCAATATCAATGATCGACAGCTAACGGATCGATTATAAGACGCATGAAATGAAACAAAACTCTTAAGTTCCATCGGAAGCTCAGTCTGGTCTTTACCTGGCACAG
This sequence comes from Ancistrus triradiatus, assembly GCA_025084515.1. Lineage (NCBI taxonomy): Eukaryota > Metazoa > Chordata > Actinopteri > Siluriformes > Loricariidae > Ancistrus > Ancistrus triradiatus. The sequence goes on along the minus strand of JAJAGP010000259.1, from coordinate 367,290 downwards.
GGCGTCTTCTTGCTTCCTCCACTTCCATATCATTGATTCGTTAATGTTGAATTCTCTCGCAGCTGCTCTATGTCCATGTTGTACTGCGTGACTGATAGCGTTGAGTTTGAAATCCGCTTCAAAAATGTATGAATGAATGCACGTACCCTAATGCTGAAGCACATACCGTATTACTCCACGATGCTGCGCACTACGGTGGCCGTAAGCTTCATAACTTACCAAGACCGTGCTAAAACATTTTGACAGATTTATGAGCGCCGTGTACCATCTACAATCAGTTCTAGGTCAGAAGGCTCAACCAGAATTAATTCATACATTAGACGCACCGCATTTTAAGGCGCACTGTCGATTTTTGAGAAAATGAAAGGATTTTAAGTGCGCCTTATGGTCCGAAAAATACGGTATGTTATTATTGATTTCTCACACATACTGTGATTACAGATTGCATAACTACAGTATCTAGAGATTGTGAAGTGATACACAACTTGGGGTAACGTTTTTAATGCTGATCTGCTTCATAATTGAGAGTTCATACATTACTTTGCAAATATTGTTTTACAATTACAAAGGCTTTTTTAAAGTACTTTAGTCTTTGACACTGGTAGTCTGTTTTACCTGTTACCTCTGCTGCCTCCATTTCCACTGCTCCAGATTCCCATACACAGAGACTTTTCATTCCTTCCCTGTTAGCAGTCTCATTCGCTGGTGTATGATTCCTCTCACCCTGTTCCGCCATTTCCTTAATCACATCCTCTGTTATTTAAATCTCTTGTCTGAAGCAGGCAAAAGCTCCACGAGTTGTTTGTGTGTCCAGTTCAAGCCTTAAAGCTTTTGCCATTTATATTCATCCTTGCTCTCTGGCCCAAGTCTTTATACTCTTGCTGTTTTTTAAAAGTGGCTGTTTTTTCTTTTATGTTGCATGGCTGGAAAGATATTTGGTAGCCTAATGTATGTTAAAATATAATGAAATGATTAAACTGTTCGTATGAGGTCAGTGACTGGTACAGACACAAGTGTTACTTTGTGCAACTGCCTGAGATCAAGTCATTAAGAAGTATCAGTATTTTGTGAAATGTTTCAGTTGACCGAGATGTTACAGGGAGTGCGTTAAATAATCCTTATTTAAAAAGTCTATAGGGCTTTGTGGTTCAGAGGTGAAACTGGGAAAAAATGTTGACTTTGCGGAGGAAGAAAAGTTGCAATCCATCATGTTATCTCCCCGCGTCACGTGCTACACTATCATGCAGAAATACATCAACACCATTTGTCACTGGTAGCGATAGCAGTTCAACTATGTGAATAAGAGCTAGCCTGAATAACAAACACAGATAACTGGGATAAAGTATGTACACATTCACCTAGACATTGCTGCTACTGAAACTCTAGAGCTAACGTCATACCGCAGTGCTGCTTCTGAAAATCTCTGTGCAACGTCAGCCATATCTGTTTCCAATCCCTTTCTTCCCTCAACCTTATTTTCCATTTACAGATTAATTCCAGGATGGATCCCAACGAAGAAACCTCATTAATGAAACGTGCATGACGATGCGCAATATTTTCCAATTCTGTTTCAATAAAGCAAACTCGATTTTCTTGACAAATGCAATTTCATAATGTAGTGGATCCCAGTTTTGAGCAGCTCACAAATAACATGGGGAGCAAAACAGACCAACAGCCCAGCGTGAAAAGTCTGGAAGAAGCCCATCACACCAGTTTCTGTCATGCCGGTTTATGAGAGGTAAAACTGACACAAATATAATTTGCTGCTCTAATCTGACTTTTGTGGTAGGTTCTTCGCAGTTTCTTTTTAATGCCGCATGTATCCAACACTAGTCTAGCCACTAGCCTACTGACCTACAAGAGCAGAAGAACATTGAGCCACCTGACACACACCTACAGAAGTAAACAAACAAACTGAAGTATTTTGTATTTGTATTAACTACTAATGTTGCTTTTATTTTTCTCTATTGATGAATGTAAGTGCAAAAGAAGAACAAATTCAGTAACTGAAGAGCCACAGTGCTGTTTATTTCCTGGAAGGAGTGACATGTCTAACAGTTTAGGATTCGGACGCTGTGTAGATGGCAGTGTTTTTAGCTGCATCTCTGATGCATTTACTTATTGTATGCATTCAGTTTTCTTGTGAAAACACCCTTTATATTTACACTACCCTAAAAAGGTGACCATGGTAATATCCAGTCAGCGACCATGTCAGTCAACAACCCTATTCACTGAAGGTAACGCAGTAGTTATATGGCAAATACCTATATACAGCACAAATATTTTAAATAGAAAATGGCAAAGGCAACATTTCCCCATCTATGTGAGTGACTTTCTTCAAGATTAGTAAAGCAGAATACCAATTTGAGGCAGCCCATAATTACTAAAAAAGCAGATAGGGGTTAGACTTTACTGACTGACTGGGAATGGGAGCGAGTTACAACATGACCACTAACCTATCATGCATTTCCAAATCTCCATTTTGTTTGAACACCACTTGAATCTGACTGTTTAGATTAAGGTCACACCGCCACATAGCACAACATGTATTGGATTTCAGTAGTACATATGAAAATGATCCAGGTCAGAATTGAAAAGGTCTGATTGAATCACACAGAGATCTAAATATAAACATAGTCATATTTTTTTCCATAACCCACTCAATCGAGTACCATGAGGAAACCCGCACAGCCAGAACATGTAAGGATCTCTGGAGCTGTGAGATGACAGCGCTAACCACTACACATATTTTCATTTATGTCATTTAGCAGATGACCTCATCCACTTGCAACTGACACAGTCTTACATTTACAGCATTTAGCAGACGCTCTTATCCAGAGCGACTTGATACAATCTTACAACCCAAGCAGTTGTGGGTTAAGGGCCCTGCCTCAAGGACCCAACAGTGGCAGCTTGGCAGAGGTGGGATTTGAACCCTATACCTTTTGTTCCATAGTCCAGTACCTTAACCGCTAGGCTACCACAGTCCCGTCTACAGTCAGGATCTCTGCTTGGGACCTCTGCTTGGCAGAGGTGGGATTTAAACCCTAGACCTTTTGGTCCATAGTCCAGTACCTTAACCGCTAGGCTACCACAGTACCGTCTACAGTCAGGATCTCTGCTTGGGACCTCTGCTTGGCAGAGGTGGGATTTGAACTAGGGATGCATCGATCTGATATAAGGATCGAATATCTGTCCCAAAGTCAGCTGGATCACGTATCGGAATATTAAACCAATCCGTGGGACCGATCCATTGACATGTGCCACACCATACATGAGTTACGCCAACAAGTTTGATGGCAATGTGCAACATCTGCTAAACAAATGTGGTAGGAGTGGTGGTGGCACTGCATAACGCAACATATAACATTACTTATATATTAATAAAACATAATAGTTTAAGATGTTTGACTAATTTTTATTTTGAATGCTGTGCCAAGGTTCTGCACAATTTATTATTTTAGTGACAAATAAATAGCAAGTTAGTACATTTATAGCTGTGTATTAACTTGTTATATTGTGGTTTAGTTGGTAAATTTATGTTTAAGTCAATACTAATGCCTCAAGTCTCTCCCACATGGTGAGGCATACAGTTCGGATCAATATCGGGTATCGACTGATATGTAAAGTTTATGTTTTCAGTATCAGAATTGAAGATCTGATCCATAATTTGAACCCTGGACCTTCTGATCTGCAGTCCAGAACCTTAATTGCTAGGCCAGCACAGTCCCATATCTGGTGATCAATGGCCGATTTGCAAATAAAATCCCCAATGTCTCCAATTACAAGATCTGGAAAGAGTGGTCTTCAACAGAGACAAAAACGTAACGTCCTGTTGTCTGGCTTCATTTTTTTTTTGTAAAGCCGCTATATAAATAAGTGTTAAATAAATAAGTTCTCTCACTAGTGGGTTGTTCAACAGGAGGACTCTCTATGCTATAAAAGCTTAGTTGGACAACACCACAAGGAGAGAGAGAAAAAAAGGCTTACATTCAAAACCAAAAAGTTCCTGGAAGACCTACTTCCATAAAACATGCATACACAAAACTCACTAGAAGAATGGTTTGACTTATTAGAAAGTACAGCCAATTTTCGCCAATGCTATCGTTTTCAAATGCAGTAGATACGCATTCAGCAGCTTACCCATGAATTAATATATTGACTGAATTAATATATTGTAGTAAAACAATCGTTGGGTTAATATAATCAATACCCCTTGCCACACAGACATCTCTTAGTGAATGAAGTCTTGTGTAGTGCAGGAGTGAAGTGACGATGATGAAAACCAATTCTTTTGGTTAATTTTAGCACGGCCACATTAGCCTGCATTATGTAATGATGACAGATGAGTTAAGGAGTGCAGTGTCTTCCTTTTAAAACTTCCTTAGGGATTTTGTCACACTCCACAAGGGGATCAGTACAGATCCTATCAGCTCTGCAATGTTAATTTTTAGTTCCACTCCGCTGCTCACATCGCTCAAGATGCTGATGTGTTCTAAGACAGTGCAAGAGTAAAATCACAGATGACCATAAAGTGTCAAAGTGTCCCCAAAACAGCCACTGAAAAACACTGCTGAAGCTCCCCATTAACCACATGTTGTTGGACATGATTCATGCTTAGACTGCTTGCTCAGGCAATCTTTTCTGCGTCTCAACTCTTTGTAGCTTTGCCTGTCTCAACAGAGATCTATGAATCCCGTTTCGAAGAATTCATGCAGGCCTTCTGTTCTAAATCAGCTCCATCCTTTTTGTCCTTTTATGGACACACCAAGGACACTTCCTCCCATTTATGGACTCCCCTGAGAAGCCAGAGCGGGGGGGGAGAGCGCTGTCAAGGTGTTCCAACTACTACCTCTGCCTGTACATGGAACACTGGCATCCTCTACAGTCCTCACCAATATTGCCAACCAATAGCTTGAGTGCCAGGAAACAACAGTGTCAGAAGGCTACGCTTAAGCAATGCTGTTTATGGTCTAGCGAGGAACGTGAAGTTGACACTCGCAGCGTGGCTGGCTTATCTCAGCCATCGTTGAAGGACGCCCTTAATCCCCGAGATGTGAGAAGTGCAAGACATTTGAGTTGCCGGACACGGAGTAGTCGAACCCTAACCGGGACACCGAATTCACAGTTTATTTAACGAATGGAAACACGCTCGTGTTCAGCTGCGCGCCATTCTGCAGGTCGGCCGGGGTGAACCAGTTTGAACCACTGTGCACTGCCAAACATTAGAACAAGCTGTTTGGAAATTCAAAAGTAACTAAACCAAGCTACACGGCAACCCACGCAACCACACACACACACATACGCGCATACACATACTCTCTCCGTTAGAAAATGGAAACATGTGCGTCGTTCATCCGATTATGCCTCCTCTCCCATGATGTCACTGCCATTTGCTGGTGTGCCATACAGATGTGCAGGATAATTAAGTACTAAGAAGTCATCAGCGCTAATAATCCAGGCTTGGCTCCCACTCGAAGACGTGTCTGTTGGAGGCAACCAGGCTACTCATGACATGCAACCATGAGAGCAGCGCTGCGAAACAAGCAGCAGGTCCCAAATCCGTGTTTGCATGTTGATTACAACGGAGAAATGCACAATGGGTGATGATTTCCATGCTCAAGACAAGATGATAAACACCAAGTGTTGCTATGGTAATTTGAAAAGATCCAGATGTTTTTGGAGTATCTGCTACTGTAAAATAATGGATGAGGAACGGAGATGAGCACTCACTATGTTTAATTAACTTACAGAAGACGTCATAATCAAAATAGGCAATCAAATCAGGAAAATGGAAACCGGATGTGGGTTCATGCATCATTTCTTCAGTCAAGACGTTGAAGTCGTTAAAGTGCTTGTTCTATGGTATAGGGTAGGGGTGGGCTATATGAGGATTTTAGACTGGGAACAATTAAAATATCTCCACGATTTGCCTCAGCGGAGAGATCGTGACACTACGCAAAGTAATAAAAAACATTTTATTACGTGCACTGAATTAGGCAACACATGAAATGCAGAACGGAAACAACCTGAATAGTTACATGGAACGGGTTTGAATTTTGCATAACGGACACGGGTGTACAGTTGTTTGGAAAATATGCAAAGACCTGTTTAGTGGAAATACAATATACTTGGTCAATCACTGAAAAGGAAGCACCCCGAAGAGTACGCCGAAAGCCAGATAGCACAGAGAACCCAATTGGGTGCTGAATCCAACAAAAGACAGTACTGATGCTGTGGCTTTTTACCAGGTTGATGATATGATACCAAATAAAACAACAAAAAACAAGGGATTTAAGAGGCTTCTATGAATAGCTGATCCTGGCTATTACTTTGCCACATTGCAAACACTTTTTGCCACAAATGCTGGATACACAAAATGCAAAGACATGATTGAATCCAAAATGGACAACATTCTACTGTAGTTCTTCTACACTCTGTGACTGCTAGCACAGATACTTACTTTTTAAATATCATTGTTTTTAATTTTCTTTGTTTAAAAAGAAGGCTTTACTAGCCCAAGTGCTCTCTTATTTCTGTTCTCCTGTTGAGTTGTTTTTTCTTTAATAGATACATTTTTGATACATTGTGGATAGTGATCCAGTCTAAGAAAAGATCATGAATGACATTTACACACACACCTAGAACAGGGAATGGTTCTGAGTTGTTTTCTGTTTTAAGAAGGTAGAATGTCACAATGATGGTGACAGTTTGTGGTACATATGTCTCATATTTTTGATCAGAGAATGATAGTGGTACCTGTACACAGCTGGCATGAGGATCAGTGTCTGGAGCCTAAACACATGCAGAAGTACCCCCTAGTTCAAAGTCCCCTCCCTCAGACAAGGACAATCATGCGTTTCTGTGAAACCTAACCCGACTCTGATGGAAGGACTCAAACCTGGCTCTCCGCAGTGGTGGGCTAGAAAATTTGCTTCATTACGAATGTCAGTATGCAAATCAATGTGACATATGAGGACACGAAGGTGATAATACACACTTCAGAAAATTTGGAAATATGAGTTTTTATATGTTTCCAGCATTACAACTTGCTCTTAACTGGGACTGGGATTAGAAACAAACAAACAAACAAAAAAACTGTTGCCACGATGTGCACTACTCAGTCATTGCTTATATTTTGCAAGTATTTATACAGTTTTGGTTTGAAAAACAATGCTGTTATCTGGTTATAAAATACATGCAATAAAACTTTATTTATTTATTGTTATATTTATAAAAAGGCCAGAGTGCAAACAGAGAGGGTGCATTTACAGCTGAAATTTAAGTTCAGCAATTGTGTGTCAAAAAACAAAAGGGATATCAGCATTATATATTGGCCACCTTACTCACTAAGTATCGGCATCGGTCGACCACTAAACACACACACATGCGTGTACCTTTGGTTTGGGTTACCCATAAAATTTATATTAAGAAGGAGAAGAAGAAGAAGGAGAAGGAGAAGAAGGAGAAGGAGAAGAAGGAGAAGGAGAAGGAGAAGAAGAAGGAGGAGAAGGAGAAGGAGAATAATAATAATAATAATAATGCTGTTCAGCAAGCATGTAAACTTTTCACTTGTAATCAAAGATCAGATTGACCTCAAGAAAACTTAGAAGGCAAACACATCCAGTGATTTCAGATCCTGGTTCCTCGACTGATTGTGAAACACACTTTCCAGTGTTTATTTAGCAAACTGCCCTGCATAGTAACCCGGACATGTGTTAATCATTCAGGTTAATAATCCCTGTTAGTCTGATCCAAACATTACTATGCCTGCTAGGAGCTCTCAATTACAGACTACAGACAAATACACATGGAAAAGAGAGCTGTGAATATAGTCCTAGCATAAGCAGTGAAGAGTGATTAGACTTAGTTTCTAGGCACATTGGTCACCAGGAATTTCAGGCTGTAGGTGCTGCTGAGATTAATTGGCTCACAGGGTTCCCATTTCTGCAGGACAACTTGAGTTCTGACTTGCACGTGTCATGCAATTTCCACGCTAGAATAACCAAATTGCTGACGGCATCCTAAGATGGATAGAAATGTACCAACGTCAAGCACTGTTTTAAATACAGCACTTTTTTGCAAACCTATAGAGCCTGCAAAGTTGCTTGGTAAAACATTATCTTGTCAGAAAACTAATGATTTTAAGCGACTTCAAAACTAGTATTTAAAAAAGCAATTAATATTACCGACCTGCCTGCTCATTTTATATTAAATCTATCACGAACAAAAAAGTTAACACTGAATTACTTCACATTATGTACGGTCTTCTTTCAGCACAACATATTACCAACAATGCACTGGTAATCCTGTAGCAATTTGCCTGGCTCAGTCCAAATGGTATTCCAACTCTTTTAAACCTCACTTATTTGCTTTGGCCCTTTATAGCACACTCAGCTATCACCTACATTTATTTTTCCCTGACAGTTTAGGAAAGTTTTATTGTCTGCTTGACAGTAGTAAAAATGAGAGTGCCAAGTAGGCAAATATTTTATGCGTGTTACAAGTCAGGGCCAGCAGGGCATTCGTATGGTGTTGTACGTAATGTCATGTTCACTAGCATGCAGGCTTGAGCGTGTCTCTCTGACGGCAAAATAGCTAAGCGTCTTCCTCCGGCTTAGGAAAAGCCGTTAATCATAAGAGGCAGGAGAGCAGCAGACAGGATAAGTAGCAGTCTAAGTGTCTTTAGGTCTGTAGGTCAGTTTCTTGAACATCCCAGGATTCGTGGGGTGAAGCAAAACCTGGATACTTAGCGGACGGAGTTCTCAATGGATGTAAAGGGTGCACTGTATGAGTCGTTATGTGGGCTCTAAGCTTGGGCAGATAATAGACATTATCTAATATATTTTGAATATACAGTACTGTGCAAAAGTATTAGGCCACCTTTAGATTAGATATACCATTGTTGACCCTTCTACAGTCCGAAGACGCTTGAACGGGAATGGTCTTTCTGAAAGGGTAGCAGCTAAGACACCAATTTTTTCGGAAGAGCAACATGAGGAAAAGGCCAAGATATGCTAAAGGTCCCATACAGTGGAATGGAGTGATGAATCCAGGTTTTGGATCCAGTTTTCAACAACGTTATAGATTGGAAAGGACTTCACGATACAATATGAATCACAATACGATTATATCATGATGCATTGCTGTGATATATATAAATATAGACATATGAGATATAAAAATACATCAATCACAATGTGTTTTTTCTTCCTTCAAAAATCGATGTAGTATATTGTGAAAAGAAATGTTGCGACCTATTGTGGTATCAATTTTGTAGCACAGTCGTATATATATATATATATATATATATATATATATATATATATATATATATATATATATATATATATGGACATTATACCATTGCTAAACCAACAAATCTAATGGTGGCCTAAGACTTATTTACAGTACTGCATATCAAATCACTGTAGCTTATGCTTAGTATGCAATATTATTCCTATATAATTTCTTTTCTATCGTTTTATTCGAATGAAAAGATTGCACCAAATCTTGCAATACACAAACATTCATATTTACTCTGCCAAAAAAAAAAAATGCTGGGACATATGCATGGAAAAAACTCTGGTATATGAGATAAACTCTACCGCACAGAGTACAGTACATGGGCTTGGTCAAAAGAAGGCTGCTTCAATGCCACTGTGCTGAGGGACTTCACTCTGTACTTTCTGAAAGTGTGGAAGATGAATGAGGACAACTGAACCAACTTTGTGTCTAGTATTTTACGGGACTGTGGTAGCCAAGAAGTTAAGGCACTGGACTACATTTACAGCATTTAGCAGACGCCCTTATCCAGAGTGACTTACAATTGATACAACCTTACAATCCATGCAATTGTGGGTTAAGGGCCTTGCTCATGGAGCCAACAGTGGAAGCTTGGCAGAGATGGGATTTGAACCCTGGACCTTCTGGTCCAGAGTCTAGTACCCTAACCGCTAGGCTATCACAGTCCCCACACTATGGACTACGGACCAGAAGGTCCAGGGTTCAAATCCCACCTCTGCTAAGATATCACCATTTGCTCCTTGATCCAGACCCTTAACCCACAATTGCAATTGACTTTATTAGTTGTAAGTGGCACTGGATAAGGGTGTCTGCTAAATGTTAACCCATATTACGCTTTCCAAAAATGCCGCATGTTTGTTCTATAAGTTTATGGGACAGACATGGCCTATACAGTCAAATTGGCTTTAGTTCCTTAGCCTGAAATCTAGATTCACTGGAAAATTAGTGCATCTCTCATACTAAACTTCAGTGTGATTCTACTGGTGGGTGGACTTCACATATGTTACAACGATTTAATAATAATAAAAAAAAGTTACTAAGAGTAGGAAATGTAGCCACGGTCATAAATAATTATGCAATATTAGAAGCCATTCCAGATGGTAATTGAACTAGATGATAATTACATAGGCTAAGGGTCAGAAAGTACACATGCTATGTTGACTTGGGCCACCCTAACTCAATTTGGATCATGATAATATAGTGTAATGCTATAATTCCTCAACCAATAATCATTTGTCTAAATTCCATTATCAACCCAAGTCTAGTGGGTTAAAGTCCTCACTCTAATATACCTTACAAGTCATTTACCACAGTCACACGAAATGACTGTCAGCATCATCCCGTCACACAACAGGAACAGTCACACAAGAATAAAAATGTTTGTGATCAAGCGTCTTACACAAACAGAACACAGAGAAAAAAAAAACATGATGCTGGACAAGAAAAAAAAAAGAAGAAACAAGACTATCCCAGAAGGGAAGTGAGATAGCTCACATGCAGCCAGCGTCCGTGTGGACATCGCGGCTGGCAAGAGGAAGAAGAGAGAGAATAAACAAACAGTACAGTAATGACTGAGACTGAGCAGCACACTGCCTCCCATGAGGCCCTTCTACAGAGGATCTGATTTCACCCATTCATTCCCTCCAGCCAGGGAGGAAACCACTGACTGCTCAGAGCTTCACAGCAGCACCTGGAGTCCCTACGCAGGAAACCTGAGGTCACTTCCCAGCATTCTGCACTCGCACCAGGCCCTGAACCTTCAGACACGTGCCCTTCCACACTAACTCAGCCAAATCAGTCAAGATACAGTTCGGGAAATGAGGTGGTTGACTAGAAAAGATAAGAACAGTCTGTTTTTAGGTAACTCCAGTCAATGAAGCTCATAGCACTCTGCTTGGTTACATCCGCTGAAGAGCACTTGCTTCACTAGTTGAAAACAGAACACAATCGTACAAAAAGCTGAAATTACTATAATTTGATTACTCTCACGCTTTGACACTGTACATTCTGTGCAAGGGCATTGGTTTCTCGAAGCGTACTTGATGCAAATGCCTCGCTGCTCAAACAACACCAGAGAGACCTGAAAGAATGAGCCAACCCTTAACGTCGATGGGCTACCATAGCAGAAGACCATATCAGGTTCTACATTAGTCAGCTAATAACATTAATACAAGGCCATGTCGGGCTAGGGGCGATATTGTACAAGTACAATATTGAAATACATTTATGATACACGATATTTATTTTAGGTGATCACAGAAAAAAGGCATCATTAGCAACAGATTCTTAAAAACTACTATTCAAATATTATCCCAGATTTTTATTCAAAATATCCTGCACTTCATCCAATTCAACAGGATTAATTACACTCTTTCTAAAGAAACATGCAGTTGGCGAGTGCTCTTTAAGCACTTGCAATATCCTCAAACAGGCTCAGAAAAGCCTACTGTATGTCCCAATTACAGAAATTATCATGACAGGATAACATATCATCCAATTACCCACACCCATGTTGAGCACAGTTTCACTGCTGGGCACTACTGAAGATTGAAAAACAGTTGCTTGTCTGATTAATCTTGATTAATGCAGCATAAATAGAATGAATCCATGGACCCTACTCACCTTGTCTCAAAATTTCAGGCAGCTATTGCTGTTGTACTGATGTAACCATGAAGACTGGATTCTGAGCGTACATTAGTCCTCCAATACCAACCTTGTTAGAATGATGAAGATTATCCGAGTATTGTTGCTGACCTTGTGCATCCCTTTATGACTGGTTTACCGTCTTCTAATACAGTGCCTTAACTCAAAATTAAATTCATATCAAACTGGCTCATGGCACCAAGCTCATTGAGAATGACATCAATTGCCTCCCCAGTCACACTAGAACACCGTTTGGATGTGGTGGGCCATGACATTCATGGTCTGAATGGCAGCCTGGACAACATCTCTAAGAAAAGGGTCCACCATCTTGATGAATCCATACCATAAAGAACTGAGGTCACCCTGTAAAGTGTGGGGTAAGGATCCTGTACGAGAAAGGTGTTCTTTATAAAATGACTGGTGACGAGAACTTAATGACACTAACGTATTCTTGATGAATAGTCAATTTCTTCATCAGGAAGTAACTGCTTCGGACTGACCACCATCTGTGCTTGGAAACCTTTTGCAGCCCTGTCACATTCTTTACTATCTGTAATACAACCAAACAGAAGACAGAAGTTGCAGTCTAGTAAACACACAGCATTTGCTCTCGCAGTGCTGTTTTTCTCGACTGCCTCTCAATCTGTTTCAAGTCTGAACCAACTTGTTCCTCGTAACAAGTTTGGGTTTGCACAGTTGTACTGTGGAATTCGCAAGGACCCACACACAAGCAGGCTACGAGCAAACACACAAGAACGCTCTGCATCGGCTTCAGCAGAAAACACAAAAGCAATAGCAGTGCGAAATTCAAATCATCACCTGCTACGGCTGGACTCACAGCTGCAGAGAAACCTTAAAAAACGAAAATATAGAAACAGGAAAGCCTGCATGTCCGATTCCACTCTCCTTTTAGAGTCACACCACAGATGGCGGCATTCCAGTGCCTGAAAGAGGCTAACCTTAGAAAAACACGCTGCTCTGAAAGAATGTGACCATTTTCAAGGCTCACTGGAGTCTCAAAGCCTTGACACTGGGCTGGAGAGGGGGAGAGAAAATGCAAACAACTGCATTTTCAACATCCCTCACCCTCTGTCAGGATTCAAATACCAGACACTAAAATTACATAGAGGATGGTGGGATGGAGAGTTTACAGACTTTTTGACTCGGTATCCCAGTATGGAGACAGAAGAGGGAAAATGGTTCTTCATCAAAATAATAGCACTGAAACAGCTGGCACCACTGGAAATCCACAGACCCTGCACACCGGCTAGTCAGGCAGCACAGAGCAATGGTGGAATAATCTGCCTGCCAGTCTTGCCAGACAATACGACATTTACACTCACTGGCAACGTCATTAGGTACACCTGTTCAACTGCTCATTTACATTTACAGCATTTATCAGACACCCTTATCCAGAGCGACTTACAATTGATACAGTCTTACAATCCAAGCAATTGTGGGTTAAGGGCCTTGCTCAAGGACCCAACAGTAGCAGCTTGGCAGAGGTGGGATTTGAACCCTGGACCTTCTGGTCCAGAGTCCAGTACCTTACCCACTAGGCTACCACAGTCTTATTAAAGTATATGTCTAATCAGCCAATCACATTGCAGAAACAATGCATTTATGTATGCAGACAGGGTCAATACGACCTGCTGAAGTACAAACCGACCATCAGAATGGGAAAGAAGTGCAGTTTAAGTGATTTTCAATGTGGCGTTCAGTTTGCTGGTGCTAGACGGACTGGTCTGTGTATTTCACAAACTGCTGATCTACTAGGATTCACACACAGCCATATCTAGGGTTTACGGAGTATGGCCCTCGAAATAAAATATCCAGTGAGCAGCAGTTCTCTGGGTGAAAATGCCAGAGATCAGATGGGAATAGCCAGACTGGTTTGAGCAGATTGAAAGGAAACAGCAACTCAAATAACCAGTCGTTACAACCAAGGTGTGCAAGAGCATCTCTGAAAGTGCAACATGTTGAACCTTGAAACAGATGGGCTACTGCAGCAGAAGACCACACCGGGTGCCAACACCTGTCAGGTATGAACAGGCAACTGAGGCTGCAATTCACAAAGACTCACCAAAACTGGACAACAGAAAATGAAGAAAGAAAAAAAAAAAAACATTGCATGGTCTGATGAGTCTCGATTTCTGTTGCAACATTCAGATAAACAACATCGAAGCATGGATCCATCCTGCCTTGTATAAACAATTCAGCCTGCTGGTGATGTAATGGTGTGGGGATATGTTCTTGGCACACTTTGGGCCCCTTAACACAATAACAACTGAGCATCGTTTAAACACCACAACCTACCCGAGTCCACCCCTTTATGACCACAATGTACCACTATGTGCCATGACACAAAGCTCACATCATCTCTAACATGTCAGTGTTCTCAAACAGCCTCCACAGGCACCAGATCTCAACTCAATAGACCACCTTCAGGGTGTGGTGGAACAGGAGACTTGCATCATGGATTTGCAGCCAAGAAACCTGCAGCAACTGTGATACTATCATGTCAATATGGATACAAATCTCTGAGGAATGTTTCCAGCACCATGTTGAATCTATGTCACAAAGAACTAAGGCAGGTCAAAAGGCAACAGGCGGTAAAACCCAGGTGTTCCTAATGAAGTTACCGGCGAGTGTATATGCACTAGGTGGCAAATAAGGTTCAAACATGATGATTACTAGCTAGTGTTTCGCTCTCCCATCATGCAGCCAGTGCATTTTTCATTTTCCATGTATTTTTAATGCAACATGTTCCATGGGGCACTGGGGTTGTTCAGCTGTCTAATACACTACCCCACCACCATAGAGACCAGGTTAAAGTCCCAGAATTCACAGGCACAGACGAGATACTAGGTTTTCCAGTGCGGGAGGTTTGATCTTGCAGCACCTCAGCTAGCGTCCCAAATGCCTTTTAAAGGAATTCACAACATCGACAAGTGTGTGGACTAGAGCTTACAGCTCTATTTGGGACATGGATTCTGCATGGTCTACTGTTTTCTCCTCTGTTCGAGTTGAGAGAACAGCTCCTCTGTTCTCTCAACTCGGCTATTACTACAAATGGTCTTACTGTGATAAAGATGTTACGAGTCTTACTTGACATTTGTTTAAAATGGCAAAGAGTTTTACGACAGCTCTGCACTGAATAACTCGCACTACAGTGTACTTCACGGGTTTGTTACTGTGTGCGTTTCAAATCACAGTTAGCTTTAAAGTTTCAGACTGTCAATCTGCAATGAATATCTGTAATCACTGTAGACAGCAAGCACTTACCTCTAATTTCACTGTGAATTAGGTTATCTATAATAATGAAAAATGAACATTTACTGTTTTTGATCATTGCTGTTACTGGAACATACTCAATTACATCCCGAATTACCACGAATTCAGAGTAGCTCATTATCCATTTAAGCTAAATTAGCCTTCCTTTGTTCTTTTAGCCTAGTTAATTATCTTTTCAGGCAACCCAGCCAGTAGAATGAAGCAAACAGTACCTGTGGGTCAGCAACTTATTTTAAGATTTGCATGTCAAAATGTGTGCATTGTTGTTTACTACTCATATTTTATATGTAAAACATGTCCAGGGTGTTCTTGCCTTGTGTCTAGCATTTCCAGGACAGACTCTGGACCCACCACAACTCAAGCAGATGCTGTAGATAAACTTGAATTTTCTCCATAATACTCTTTTCCACTGAAATTCATTCCAGTCTTTGAGAGCTTTTTTCTCTCTTACATTTGTGTCTCCCATAGCAGTGTGACAGGTTAGCGCCACAAATAGAAACGAATTCTCAAACAGAAATGAGTGGTAACACCTGTGTCTCATCATCATCTCAATCCTTACATGGAGCACAATACCAGCCAAACGTGGCTCAGCAGTCAGTCTGCTCACGATGACGCCACACGAGTTTAACAAAACTTTCGGCACCAAAGGCTGTTCTGTTAAGCATCAATACAACTGCTGTGCTACAACAGCTAATGTATGTGGAAGGTAATACATGGGTTAAGCAGATTAATAACCTTAATACCAAGCAAAATAAACTTAGCAGACAATGGACATGGAAACAGTTATTATGCAATGCATACCCGTGTAGTGTTGTACCAATACTACGTCTCACTTTAACTTCATTATACAGTTCAATACTATGTATACTATAATTTTTATCTTTTTTTTTTACCGTATCACGTAAATGGGTTATATTGCTGTAACACCTGAATTTCCTCTCAGAAGACCATTAAAGAAATATCTTATTTGATCTAACAATTATCTCTGATTGCAATCGTCTCGGAATATATAGGTTTTTTTCCCTTTCACCGGCATAAACATACAGCAAATAGAACGACTCCCAGTGGTTCACTATTTGAGGGTCAATTATTAGTATTTGAAGACCCACTATTTCGATATACCTTTTAGTATTTCAAAGTGGAAAAAAAAACCTTGTGACCTGGATCATAACAAAAAACTAAAACGGAGACCTAGGCGCTCCACGGATTATAATGGATCAGTTTACAATATTTCAACTTTATGATGGGAATCCAATAACACACAAATACACATTCAGAAGAAACTGTATTCTGAATTTAGATTTTCCCCAGGGCAAACAATATGCAGCATAATACTCTCCTGTCGATGCTGGACATTGGAGTCCTGACCAACTGGACTATAAACTCCATGTAGATCATAAATTCTTGAATATAAAGCACATTCACTGAAATCAGTGAAATGTAAACGTTAAACTGCTTTTTATCTAGGAAAAATGAAGTTTCCTCCATTTATATGCATTTGTTTATAATATAACAATAAATGGACATGTAAACATAGAAGCAATGGGCCAAAGTGGCTAATGCGGCATTTATGTATATATGCCTATGGGGAAAACCCAGATGCTCTGGCTGGAGGAAAATTCCAGCACATTTCTTCTTTTCTGGCAGTTCTGGCAGTGCCTTTCCTGGTGCACTGTGCTGAGTACCAAACAGCACCACTACATCAATGTCATGTCACAACTGCACTGACAGAAATCCACCAAGTGCAATGCTTGCTAAAAACTACATTTTTCCATCCTTAACACCAGTCAGAGTTTTGTCAAGAGCTGGAGACGGCACAAAATTTGATGGAGGCGCCCGCCTCAATTCTCTATGCAGGAAAAACCCGAAATTTTCCAGTCTGTTATTTCATGTGAAATGTCAACTTTATCAAATTTGAGACATGACATGCAACTAGATATTGGCTGACATGCAGTTTTCCAGCAGGCAGGTCTGAACTTTAACTCCTTCTCCAACTTTTGGCACCCCTACACACGGCATGCCGCAACCCAGAAAAACCTTCGTTGGAACAGGTTCGCTCTGAATAAGCCAGCTGTCTTGTCACCTGGTTGCTCCACCAATCACAGGAGTTTGGCTGGAGGTTTGAGAAGAGGAACTGAGCACACCTGCTTTACTGTTGTCAGAAGCAGCTGCTTTACACTCACATGTGAGACACTGAGATCTGTAGCTCTCCCCTTTAAACGTTTACCTCTGAACAATCAGTGACACCCATTCATCAGCACTACCACAACGTTTAGCATACGGACTATCAGCGTCAGCTCTGTTGTCTGAACAGTTACAGGTCATGGTTGATTCACAGGGTGCAGTTTAGTGATACTCATGACTCAAAGTGAGTCATTAAAAATCAGCTGTTCGACTCTTTTTCACACGGAGTTAAGAAAGTTTAGATACGCACAGTCGATAATTCAGGTGGAAATAAGGTGCGGCCATAGCAATAATTTGTACATTATTTGAAAAATATATAGCCACAGAATAATCAACCAGACAATTCATTTCTATAACTCTTACTATTTTTTTTTTTTACAATAGCAGATTTGGACTTCCAATGAGTTTCCAGTGGCAGGGGAAAAACTCCCAGAGACTAATAATGAAGAAACCTTGAGATGAAACTGTTTCAGTTAAGGAAACCATCCTGGTGACCTAGTGGTTAAGGTACTGGACTATGGACCACAAGGTCCAGGGTTCAAATCCCATATCTGCCAAGCTGCCACTGTTGGGTCCTTGAGCAAGACCCTTAACCCACAATTGCTTGGATTGTAAGACTGTATAAGTTGTGAGTCGCTCTGGGTAAGAGCGTCTGCTAAATGCTGTAAATGCTAAATGCTCCTATGGGTGAGACCAGACAACAGGAATAATTTCATAACACTCAGGATGGGGGTCTTTGGGGACAGGGCCAATCATGTGTGAGGAACAAGATGCTCATTTTGTACAGATGTATTGGGTACCACATTACAACGTCACAGATAAAACTTTCCAAATGTCAATGATGTCATTCAAATGCCTTCCTTACTGATGTTTTTGTGTCAGTGTTGTTTCAAACCGAGGAGCTGTTGCACTTATGTGAGGTCTTCATGCTATCTGAACTTCACAGTAGTTTTTGGGGTGCATTCTATTGAGGCGGTAGAACTGGTGCTTCCACCATACGTACAAATCATGTCTTTACATATTTTGCAAACCGCTGTTTGTGTTATGGTGGTGGCTCGGTGGGTAGCACCGTCGCCTCACAGTGAGAAGGTCCTGGGTTCAATCCCCAGGGCGAGAGGTCTGGGTCCTTTCTGTGTGGAATCTGCATAGCCTCCCCCTGTCGGCGTGTGTTTACTCCAGGTACTCTGGTTTCCTCCCACAGGTCCAAAGACATGAGTGTTAGGTTAACTGGTGCCTCTCAAAGTGCCCTAGTGTGTGAGAGTGTGCATGTGCCCTACGATGGATTGGTGCCCCATCTAGGCATGTTCCTGCCTTGCACCCTATGCCCATTTTATAATACCCAAACCAGTTCCATATAAAGGATTATTAATGTCATGTCAGCATTTTCAGAGCAAGTAATAAAATGTTTTGTGTCGCTTCTCCGTACCTATCTATTAAGACAGGTCATATAGCCATTGTTATCTTTCACGATTTTAAATCCGAATATTCGCCAACCTGAATTTACAATTTCATCTGCTCTGCAGATGTTACAAAGAAATTGTACAAGAATTTTAAAACACTGACGCATGCCATAATGGAAAAGCATATCATATCCATTCTAATAAAAGGTATGCAACGCACCAGCCGTTCACATACAAGTCCATGGTCCGATAAGGTTATTATCCTTATTAAGGTAACTAATATATGTATTAGCTGATGTAACACAGCAGTTGAAAATCACACAAATAGCAGTGCAGCCTCTGGTGCAGAAAGTTTTATTAATCACAAAGTTTTATTTAAAATATGTGGTGTCAGCATGAGCAGACTGAATGCTGAGCAACGTTACCATGTCACTGCGCTCCTTATAAGTACTGCGATGACCGGCCGCAGTTGATACCACTCAGGTGAATTACGTGTGCAGCACGAGAACCGTGCATGGATCATGGGACAGGTGTGGATTAGATTGCATTTGAGAACTGGATTCTATTTGTGGCAGTAAGAGGAGGCACCGCAGGGAGGAGAAACAAGCAGGGGGAGAAACTACTACCTAGAAACGCAGCATACCAGAGAAACAAACAAAGAAAGACCTGCGTCCTTGCATCACAGCACAGAGTTAAACACAAGGAATACGTTGCGCTGTCACAAAAAAGGCAGTTTATCACTCCATAAATGTGTGGGAGACAGAGACGATGCGAGAGAAAGGCATGGGGTAAGGGGGTGCTGAGAGAATCAAAACCTGCACACAGCCTTACAGTGAAATCACTTTACCCAACTTAAATTTTAAAAATAAATAAAATCACTGTATCACTATTGATGGGAGATTAAATAATGTATGAGAAACACTGCAGTATCTTGGCTATTTAGTCAATACCCGGTACACCACAGTATTCCATACAGTATTGCGAAGTATTATTATACAATATGTCCAGATCACAATGCATCATGGACATTAAGCGACGCACACCTGTACAATTTCTTTTTTTCATTGTAATGGATCACTCTTGGACATTCAGTGTTGTGTATATCTTCAGTGACTCACGATCTGGACATCAGTGTAAGAACAGACACTAGGCAGCATTTTAGTTAGGCTTTGAGCTACAGCGCTGAGTTATAAGTCAGCAATTATGTCTGGACTAATGAATAGTCTCTTGGAGGAAAAAGATTTGAGCTAGAAAAGGGTTCTGTCCCTGTAGTGAACTCTTTGCAGAATCCTAACTCCGTTCCATAAAGACATTTTGTGCTGTAAAGATCCCTTTGTAGAAGCGATGAACCATTTTAGAGGGGTTAAGTAGAAACAGTTCTATCTAGAAGGGTTAGTCATCCCATAAAAAAACCCCAAGGGAACATCAGAAGACACACATGGAGAAAGGTTTCAGCAGTTAGGAATCTAAGCTGAACCAAAAATAAGATCATGAACAAAGAAGCACTGATATGACAAGTAAATATCAATAAGTTGATTATTAGGTTTAGCGTAGATGGAAAAGGGTTGCAAAGTTATCTCAAACTGGGGACAATGATTTACTAAGCAACTACAAAACTATATCCACCAAAGAGTGCATAAGAAAAATGAATGAATAATGCATAACTGAGTAAAGAAAACTTCAGTTTGCCCTTGTACTGAACCATAAGTGGAATCCTAAAACAGAAAAGTTTTCAAGCAGAACATTTTAGAAAGATATGTTGGGTTTGCAAACGTAGTGAAGCTTTAACTTTTTAGGGAAGTCACTCCATTCAAAGAACCGAGAACCACAAAAGCAACCCCTCTGAACTTTGTGTGGGAACCTTTTCGTTTCTGTTGTCCTTTTGAACAAAAAAGCTGTATGTTCTATCTTGTTTCAGCAGGTGGTGAGTGTCAGGGTTTTAATCAAATGAAGAACTTCATGAACAAAAGGTTCATTGATTTAATGAGCTACAAGTTGGTTGACAGAGGGTCCAGTTGAGATAGAGATGGTCTGCAGAAGTAATTGATGATTCGCTGAGAAACAAACACGGTGCTCAAAATAAAATAAACCGCAGAGGTTTAAAATATATCAATAAATAAAGCAACCCGCGCTGGCTGTCAGAGACTGTTCACAACAAATGGGATGCCAATGCATTATGGTAAAGTTGTAGAAGAAAAGTGTGCTTACCTAAAAAAAAAAGTAGCTGAAAATGCTGCGGGGAAATGACACGTCTTCGCTCTTGCTGTTCTGGATAAAACAGGTTGTTTATTATCTAGTGGCTATTCCTTGTGCAGTTTCTCGGCAACACTGAAGACTTCGCTTCCAATCTGAATGCGAATGCGGTCCAGCCGCTCCATGCGCTACTATAAACCTACAGAGGAAGTTCGTGAGTCACAAGTTCCCGCCCTGATTCAACGCTGTCTGCTCTTTTCATTTCCTCAATAAACGCTTGTTTGCTCGAGTTTCATAAACCTAATCAATAAATCATGACGAATAACCGACGTCTGAACGCGTTTGTCTTTGCACTCAAAAGAAATAGCGACTTAACGTTCATTACAGTGCGCAGTATCCTAAACCCCCTTGTAATTCCCACACAGGCGCACTACACATGTCTAGACATAATGGCTTTAACGCCCTATCTAGTGCACTACATTTGGAACAGATAAAGGTTTGGATGTCAGCCCCGGCTTACCTGTTAACTGATTTGGAAGATTAGTTCCACATGACAATGGACGGTTATCTGTGCTCGCTCTCGTCCACTTAAACGAAGGTTTAGGGTAAATTAAAAAGTCAAATCATATCGACAACAGTTACCTCTGTACGTTGACCGTTTGACGAATTTGATAAGTTTACAACTCTTTTTGATGTAAAGTTCGCGTTTGCACACGGGTAAACCTCTTTCTATGTCGGAGAGTTAGGGCACTTCGAAAAGCCCTGCATCTTAAACTTTATTAAACACTGGGAGGAAAGCTTTTGTTACTTAAACTGTGATCATTTATTCTGTATTTATTTATTATTATTATTATTTATTTTATTTAAGAGTAATTAATTTAAAACAAAGTCAAATAATTTAAAGTAAAGATACTTGTTTTCAGTTTCAGCTGAATTTTACCCTTTAATGGTCAAAGAAAACTGAAAATTGTCTGGGCCTGTCTTATATTATGTTTTTTTTTGTTCATGTTTTAGCCCCCATAGTGTCCTGGTGATGGTGGGTTTCAGCACCCACCCTGGAGAACCCCAGGATCCCCTGGGCTGGGTAGCTGTCGCTGTGCACAAGAATTGATCAGTATTTGCATTTGTCGACCAATCGTGCCGAAAGCAACACTGGGACTCAAACCTTGAACACCCAGGTGGGCTAAGGATTTGTTCACTGGGTGCAGGTAGGTGTACAACCTGGACACACATCAGTCCATCACAGAGTTCAGTAAACATACCAACCTTCATGTTGAAAGCCCCCCCTGGGATGAGTATAAACTATAACTATAAAAATACTAAAAACATACTAATCTTTGAGTTGTCTATATTAATGTACTTAAAGACAGGTATAGATAATTGTATAATAGTTTAGACACATTGGTAGGTTGTGTGAAGTCATCTGTAAACTGATTGAACTTCTTCACAAGCACTGCTACTGGATTAGGTTAGGACTGTGACTCAAAAACATTAACTTTAATCTTCTTTAACCATTCTTTGTTAAAACACCTTGTATGTGTACAGTTGTTGTCTTGCCCCACATTCAGTTCACAGACAGATGTCTTGACATTTTCCTTCAGAATTTGCTGGTGTAATTAAGAATTCATTCTTCCATCAATGATGGCAAGCCATCCTGGCCCAGATGCAGCAATACAGGCCCAAACCATGATACTACCACCACCATGTTTTACAGATGGCATAAGGTTCATATGCTGGAATTCAGTGTTTTCCTTTTTTCTATGCAGAACACTTCTCATATAAACCAAAAAAAATGGTTTAATTGGTTCTGTTTTGGTCTCACCCATCCACAAAAGTAGCCTTTTGGATTGTCCATGTGCCACGTGATGGGCAGTGATGTTCTTTTTGGAGAACAGTGGCTTTCTCTTTGTAACCCTAACCTGCACACCATTGTTTTTCAGTGTTCTCCTGAGGTAGACATTAACATGGACATTAACATTAGCCAGTGTGATTAAATAACAGTGGTCTTGACATGCCTCAGTTTGTACACAGTCTGTCTGACGACTGGTGGAGTCCAAATTCTTTACAGATCATTTTGTAATCTTTTCCAACCTGATGAGCATCAACAACTCTTTTTTTTTTTAGGTTTTCAGAAAGCCTGGAGCACCCAGGGTAAACCCACACAGATATGGGAAGGACATGCAACCTCCGCACAGGTGGAGTCTGAGGTCAGGATTGAATCCAGGACGCTGGAGCTGTGAGGCGACCGCACTCAGCACTGTGCCACCATGGCACCCACAAGAAATAAATGATATGAAAAGTTTATTACTTTGGCCTCATTTGTTTAATTTGGTTCTCTTTATCTACATATCTGATCCGGTTATATAAACACCCTCTGGTCATATAAATACTGCCATATGAGTCACATTACATCAGACTGAGGTGATCTGGGCTATATAATTCCAAGATGTTAATTGAAGTTTGGGGTCCCTTTACAAATAAGAGGTTTCTACATTAATTGTTTATAAAACAGGGTTTGATCTTCCCACACTAATATTGTTAGTAGTCGGGCTGATTCCCGTTTTATGGTGCTAGAGGGTGGTGTCGACTCATATTTTGGCCTGGGCATGCTTGGAGCGATCACACATGCTCCAGTACTTATTTTAGCATTGATGGCGCGATCAGCGCCACTTTCTGGCTCTTGTATATAAGAGCACGCCTTATTTATTAATTGTTATTTTGCGTTTTTGGTCTTGTAAGGGAAAGAGCAATTGTGCGGCTTAGAGGCCCGAGGTAAACGCTAGGGCATAGTTTTTGATAATGTAGGGCAAGATTCGGCTATCTGTTTCCCCTAAGCCGTCCCTGTGGTCTCACCATCCCTTGGCGGTTTGGCTTGCTTGCTGGGGAGATACGCGAGCCCTTCACCTTCTTCCTTGTTTGCCGCCAGCCCTTTGGGCTTTAAGTCACCCCTCCTCACCGCGATCATTCTCGAAAAGGACTCTGTGCCGACTCAGCCTTGTTCTTTTCCCTTCCACATCCGAATCACACTCCCACAGCCGCGGGAGATGCATGATTCGCCTTTGCGACGCTCTGCCCGGGTCCTGTCGCTCTGCGCAGGCGCGGACCTATTACTTTGTTTGCGTAGCAGAGCTGCTCTATAAGCGCAGCTCAGCTTGGGTGCACTGACGCTTACGGCATTTCCTTTTGTTTGAGGTTGTTTCCTTTTTATCTTCAATGGCAGAGTGGTGTGCTCGGTTTACACAGCCATTGCCGACGTTAGTGCCCAGGGTCCGATCCTCAGCCACTGCTATTGTTTTCCCTTTGTTGTTTTATTTACTTCATTCAGTTTCTTATTATTTAGTTAGAGTTTCGTTTACCATTTCCATCTGGAGCTAACTGCAATTGGGTCCTAAAACCCCTTTTACTTTTGTTTTGGTTTTATTATGTAACAAATATTGCATTTTTTTAAACAATTTTCACCTTCCCTCACATACTGGAAATTGGTTTGACCCTAATGCAGCCAAGCATCACCGCCATGCTTCACAGTTGGGATTAAATTTATTGGTGTTCAGAACATTTTTCTTTCAAAATTTCAACTTTCATTTCATTTGTCTGTCAGTTTGTCAGTGAAGTTTGAAGATGATTTATTATAATTATTAATCAATGACTTAATTGGTAATTGATAAAAACTTATTGTGTATTTACAATTTAGAAATCCTTTTGTAGCCTTTCCAGCTTTATCCTTCTAAGGGCCGCAGGGCATAGATACAACCCCAAACCTCTAATCTCATTTCATAATTGGAACACCATACTTGTAGAAAAGTGTTAAGGCACAGTTTGCTGAATGTAACCTACATGCAGCAAATAAAACTAAATATAACAACATAGAGGAGAGACTAACAGACATTACAATATACAGCCTTATGGATGACAGCAAGGACCAAAGAGTGTGTTTTAAGCTGAGAGCTTGAATTAAGAATGGCATGAGATGTCACAGAGAGTTTGGGGGAGTGAGTTGCACAGCTGTGGTACAAGTACACTGAAGGACCTGCCACCCATAGTGGCTAATTAATGTCTGCATCCAGGCCAGGTCTAGCTAACCAGAGGGGTGGAGAGGGAGTGTAGTGGGAGTAGCTCATTCAGGTCCTGGGGGCAAGGCCATGAAGGTATGCTTGATTATACCATATAAGTATGGTATGACATGGGTGACCACTGCTGCTTTTGAAGAACAGGAGTAATATGACTGGATTTTCTAGTGTGTAAGAACTCACAGTTCTCAAACTGTGGTCCGTGTACAATGGTGGTACATGAGCATGAGGCGGTATGCCAGATGTCCTCAGAAAATGTACTGAGTAATTACTTAATAATTAAGGAATTAGTTAATTATTAAAAATCTAACATTTTCATGTGTAAATTACATATGTTTCAAACATAATTTGTTTTTTGTGTTGAAAAAAATACCAGGTGGGCTACACAGACACTCGTAGTTCATTACATCTACGTCGTGCTAACTGCTTATAAATAAATAAATAAATGGCCAAGTCTAATATTTTTGTCTCATTTGTTTAACTGGGTTCTCTTTATCTACTTTTAGGACTCGTGTGAAAATCTGATGATGTTTTAGATCAAAGTTTTGCAGGAATATAGAACATTTTAAAGGGTTCACAAACTTTCAAGCACCACTGTATATGTAGATTAAGAAGACCTAATTAAATGAGGAAAAAATGTTTGCTCTTGGTTATTGATTTCTTGAAGAATAGGATTCAATATTATGTGTCTGTGAGTGGAAAAAGCATATGAATCTTTGCTTTCAGTTTCTGGTGTGACTCACTTGTGCAGCAACAACTGCAACTAAACATTTCTGGTAACTTCTGAACTGGTGATGACACTGTAAATCTGGGTGAAACAATGTAAGCTAAGACCATGCTGATGAATTATGTGTCCTTGATGAGGAATGTAAATTATAGAAAGAATGGTACTAAGGATAGATCCCTGAGGAACACCATGAGAAACAGTAGGGGATTTGAAATGGATGGTTTCTATCACGAAGATAGGAGCCAAGAAATAGCTTAACCAGTGATACCAATAGCAGAAAGACTAGAAAGTAGCATCTCACTGAGACTGTTTCATAAGCAATGTTAAGGTCAAGAAGCAAATATATGCCAAGTGTTCCAGAGTCAATCATGAGAAGGAGGTCATGAACCACCCTGAGAAGGGCAGTCTCTGTGCTGTGAAATGGATGAAATCCAGACTGGAAAAACTCATAAAGGCAGTTTAAGATTAGGTGGGAGTGAAGTTGCAAGGAAACAACCCTTTCAAGCAATTTAGCTAGGAATAGGACATTGGAAATGGGCCTGTAATTTTACATTATTTGGGTCTAGACCAACCTTCTTCAAAATTGGAGTGATGGCAGCAGATTTGATTCAGCTAGAATTTTGCATGAGGCTAGTGACCTGTTAATAAAATGTGAAATTGGAACAGAACTATGAGGCATACATTTGTTAAGCAGAGAACTAGGTACATAGTGTGGTTGACATTATACTGTGGTGACCTAGCGGTTAAGTAACTGGACTCTAAACCAGAATATCCAGGGTTCCAATCCCACCTCTGCCAAGCTGTTGGGTCCTTGAGCAAGACCCTTAACCCACAATTGCTTGGACTGTAAATCAGATGTAAGTTGCTCTGGATGCGGGTGTCCACTAAATGCAGTTATACATATTGTGCACCAAACAATCCTAGAGACTAATTTGGGAGGAGGGCAGCATGGTGGTAGCACTGTCGCCTCCCAGCAAGAAGGTAATGAGCTCAGTCCCCAGGTGGAGCGGTCAGGGTCCATTCTGTGTGAAGTCTGCATGTCCTCCCTGCGTTTGCGTGGGTTTACTCCAGGTACTCTGGTTTCCTCACACAATCCAAAGACGTGTGTGTTAGGTTAATTGGTGTTCATAAAGTGGCCCTAGTGTGGGAGTGTGTGTGCCCTGTGATATATTGGCACCCTGTCTAGGGTTGTTCCTGCCTTGCGCACTATGCCGCTGAATAGGCACTGGCTCTCCTGCGACCCTGTAAAGGATTAAGCGGATAAGAAATTTAAGGAATGTGATGATGAATTTGGGAAGGACTATGCACCACGGTGCTCCCCTAAGAACTAGATTCATTCCAGGGCTTTTTTTTTGTTTGCATTTGCACCAACAGTACTCACGCTGTGTGGCAGTGAGGTGACTGCATAAATTTCACTTACACAAAATCAGGCTCCTCCATCACATATAGGCTAATTAAAGCCTAAACATTTACATTTATGTCATTTAGCAGATGCCCTTATCCAGAGTGACTTACAACTGATACAATCTTACAATCCAAGCAATTGTGGGTTAAGGGTCTTGCTCAAGGACTCAACAGTGGCAGCTTGGCAGAAGTGGGATTTGAACCCTGGACCTTCTGGTCCATAGACCAGTATCTTAAACGCTAGTTGTTGTTTTTTTTTCTGGCTGGTTTCTGGAGATGTCAGGAGACCATGCTAACCACTTGCTCCACAGCACTTTTTCTTAAAGCTTAAATTCATGGGGAAAGTGGTAAAGGTCAATAGTTTTTCATCTACTGCATTTGGTTGTCCTCCTGCCTACACCTGGGTTTACTCTGAATACTTCATTTTCCCCCCACATCCCAAAGAAACCAGTTCAATGGTGGCACAAATAGTCATTGATGCCAATAAATAAAACAATCAACAGCCAATGTGACTTCCATCTTCCATGAACATTCCAATACAGCCAGTACTGGCCATGTGCCATGACAAAAGCATATGCAGTAACAGAGGCAGGAGTGAGAAATCCAGCGAGGACCACATAAAAGATATAATCGTGCACAGCATATCTGAGCTCTGTGAGGCAACAACCCAACAACAGAAATTGAATGTTGCCAACTATTACCAACGTTTGCCAACCCCGCAAGCTCTAAGCCCATCAATCCATCATCCACTGTCAGACAGAGAGAGTCAAGAGACTCTTTGCCAGAGGTAAAACCTTATTTGTCTTCTTCTTTGCCAAAGATGCTTTACTGTCTTTGCTGAAGGCGTCAAACATAAGGGGAGAAGTATTACACACAAGTAGATTGGAAGCAGTGAAAAGGTGAACAGTGATTGCTCTTTAACGTTCACTAAGTGTATTCCGAGAGTTTGTCTTATGTTTTACGAAATCTTCCCTGATGCTCAGATATGCGGAGAAACGCAGAGATCCGAGATGCTCTGCAACAGAAAGTTGTCCATACCTCACAGTGCAATACACATTAGATTTGATTTAGATTTTTCCAGATGTATGTCAAAACAGTCCAGACAGCAATCAATGGCAAACATGAACTACACAAAAAAGACCACACTACAAACAAAACCAGGCAGAAGCAGCCATCAGAAGAAGAATCAGTTCAGCTTTCAGCATTTTGCTCCCAGATGGACATTATTATCAAGACCCTCTGCATAGGCAGTCTGGACCCACACTGGCAGATGATATCTGTCAAACTCTCCAATGTTCATAACAATCTGCCCTACCTTGACTCATCAGGTTTGTCAATGACTCCAGTGTTTCAAGTGTCATCATAGTACTGGGACATATGACCAAACATTTGTATCATGTATTTTTAAAGATTCTGATGGTATATCACAATTATTATGGATTTGTGGCTTATTCTCATGTCAGGGGTACATAGAACATGAAAAACATACTTCCATCTTGAATATAATGAAGACTTTATTATAGGGTGTACGTCTTCTCACAAAATTACACAATATATGAAGGAATCCATATGCACAAAACAGTTGCAGAATGTAAACAATTTTTATTGTGCGATCTCCAACGTATTAAAAACAGAACTAAAAAAAAAACAGATATGCCTTGTTTTTGGCTGAATTATTTTCACCCCAGTAAGACGTACCATGAATCCATTGTTTTAGTCATTGCTCTGAACCCGTCTCTCTCAGCTGTCTGTAGCAAGACAATATCCTTGCATGAGTGGAATTTTACTGCGTCCAAAATGTCACTCCACCATTTGTTTTTCCTGTCATATGATGTGCCTTCGAGAAAATGCCTCTTCAAGTGATGTCTGAGCCTTTGGCTTCACTGTTTCATTGGTGCTACTAGTTATGGCACTGAATCCAACAACCAAAGTCTCATACAAACTTGGTATTCCAATGCATGTTTTCTGCTGATGTGATGGAGGCAACAACACTATCTCAGTATACTGTAACCCAGTAAATGCCGTTCAGTGATGCCACATGCTTCTGTAGCATTTCCGCTAGCTGTAACAATGTTTATCATAAGATGCTGTCTATGAGAGTTTACATCTGTTTGTTTTTTTCTGCTATGCGATGGTAAATGGTGGTACTTGTCATGAAATTCAATACCATTGGGAAATTAAAGTAACCCAGCCCTTCGTCATCAGTAACACACATCACGCCAACCTGTATGAACCCATAGGAAGATGCTCACAGCCCTCACAGCAACATTTCGCCAGCTGGTCATTCAGCATTAACCCGAAAAAAGGAAACAAATGGCTAATTCAACACACAGTGATAACTCTGTAATCATGTGACTCAAGTGAAAAGAATTAATGGCTTCATGGAACTGTTCAAGATAGCAGTGTATCTGGAGGCGGCGGTTTTGCGCTCCTGGAATCTGTGCTGTGTAAACAGTATGCCTTTCAGTAGCTTTCTGGCTGGGCTAGCCAGAACACAGATGGCTCCATGGATCACAGAACAAGAACATGATGGAATGGAAGAAGACTTAGGCGGTGGCGAGAGAATCAAAAGTGTGGTCAGAGTACAAGACTCTAGAGTACAGGCCAAGCTATGGAGGACTCCACACAGACCGTCTCTTCCAAGTTTTATCCTTGCAAGCATATGATACCTAACCAACAAGATGAGCAAATTAATGCTGTGGATCAACACATAGAAGTCACTACGGACCTGATAAGCACTGATCTGTTCCTCACACTGAGGTGTAGTTTCTTCCTCAGAGCCATAAGTACATTGAATCAGTTCCCCAAAAACTCTCCATAATATGTTGATGTGCACCAGCCCCCTCGAAACCATCTACTGCCACTCTAAATGTGATGCAAAAATGTGAAATATTCTGACTTGATTTTTTTTTTTCACCTCATATGACGTGATTGTTCCTGGAATTTTGCCACCTGGTTCATTTTTTTACACAATGAAAAAGATGAACAAAATGTCTTCTTCAAGTTATGAAGGCACCCTCTTGCATCTCATAGAAAAAGTAAAAAAGCCAACATTGGGTAGGTCCAATTTTGAATAAAAGAAATGGAGCACAGAGAGTTTCACCCTCTCATACACAGTGTGAGATGTAAGTAAAATGGCTCTGTGGTTCAGAGGAAAAGAGGGAGCAACAGTGGGCAAAGGAACATGAAGACAAAAACACAATGCTTTAAGTAAGTCCCACTTTTAATACATTTGATACTCACCAACCAAATATATGAGGGGCTGTTTTCAGATTTATATGACACATAAAGTCCAGGTTTTTGCCCTATTACATCGATTCAGTGTGAGCAGCGTGGGTGACGCAAGAAACAATAATTAACAATGTTAAAGTGGGACTTACTTTACAGACACTCTGTATGAAAAAGTTTCCAGCAGAGAGGCAGACTGAAAATACAACAGCCGCTTCATGTGGCGCAGACGTGAAGATGATTGGTCACTGAGCCTATGTTGCATGCGAAAGTTTGCAAAAATCAAACAGCGGGTGAATAAAATAACGTTGCATTTTCGCCATCCAAAAAATCTCACTTGGTGTGGAAGATACCATCATTAAACATGAGCTCGAATTAATTTTCTAACCCTAACCCTAGATTTTAAGCCAAAACCTCCTTCCATCAGTGAGAGCATTGAAGATGGAACATGGCTGGGTCTTCCAGCATGACAATGATCCCAAACACACCACTCGGGCAACGAAGGAGTGGCTCCATAAAAAGGATTTCAAGGTCCTGGAGTGGCCTAGCCAGTCTCCAGACCTCAGTCCCATAGAAAATTTGTGGAGGGAGTTGAAAGACCGTGTTGCCCCAAAACATCACTGCTCTAGAGGAGATCTGCATGGAGGAATGGGCCACAATACCAGCTACAGTGTGTGCCAACTTACAGTCTGGTGAAGACTTACAGGAAACATTTGACCTCTGTCATTGTTATGTTACAAAGTGTTGAGTTGAACTTTTGTTACTGACCAAATACTTATTTTCCACCATAATTTACAATTCAATTCTTTAAAAATCCTAAATGTGATTTCCTGGATTTTTCTTTTTTCATTTTGTCTCTCATAGTTGAAGTGTACCTATGATGAAAATTACAGACCTCTCTCATCTTTCTAAGTAGGAGAACTTGCACAATCAGTGGCTGACTAAATACTTTTTGCCCCACTGTATATGATACTTCTATGAGAGATTATTGAGATACGTATTTGAAATGGAAGTGTCAACTATGTTTGCAGGTTTGTGCGCTGTAGGTGTAGTCATGCTCGACACTCTGAAAGCATAAAACTGATAGTAGTCTTTCTAGCACTTTTTGATGTTCACCATACTGCATTCTACTCCCAAAAAGTATTGTATAACCTTTATGCTGTTTTTATTAATCAGTTTTCCCATGTCCCTTGGGCAGTGATTTCTATTTCTTTGATGAACGTTTTGATGAACGTGAAAAAGTTTTGCACAAGTATATTTTAAATTAAGAAGTGTACTGGGTAACATTATATTATACGGATATATGAAATAGCATTAATTCATGCAGTATTTCATGAGTGAGTAATCATTCATTTATACAGGTAATACATCATGAGTCATCATGACTATGCATAAATTAGTTAGAAAGGCTTTCTCAGAAATGTTTTATTTTTATTTTACTTTTTTACTTTAAATACATTTAGTAGCATTTACTTTTATACTTCTACTTGAGTAAAATATATAAGACACGCTTCAACTTTTTTTTCCCTCAGATTCGTAGTACTTTTACTTAAGTAAAGAACTTGTGTACTTCTTCCACCTCTTTCTGAAACGTAACTGGTTTCCTCAAAAACACAGCTAAGAGTTTCACAACTGTTAGAAGGAGCAAGTAAAGCATTTTTATGCCCATACTATAACTCTACTGTAATGCCATCACTTTCATCTGATGGTGAGTAAGAACATATGCTACACAGTCAAGCATACGTAGAAACCAATCTAATTTGTGGTTTTGGCAGTTTCAGCCGCATTTATTGCTAACAGATGCATAAAACAAAACATGCAGCCATAAAATCTAAACAGACAAACTTTGGCAGTAGAATGGGTCCTACTGAAATGCACAGCACTGTCACTTGACTTCCAACTTGACACTTGACATAGTGACCTCCAGCTAACCAATTCATCAAATATCTGCTGTGCTAGAGCTTCTCTGCTCAGCTTTAAGTGCTGTTATTGTGGAGTGGAAACATCTAAATTCATCTAAAAACCATCTGTCCTTGGTTGCATCACAGAGATGATGCTGAAAACCTGAGAACGCTACCATCTACACAGCATCTGAAGCCTAAACTGTTCACCTACAGTGGTGTGAAAAAGTGTTTGCCCCCTTCCTGATTTCTTTTTTTTTTTGCATGTTTGTCACAATTAAGTGTATTGGAACATCAAACCAGTTTAAATATTAGTCAAAGACAACACAAGTAAACACAAAGTGCAGCTTTTAAATGAAGGTGTTTATTATTAAGGGAGAAAAAATCCAAACCTACATGGCCCTGTGTGAAAAAGCGATTGCCCCCCCTTGTTAAAACATAACATAACTATGGTTTATCACACCTGAGTTCACTGTCTCTAGCCAC
The DNA here is from genome assembly GCA_025084515.1 of Ancistrus triradiatus. Taxonomy (NCBI): domain Eukaryota; kingdom Metazoa; phylum Chordata; class Actinopteri; order Siluriformes; family Loricariidae; genus Ancistrus; species Ancistrus triradiatus. The sequence goes on along the minus strand of JAJAGP010000259.1, from coordinate 334,457 downwards.
ACCCAGGCCTGATTATTGCCACACCTGTTCTCAATCAGGACATCACTTAAACAGGACCTGCCTGACAAAGTGAAGTACACCGAAAGATCCTTAAAAGCTACACATCATGCCGAGATCCAAAGAAATTAATTAACAATTGAGAAAGAAAGTAATTGAGATCTATCAGTCTGGAAAAGGTTATAACACTTTTTCACACAACTGTATACATAAACCTATACATATCACTTCCTCCAGGAAATACACAACACCGTGGTTCTTCAGTTACAAACACACATTAACAATCACACACTGTAAAACAAAAATGAAAATGCACACAATGGAATGTAAACATAAATAAATATACCTCGCTGGCTGCACACAACCAAGAGGGAATGAGTCCATTACCTTTTAAACACTTTAAACCTATAAGCCAACAACACAGCACAACACAGACCGTAACGTAGTTCCTACTTATGCATGTAGTTAATGCAAAGTTAATCAATATTCATGAAAATTAATTGATTAAATAAAAACTATGTAAACAAAACATCAAAGTATGACATAAATAATATTTATGGCAGTAAAAATACTCATGCTAAACGTTTTTAAATTGACCAGCTGTTTACAGTTGCAATGTCTTGAGTTAAAGAACAGACTTTTATTTCCTATTATAATTTGTTATAATTGTTAAGACCTCGGTTGTTAAAGTTGTCCAGATGTTGAGTGGATGGTCATTAAACGGCGTGTACCTGTACCTCTGAATGTAAGGTCAGAACAAGCCTTGTCCTTTAAGAGCTTTGCGGATTGGATTTCCATGGTCAAGTAGTCACACACAAGCCTAAGATTACCATGCACAATAACAAGCATTGGCTAGAATGAATGAATCACGCTTCACATGGCAGTTTGACTAATATGGATTTGATGAATGCCAACACTGCTTCAGAATACATAGTATTATCTGTAGAGCTTGGTGGAGGATCAATAATGGTACGAGATTACTTTTGATTTTCATTTATAGCATTTAGCAGATGCCCTTATTCAGAGCGACTTACTACTGATACACCCTTAAAGTCCATGCAATTGTGGGTTAAGGGTCTTGCTCACAGACCCAAGAGTGGCAGTTTGGCAGATGTGGGTTTTGAACCCTGGACCTTTTAGGCCACCATAGTCCAACGATGATGCCATGCAGAGAGTGTGCTACATTATATATTGCTTTGCTGAGTTTGGTGTGGGAGGAAATGATAGTGGTAGCCTAGTGGTTAAGGTACTGGACTATGGACCAGAAGGTCCGAGGTTCAAATCCTGCCACTGTTGGGTCTCTTGTGCAAGACCCTTTACCCACAATTGCTTTGATTGTGAGACTGTATAACTGGGTAAGCTGTAAATGTAACTAGATGTTGTTCTTTGGGAATGTGGTAGCCTAGCGGTTAAGGTACTGGACTATGGACCAGAAGGTTGAGGGTTCAAATTCCACATCTGCCAAGCTACCACTGTTGGGACCTTGAGCAAGGCCCTTAAGATTGTATCAATTGTAAGTTGCTCTGGATAAGGGTGTCTTCTAAGTGACATAAAATGTAAATGTAAATGATTGGCATGTACAAAGTTCTGACCTCACTAATGTGCCACTATATTCCAAAATCTAGTAGAAACAGTCATTATAAGGGCTAGTACAACAGCAAATGGTGGGTCAGGTCCACATCACTGGTCATGGTTTGGGATGGGATGTTTAATAACACATGGATTTTACTTTCAGGTGTCAACATACAATTGATGTTTGAAGGACACTGCCAAAAAAAGAGTCTCTAAGAAGCAATTGTATCGGACCATATTTAATTAAAATTGTAATAAAGGCTGCAACCACGATACTCACTCCAACTTTGGCTGGCTTTGGTAAATCCCTGAAGATTTGCAATTGTAGAATGATTACATCTCTCTTCCTCTTGTGCCACAAGTATCCACTTGTATAAGGTACTACTGAGTCATTCTTCAGAAACAATGGCCTGTTGAAGTAAAGTAATAAAATGGGCTCGTGGATTCTAAACCACAACTGTACTGACTTTGAATACCATATAAAGTGCGTCTGCTTGCCCAGGTCTTCACCAATATGACGTGGAGTGTTGCTTCACGTTCTGGTATGAATACTTCACCAGTACTGACCACAAGTTGCTACAACAGAGAGCCTACAGTTTATTTGTTGTTTTTCAAGTTTTATCCTGGTCAGGTTTGCTGAGAGGCTCCGGAACCTACCTTTGGAATTCAAAACACGACCAGGGTGCCACTCCATCGCAGGGTTGATTAGGGGTGCATGCCAGAAGATGATCTCCCCTTCCTGCACAGCACAATCACACCTGTGTGAAACCTGACCCAGAAAGAAGGCACCACCGGAACTCGAACCCCGGCCACTGCAGTAATGCATCAGCTTATTAGACCATTGCACGACTTCCTTGTTGTTTCCAGAGTAAAATCAAGTTTATTTACAATAACAGACAGTTCACCAAAGAATAATCATATTCAAATACATTTAAAGTATTAATTGTGATGTAAAATTGTTACTTTAAAAATATTTAGATGGGGACTGTAGCTATAACTCTAATAAACCTATTTGTGATATTTGATATAGCCCACAAAAATGACTGATTCAGATCTGCACACACATCTGCACAAGCACTCAAACGTATATACGTTGCACCACAGACTGTCCAGGAGTTGGCAGATGCTTTAGTCCAGGTCTGGGAGGAGATCCCTCAGGAGACCATCCGCCATCTCATCAGGAGCATGCCTAGGCGTTGTAGGGAGGTCATACAGGCATGTGGAGGCCACACACAATACTGAGCCTCATTTTGACTTGTTTTAAGGACATTACATCAAAGCTGGATCAGCCTGTAGTGTGTTTTTCCACTTTAATTTTGTGTGTGACTCCAAATCCAGGCCTCCATTGGTTAATAAATTTGATTTCCATTGATGATTTTTGTGTGATTTTGTTGTCAGCACATTCAACTTTGTACAGAACAAAGTATTCAATGAGAATATTTCATTCATTCAGATCTAGGATGTGTTGTTTGAGTGTTCCCTTTAGTTTTTTGAGCAGTGTATATCCTTCCTCATCAGGATCTCACCCCAATAAGCTTGTTTTACCACTAGTGCTCCATTCTCGTTTCTGGCTGAAACCAGTAGCTTGGCTGTTGCACTTGGGTCCAGAAACCCACCAGTCCCGTGACATAGACCTTATGTAAACCCATAGGATAATAGTACTCATCCATCTAATTCTGACAAAGGACAGATACTGGATTATCAAAATTCATCATTCTCCATTTACAAATGTTGATACCTAAAATGGTTGCTTAATGAATACCTCCAAGCAAATGCCAGAAACATAATATTAAGGTGACATTCCATACACCACAATGAGTAATGGTTGTTTATTCAGAAGGCTATTTCACATACAGGAGGAATGTAGGAGATGAGGCCCCTCCGATGATAATGGTCCTCCCCTCTGGGTAAGGGGCAGAAGGAACATTGCTGTGGTCAACAGAGGCATTCCAGTACTGTGAGCTCAGCTTCTGCCCAACAGCATTATGTCACTTGTGTTATTTTCTCAGTCTTCTATTAAGGAAACCAAACAGTAATATATCTGTCAAGAGAAGGCATTCCAGACACTGCCACCCATCACCAGCTATACCCCATGCGGTGTCATTTTAGCAACTCATCATTAACCTGGCTGAAAAACCTTACCACACTTGCTGATGGAACAGCCCACATGCCATCAGCCAGGATTAGACCTAATATTCAACAAGAGTCAACAAGAGGTGTGGTCATTTTAAGAGCGGAATCCCCCCAAAACCAGGTCAGTAGTCAGAACATGCTATGGAAAAAGTGGTCCCATTTGAGAATTATTTATATTCCACATACTGTGCACATGTCCTCCATTGATTAAAAACAAATATATTAACAGACATTCCTTACTCATTGCTTGGTTCTTACTTATTGCGTCTGTTCATTTTGTAATAACAGCACTAGTTTTGCCAGATACAGTAACTGATAGATAGTTCTAGTTCATTTAATTACACTATGTTACTGATTTATTGGGGTCATGCTGACCCTGGCTCATGACACTAGAGGTCAGTGTTGACTCACTTTTGCGGAGTGAACTGGCTCGGCGCGATCGCACATGTGCCAGCCCTGATTTGGAGCCATGCGCATAAGTGGCGACACCTGTTGGTGGGCCTATATAAGCACACCTTTTAGCCCACACAGGTTGTCGCATCATCTCGGACTCTTTCGCCCTCACATAACGTTTATTATTGTGAAGTGCTGTCTTTTTGGTCAGGGACAGAGGTAAGCTGGCGATTGGTAGATAGCCAGCTATGGGCAGTCAGGAGGATGTCCGGTAACCGTCAGGGCCTTGAATTAGTGTAGGGTAAACTTATCTAGAGCTCACAGTTGCTGACTACCTTGGCTGCTTTTTGGACTCGCTCACTGCGGTACCCGCCCCGCCTCCTCCCTCTCGCACTGTCACCCATCCTCCTTCGTGATCATTTACATTTACATTTACCGCATTTAGCAGATGCCCTTATCCAGAGCGACTTACAAAAGTGCTTTGTAATCTTCCTAGGAGATAGAACCTCATATTAGTACAAGTAAACAATAGCTAAAGTACACAATCCAACTACAACCTGCTCATATCTGGTGTAGAGAATTGGTTTTTTTTCATTTTTTTTTTTTTTTTTTTAACTGGAGGATATGCAGTTTTTATTCACTCTCAGTGCTGGGTGAAGAGGTGGGTCTTTAGTCCGCTCTTGAAGACAGCAAGAGACTCAGCCATACGGACATCCAGTGGAAGTTCAGTCCACCACCTGGGTGCCAGGGACGGAGAAGAGTCTTGAAGCTTGTCTTCCTTTATCTTACGTGGAGGCTCCAGTCGGGCCAAGCTCGTATCTCGGAGGGTGCGAGGTACAGAATGTGGTTTGATCAGAGCTCTTAGGTAAGATGGCGCTGTTCCATTCTTGGCTTTGTAGGTGAGCGTCAGGGTTTTGTATCTGATGCGGGCAGCTACAGGGAGCCAATGAAGTGAGTGCAGCAGTGGGGTGACATGAGAAAACTTGGGAAGATTGAAAACCAGACGAGCCACTGCATTCTGAATCAGTTGCAGGGGTCTGATTGCACGCATTGGAAGACCAGCCAGGAGAGCATTGCAGTAGTCTAGTTTTGTTATAACAAGAGACTGGACAAGCACTTGGGTGGCTTCTCTGGAAAGGAAGGGTCGGATTCTCCTGATATTGTAGAGAAGGTACCTGCATGACTGGTTCAGTTTAGAAATATGAGCAGAGAAGCTCAGTTGGTTATCAAAGATCACTCCAAGGTTTCTTGAGTTCTCAGGGGGATATAACGTTAAACCAACGATAACACGCTTCCGCCCAGAGTTCTATCCTCAGCCACTGAAGTCTTTTTTCTTTATTGTTTTATTTATTTTCTTTTGGGTGAACTATTGTTTCTTTTATTTATTTAGATTTTTTGGTTCACCTCTTCCATCTGGAGCTAACTGCGATTGGGTCCTAAAACCTATTTATATATTTTTTTTCACAGTTTGCCATTGTTTTAACATGGCGGACCATAACAGTTTTATGCACAATTCAGCTAAATTGGCACCTATTTCAGCTTTCAACAACTTTTTAAAATAATAATACTAATTAAATATTAATTATAAAAACTATGGAAAATGCAAATAAATAGACTTTTATTTAATCGCAAGTAGTTTAGACTTGTTCCCTTGCCCTTTGCACACTGAAATTCCTCGAATCGTTTAATGATGATTATGCACTGTAGAGGGAGAAATATGCAAATTCCTTCTAATCTTTCTTTAGGAACATTGGTTTTAAACATTTCAATAATTTCCTCACACATTTGTTTAAAAACTGGAGATCCTCTGCCCATCTTTACCCCTCAACGGATACTGCTTATGTACGAAATCATGATTACCATCACCTGTTGACATCACCTGTTTGAAATGACATAAAAATAGATTTTTTAAACTCAATATTAGCTCTAAATTGCCCTATCCCAACATTTTTAGAATGTGTTGCAGGCCTGAAATGCAGTTATGGATGTATATTAACAAATAACATGTATCTGACCAGAAAAAACAAAATACCTTGGGTTCACACTGTCTGCAATGACATAAATGTTCAAAGTAAATGCATTTTTTCTTTTTTGCCATACTTTCACAAATACCACTTAAAACATTTCTCTGCAAAAAGAAGTCTTATATTAACCATGTCCAGAAGTGGCATCAGTGGCATCAGAAGTGACTCTGAGGCATCTGGGAAGGACCTTCACAAAACGGAAATGTGTACTGTCATCAGACAATCAGTATTAAAGTTTTTTTTTGGGAAGAAATGGACACAGTGTGCTCCAAAAAATGAATAGGGACTATCCAGACAGTTTTCAACAAATATATAAAAGCCAGGGTATGTCATGGTTTGGGGTTGTATCAGTGCCACTGGCAATGGTAATTTACACTTCTGTGATGGCAGCATTAATGCAGAAAAGTCCCCTCAGATTTTAGAGCACATATGCTGCCTTCATGACGGCACCTGTTCCAGGGACGTCCATTCACCTATCAACAGATAATGCAAATCCACATGCTGCACACATTACAAAGGCAAAGCTGGAGAAGAAGAGGGTGCAGGTACTGGATATCCCAAATAGAGAATATGTGGAGAATTTTGAACTCCAAAAATCCTTTGTTGCACACCTTAAGGTTTTCAGAAAGAATTGGACAAAATAAATTGAAACACTTCATCACTTGGTATCCTAGGTGGCAGTACAGAGAGGCTGCATCTTTCTTTGGCCGATCGAAAAGCCAAAATTATTATTATTATTATTATTATTATTATTTTGGATTAGTGGGGCATATGAGTTTGCGTTACACACATTGCATCCATCATTGCCCATTGCTCACAATGGCAGCTGGGTGGCATGGTGGCTCAGTGGCTAGCACCGCCCCCTCAGAGAAAGAAGGTCCTGGGTTCAGTCGCAGGGTGGAGCAGGATGGATTACACTAAATTGCCATTGACTTGAGTGTGTACATATAGGACTAGTCTTGATGTAACCTTGTGTGTGTCACTGAACTGGCCACTGATGCTGATAGTGACATTAAATAAACCAAATAAACAAACAAACACAATGGCAGCTTGGCAGAACCATAACTCAGTACTAAGTCAACAGCACCACTGCACCATGGTTTACATGTTCACATTGGGCAGATGCTTTTATTCAAATTGACTTACAGTTTAGGGCCTTCCATAAAATCCCAACCGTGATAGCTCAGCAGCGCCTTGTCAAGAACTTACAAATTTAAATAAGTATGGCTCTATAGCTGTGTAGCTCTGTTTACTCATTTGGCAGATGCTTTTATTCAAAGTGACTTACAATCCAAGCAGTTGGCAGTTAAGGGCCTTGCTTAAATGAATTGGATATTAACTCACAGCCATCCTACCCGTAGTAACCTTTACCACTAAATTGCCAATGGTTTACATTTCTCAGTGGCAGATGCTTTTATCCTAAGCGACTTACAGTAAAAGCAGTGGTGCTTGCTAGAATGTATTGCTCAAAGGCTGTCCACAGCCTCAAACAGTCAGACTCCTAACTCAACCATGGCCAAGACCAAAAATCTGTCGAAGGACACCAGCAAGAAAATTGTAGACCTGCACCAGGCTGGGAAGAGTGGATCTACAATAGGCAAGCAGGTTGGTGTGAATAAATCAACTGTGGGAGCATTGTAAGAAAATGGAAAACATACAAGACCATTGATAATCTCCCTCGATCTGAGGCTCCACGCAAGATCTCATTCCGTGGGGTCAAAATGATCCTGAGAACAGTGAGCAAAAAATCCCAGAACTACAACACGGAGGGGACCTGATGAATGGACCTGCAGAGAGGTCTGGGACCAAAGTAACAAGGCTCATAACCATCAGTAACACAACTACTACACCAAGAAAGACTCAGTGCCAGGCGTGTCCCCTGCTTAAAAACCAGTACATGTACATGCTTTGGGGCTGTTTTTTTTTCTGCAAAGGGGACAGGACGACTGATCCGTGTTAAGGGAAGAAGGAACGGGGCCATGTATTGTGAGATTTTAAGCCAAAACCTCCTTCCATCAGTGAGAGCATTGAAGATGGAACATGGCTGGGTCTTCCAGCATGACAATGATCCCAAAACACACCGCTCGGGCAACAAAGGAGTGGCTCTGTAAAAGCATTTCAAGGTCCTGGAGTGGCCTAGCCAGTCCTCCAGACCTCAACCTCATAGAAAATTTGTGGAGGGAACTTGAACGTCCGTTGTTGCCCCCCAAAACATCACTGCTCTAGAGGAGATCTGCATGGAGGAATGGGCCAAAATACCAGCTACAGTGTGTGCCAACCTGCTGAAGACTTACAGGGAAACGTTTGACCTCTGTCATTGCAAACAAAGGTTATGATACAAAGTATGAGTTTGAACCAATTTATTGACCAAATACTTTATTTCCCACCATAATTTACAATTAAATTCTTTAAAAATCCTACAATGTGATTTTTCCTGGATTTTTTTTCTCATTTTGTCTCTGATAGTTGAAGTGTAAATATGATTGAAATTACAGACCTCTATCATTTTTCTAAGTAGGGGAACTTGCACAATCAGTGGCTGACTAAATACTTTTTTGCCCCACTGTTGTATACATATATATATATATATATATATATATATATATATATCAATCATCGCATCGCATGGTATCGAAGTATGATAAATGAGTGTAAAGACCCTGAGATTCATACAGGTGTCTGTTGTCTCTGAGGTTTCTCACACTGTTTGGACAGGACTCGAGTTTGGAGGTCTGAGCCAAAGGATACATAAAAAAGTCATTTTAGAAAAACACAATTATTGCTTGTTAGCTTTCAGCAATCTCTCTGGCAGATGTAGGCCTTCATTACTGTCACCTTAGTGACTTGCAGTGTCAACATTGCAGCTAAGTCGTATAAACTCGGTGGCTGGGCACTGCACGTTTGTAATGGAACTCTTGTAATGGCTCCAGTTTATGTAACATGAGAACTCGAGAAAGTAGATAGCTGTGATGAGGTGATGAGTGCTACTGATCAGATGGCCACATTAAGAGCATTTGTTGGCACATGCTTAGTATCTCACTGTCCTACAGAGATCTAGACAGTTCCAACAGGATAAAATCAAGTTCGAAATACACCGTGTGACAGCTTTACTCTCCCTAAAAGGTAGACTGCGAACCAGACACATACATCCCGTCCTATTGCTTATACTCTTTATGCGGAGAACGCTGCCACCTGCCGTCCATTTTCTGCAAGTACTTTTTTTAAATGAGAAATTAAGCCCAATCTCTCGTTCATTGTATTGGACGATCACCACAAACGAAGAACTTCAACACGGTTGTGTGTGATTGACACAAACCTGTTTATTTAAACTCACTCAAGTGCAGTCTTCCAAGAAAATCTACAGTGACTGTAAACAGTTACATCAAGATATGGCTTCTTTACCAGCCTATTCTGCTTGGCCAGGACCTATCCTATTGCAGCATGGGTTACCTGTTTGAACCTGAATTGTCTCAGTGTTTCTTCCTAGTGTGTTTCATTGAGGTTTTACATGAAATTGTTTTGCATCAAAGGAACCTTGTAAATATAATAAAATTGAGTTGAAATGAAATGTTCTGGCCCGGCAGCTGCCTGTATGCATTATGCAGGTCTCCTCCTCATACTCTCGTTTCCTGCCACATTTCAAAGACATGCGTTAGGTTAACTGATATCTCCAAAGTGTCCTGATGAACTGAAGGCCTGACTGGGGTTGGTTCCCACTTTGCAATCTGGGCTGCCGGTTAGCCCCCTGCTCACTGTGACCCTGGATTGGATTAAGTGGGTATGAAAAAGTGAGTGAATTAATTAAAATGTGCCAAAAATACAATAATACATATAATACAAATTTAAAAGTACCTTTGCTTATTTAAAATTATTATTACTATTATTATTACCACATATATTTAAAATAATAATAATAATAATAATAATAATAATAATAATAATAATAATAATAATAATAAATATTGTTATTATTGTCTCCAGTTGTCCTGGTCAGGGTTGTGAGGCTGGATGTGATGCTAGTCCATTGCATTATAATAATAATAATAATAATAATAACAACAACAACAATTATTATTATTAATACAATGATTATTATCAATATGAGCACTGTTATTACTAACAGTAGTTACATCAATAATAAGTAAAAATTAAATTTTTTAATCCAGTTTTTTCCTATGCCAGGTCACAGGGCACTCTGGCGCCTAAACCCAGAGAGCACCAGGTGTAACCATGCCTTATATGGGACGAAAGTACTTGGCAGGGTTAAGTAGGAGTCACTGTTGCAGCACAGAGGGATGATCCCCCAATGAGCCTCTCGAATCATTCCTGCATGTCATGTCTGGCCTGGCAATGAGACCAGTGGTGGGCTAGTGGGCACTGTTGGGTCTTGGAACAAGACCCTTAACCCACAATTGCTTTGGATTGTAAGTTCGTAGCAATTGAAGTCATTCTGGATAAGGACATTTGCTAAATGCTGTAAATATAAATGTAAATTTCAGTGTACATGGCCTTATATAAGAGTTCATTTTGTGGTTGTGCTACCTGGTTTTTGTTTCTGGTGGTGAAGCCTTAAAAATCTTTAAAAAATCACTGTATACCATTTTTTATTTAGGCTTTGATACACATACTTAATTCTGAACAGTCTTACGCAAACGTTTGGCTGACTTGGTGATTTTAATAATAAAATATAGTATTTCTTTGCAGACAATAAGAGTAAATATGATTCTTAACGCACATTTTAACGCACACATATTAAAACGTAGCCTACTGGAAAAACTGAAAACACAACTTTTGCCTCCAACAAAAGATTGGGCCGTTTCCAGATGATCCACTAGCGTTTGGCAAGGTTTCAGAACCCAGAGGAAGTTCATTATAACTACAGAAATATTCATATGTATCATAATTAAGTTTGCAGAAGTTGTGCTAAATTATTTTCATTCATAAAATCAACCAAAAATCAAATTTGAATAGTGGTGGCCAAACGTCGAATCTGCTGGCGAGAATAGTGAGCTAGTTTCTGAACGGAGCCCATGTGTTAGTAGAGGAGCATGTGAGTGTGCTCCTGTGTGAGAGAGAGTTTCTTACTGCTGGATGATTGTATATTTATCCTCTTAAACATGTCGTCATTTAGAAAAGCTCAGAAATCCAAACAGCGGGATCACAAAGAGAGATCTCAGGTAATTTATTTTTTGATCGGAACTGCGGAGTCAGTTTACTGTCAGGTTTTAGCGTGTGTTGCTAAAAACATAGCTATGAGAGACACTACTTACTAGTTTTAGCCTTGTTTGTATTACCGAATATTTGCTTACCATGTTAGTTATTGGGCTGTATTATGATATATAGCTGTACAATGTAATGATTGATGTAAACAGCGTTGAAATAGATGCAGATTGCTAATAGCAAGAACAGTGAGGCATAACGTGTTAGCATGCTCTGTGGTTTAATGTAAACTAGAGTTTACTAAATTGGATTGTTTGAATTGAATTTCTGTTTTTCCTCCCATCCAGCCCGGATTCAGAAAGAACTTGGGATTGTTGGAGAAGAAGAAGGACTACAAACTTCGTGCAGAGTGAGAACTGAATCAGTACAGCATTGATTTTAAGCAATGATTTGCTAACTGGTTTATGGTTTATGGTTTACATTTACAGCATTTAGCAGACGCCCTTATCCAGAGCGACTTACAATTGATACGGTCTTACAATCCAAGCAATTGTGGGTTAAGTTGTTTGACCCAACAGTGGCAGTTTGGCAGAGCTGGGATTTGAACCCTGAACTTCTGGTCCATAGTCCAATACCTTAACCACTAGACTACCACAGTCCCAGATATTATGTGACTGTAATGAAATGCAAATACCTTGCTAGTACTGGGTCCGAGCCTGTTTTATCTTCACAGCTTACTTAATTCTTCATGGCATAGATTCGACCAGGTGCTGGAAACATTCCTCAGAGATTCTGGCTCATATTGACAAGATGCGAATCTCCCATTCCACCGAATCCCAGAGATGCTTTATTGGATTGAGATCTGGTGACTATGGAGGCTATTCGACTAAAGGGAACTTGTTGTCAGAAATGAACTGATTTGAGCTTTGTGACATGGCACATTATCCTGCTGGATCACAAGATGGGTATGTTGTGGTCATAAAAAGATGGACATGGGCAGCAACAATACTCGGGTAGGCTGTGGCAGTTGCTCAGTTGGTATTAAGGGACCCAAAGTGTGCCAAGAAACTATTACACCAGCAGCAGCCTGAACCGTTGATACAAGGCAAGATGGATCCATGCTTCTTTATGCTAAATTCTGACCCTACCATTCGAATCTTGAAGCAAAAATCAAGACTGGCCAGACCAGGCAATGTCTTCCAATCTTCTATCGTCCAATTTTGTTGAGCATGTGCAAATTGTAGCCTCTGTTAGCTGACAGGAGTGGCACCCGGTGTGCAATACTGCTGCTATAGCCCATCTGCTTCAAGGTGCAATGTGTTGTGCATTCAGAGATGCTCTTTTGCATACCTTGGGTTGTAACAAGTGGGTTATTTGAGTTACTGGAGCCTTTCTGTCAGCTCTGGCATCAACAAGGCTCACTGCATGTTTTCTTTTTTTCGGACCATGCTCTGTGAACCCTAGAGATGGCTGTGCGTGAAAATCCCAGTAACCCAGTATGCTGCAGCAGTTTCTGAAATACTCAGACCAGCCTGTCTATCTCCAACAACCATGTTCAGAGTCACTTAAAACACCTTTCTTTCCCATCCTGATACTAGGTTTGAACTTCAGCAGGTCATCTTGACCATGTATGCATGCCTAAATGCATTGAGTTGCTTCCATATGATTGGATATTTGCATTAACAAAAGTTGAACAGGTGTACCTAATAAAGTGTCCGGTGAATGTATGTCCTATGTAAATGAATCAGGTTGTAATGATTGATTTTTTTTACTTCTCTGTACTCAGTGACTACCATCGAAAACAGAAAACTCTCAATGCCTTGCGCAAGAAGGCGATGGACAAGAACCCAGATGAATTTCACTTTAAAATGATAAACACTAAATTAAAGGTATGCTTTCGGATTTCTTTGCAACCAGCCAATAATCTCACAGGAATATATGACATAAACTTAAATATAATATTCAATCATCAGATTCTTCATTTTCTCGATTATATTCTGTGTTTGAGTCTCACAGTGTTCAATAGCCATTTCGCTGTCTTTAATTCCATGGTGTGTTTAATTCTGGGGTTGCCAGATTTTTCAAGAAAAACCATGTTACATTCAATGGAAAAAAGAGGGTAAATAAAGCCAGATCTTTAGAATAGGTGGACCGGGCCACTGTGTTGTGTTAGGAAATCAGGTAACTTGGTACACATGCTATGAGTAATCTGATTTCTGAGGTAAAATCCAGCTTTCTTAATGTGATTTCTAGATCGGAGTACGCTGTATACATGACCACTGGAATAATCAGATAACTGCAGAAATCTGACTGTGGTCTGATTGTTACATGTGAAGCCTGGGCAGTGTTTTGCTGGGAAACGTTGATTTCTGTCATTCATGTGGATTTTATTAAACGTTGTTGCCAAATAAACCCTTCATGGAGACGGTGTTCCCTAATGGCAGTGCCCATTTGAGCAGCTTATTGCACCCTGCTACACTGCAAAAAATTGTGCAGGAGTAGTTTGATTTGTTTGTTTATTTGGTTTATTTACGTATTCCTGATGCAGCTAGAAGGAGAGCATGGAGGTTGTTACTACAGGGTTTTACTAAATGCTGTCGGACCTTTCCACAAACAATGTATTCAAATTATGTTCATTTTGTCTGGTGTTAGGATGGAGTGCACGTGATTAAACCGAAAGAGGAGGAGATGACGGAGGAACAGAAGAAAATCATGAGAACACAGGACATCAGCTATGTGGAGATGAAGAGGGTGTCCGAGGCGAAGGTAAGGAAGTCGTGTTCATCATCAGCTTGTATTAACAGTCATCTGTAGGGGTGTAATGATGTACTCTGCTCACCATTCCATCTTCTTACATAAGAAACCTTTAGTTCCCTGCAATTAAAATAAATGACTGGAAACTGACCCAATACTTTGTAACATAACCTTTGTTGGCATTGACAGAGGTCAAAGGACAGCTCTTTGGTCTTGGCCATGGTTGAGTTTGGAGTCTGACTGTTTGAGGCTGTGGACAGGTGTCTTTTATACAGATAACAAGGTCAAACAGGTGCCATTAATACAGGTAACGAATGGAGGACAGAAGAGCTTCTTAAAGAAGAATTTACAGGTCTGTGAGAGCCAGAAATCTTGCTTGTTAGTGGGTGACCAAATACTTATTTTCCGCCATGAGTTTTAAATTCTTTAAAAATCCTACAATGTGATTTTCTGGATTTTTCCCCTCATTTTGTCTCTCATAGTTGAAGTGTACCTATGATGAAAATTACAGACCTCTCTCAACTTTCTAAGTAGGAGAACATGCACAATCAGTGGCTGACTAAATACTTTTTTGCCCCACTGTATGATTGTGCCCTCTGGTGTTAAAGAAAATGCAGTTTCATCAGATGGCATAATAAACAACGCATGTGACAACTCCATTACCCCCCCCTTTTTTATGTCATCTTTTGGGTTTAGCACTTCTGTCACTATCAGCTTGTCAAACTCTGACACTGGAGATATTACAGGTCTCCGATCAATTCCTTTCATTTGATCTGTTAATTATTCATTCTGTGGACACAGTAAGACATCGCCACACAGATAAATGAATTAGGCCAAGATCAGGATGTCCATACTGTTAGTGTCATGTCTGCATTTCCTTCTGTATGTGCGTTGCTATGTAAAGGTGTCATTTTGTTTTCTGCAGAAAATTGAAAGGTTAAAATCCGAATTGCATCTTCTGGACGCAGACGGTAAACAGCAAAACAAGCAGGTGTTTTTTGTGGACACCAAAAAGCAAGGTAAGACTCAAACCTGAGGGCAGCCAGGTATAACCTACATTGTTTCAACAATGAAACTTGTTTATTGTCATGACTGACACTGTTAGACCCACAGTTTTTAGAAATGAATGCCAGACAGTGATCCGTTATAACATTAAAACTACTGACAGGTGAAGTGAATAAGATGAAGGTGAAGGAAACCTTGGGTCCTGGCACTCGTGGATGTTACTTTGACACAGGCCACCTACCTAAACATTGTTGCAGACCAAGTACATCCCTTCAGCTGTATTCCCTAATGGCAGTGGCCTCTTTCAGAAGGGTAATGCCATGCCATGCCACACTGCAAGAATTGTTCAGAAATGATTTAAGGAACATGAAAAAGAGTTCATGGTGTTGCTTTGGCCTCCAGATTCTCCAGATCTCAATACAATCGAGCATCTGTGGGATTTGTTGGATATATTGCTAATGTGTTGGTACCAGACCCCACAGACCACCTTCAGAGGTCTAGTACTGTACATGCCTCAGCGAGTCCAAACACCATATTAGGCAGGTGGTGTTACTGTTATGGTGATTGGTGTATTTGATGTTTGTAATTGCCTGTCAGTTTGTTTACCAGTAAACACAATCTGTAATACAGTGTGGTGCAAAAGTTTTAGTCCACCATTAGATTAGGTTAGATATACCATTGTTTTAGCAATGTATACTTATTTCTCAGTCTCTTTTTTAGAGTACAACCAAAAAATACAGGAAATTCATATATAGAAAAAAATGTAGTTTCTGTAGGCTACAGTGGCAAGTATTTAGTGTGACCTCCCCTTACACTTGAGCAATAGCAGCATCTGGCAGCTTCATCAGGACCCTTCTGCAGTCTGAAGAAGCTTGATTAGGAATGGTCTTTTTGGAAGGGTAGCAGCCAAGAAGGGGAACAGCATGAAAAGGCGAAGATGTGCTAAATTTCACAAATATTGGAATGAAGATCTGTGGGAAAGAGTATTATGGAGTGACCAGTCAAAGTTTAAATTTTGGGTCCATTCATCGATGTTATAGTAGTCATTATACCATTTCTAAAACAACAATTCTAGTAGTGACCTAAGACTTTTGCACAGTACTGTACATGCCACATGCATGCCCCTTTACACCCTTCCCAGTCCTCTGGAGAGCTTACTAGAGGTGAATGTTGTTTTTGTAACAGTGGCCGATTTTGACCTGGTCCAACACCTGGACACAGTGCCTGAGCTGGTAGACAGAGTGTATAACAGACCTACAGTGGACACGCTGGTGAACGAAAGGATAATGGGAGCTGTGGATTCAAAGGCAGTGAAGGTTTGAGATCTTTCCTCAACAATTTTTTTCAGTCATGGAGAAACATTTTCATAGGCTACATAAGCATTCATTCAGTTCTATATCTGCTTAATCCAAATCAGGGTTACACACACACTCGCACTCACGTGGTACTGAGAATGTCAGTCGACCTGATATGTCTTTGGAACGTGGAAGGAAACAGGAGCACGTTGAGGAAACCCATGTAGACACGGATAGCACACGCAAACTCCACACTGGCAGCGGCTGTGCACCTGACTGTCCTGTTCTGTCCTATGGAAACAACCAGAAATACATGAACTGGAACTGGCATATGGCAATACCCCGATTCCAGCGATGCCATTTCATGATATTACCGCTACTGTAAAAGCTGGGAACTGGGAAATTGACTTACATGGTCCTTTTGTGCTCAAAGATAATATCACAAAGAGGTTTAGAAGTTTTGATCTAAAACTCAAACCCATGGCTGGGTTAAATCTTCCTAAAAATGTTTTGTCTTGTTTTTTTCCCCTTAAAAGATTAGTTGTTTGGTGATCTGCTACACCTGCTGCAGTCCATCACAAACCTGAAAACAGGCTTCATTGTGAAAAGTCAAACAATGATTAGAAGTAAGGAAAGTATTGCAGGAATGCTTCCCACAACTGAAAAGTTGTTTCCTAAAGACGATACACATCGTCTCATTTTGCACTGTGCTGCATCCTGTGAAGCTGCATCGTTACACCCCTAGTATTTACCATAAGCTTTGTTAGTTCTTCTTTATTGTCATTATGCTCCTGGGCAATATTGTTCTTGAGAACAAGGCCATTAGGCTCAAGTTTTGGCCTGAACAGATTTCAGTGAACCCTGTAGAGGATATTTGGTCTCACATTAAACCCAACATAACTGGGAAACATTTTTCAGCTGCTTTTCTTTGAAGCCGTCACTATTGAGTCTAACATTAACACTTCTTTTTGTAACGTGTGTATGCATGTTTACACACAATACTTTTAAGGAAATAAAAGGAAAGAATATCCCATATTTATCTGTTGTTTTTTATTTAATTATTTCTTCATTTTCTGACTAATTACTTACTATTGAGACCGTTAAAAGCTTAATATTTTGCATTTTTTGGGCTTGACCCAGTTTGCCCAGGAGGGGATATGATTGTGTTTAATAATAAATATCTGGAACCTTTTCGCAGAAACTGGCTAAGCAGCGAAATATTCGGTACAAGGAACTGTCTCAGCGTATAGACCGAGAGAGAAAAATGTTTGTCATCAGTCAGAAGATCCAGACTCGCAAAGACCTTCAGGTGAGTACATTGTACTGCAGAGGACCAAACACACACACAGTCCTGTTAGTACATTACATCAATACAGTGGTGCTTGAAGGTTTGTGAACCCTTTAGATTTTTCTATGTTTCTGCGTAAATGTGACCTAAAACCTCATCAGATTTTCATACAAGTCCTAAAAGTAGATAAAGAGAACCCAGTTAAACAAATGAGACACAAATATTATAGTTGGTCATTAATGTATTGAGGAAAATTTCACAGATGAGAAGGTTCTTATGCTGGGATGCAGTGTTTTCCTTTCTCCAAACATAACGCTTTTCTTTTAAACCAAAAAGTTCTATTTTGGTCTCATTCGTCCATAAACATTCCTCCAATAGCCTTCTGGCTTGTCCACGTGATCTTTAGCAAACTGCAGAGGAGCAGCAATGTTCTTTTTGGAGAGCAGTGGCTTTCTCCTTGCAACCCTGCCATGCACACCATTGTTGTTCAGTGTTCTTCTGATGGTGGACTCATGAACATTAACATTAGCCAATGTGAGAGAAGCCTTCAGTTGCTTAGAAGTTACCCTGAGGTTCTTTGTGGCCTCACCAACTATTACACACCTTGCTGTTGGAGTGATCTTTGTTGGTCGACCACTCCTGGGGTGGGTAACAATGGTCTTGAATTTCCTCCGTTTGTACACAGTCCTTAGAGTGTGGATTGGTGGAGTCCAAACTCTTTAGAGATGGTTTTGTAACCTTTTCCAGCCTGATGAGCATCAACAACTTTTTTTCTGAGGTCCTCACAAATCTCCTTTGTTCGTGGCATTATACACTTCCACAAACATGTTGTGAAGAGCAGCTGCCTTTAAATAAAACAGAGTACCCACTCACACCTGATTGGCATCCCATTGACTGAAAACACCTGACTCTAATTTCACCTTCAAATTAACTGCTAATCCTAGAGGTTCACAAACTTTTTCCACTCACTGATATGTAATATTGGATCATTTTCCTCAATAAATAAATGGGCCAAGTAATAATATTTTTGTCTCATTTGTTTACTGGGTTCTCTTTATCTACTTTTAGGGACTTGTGCGTGAAAATCTGATGGTTTTAGGTCATATTTATGCAGAAATCTAGAAAATTCTAAAGGGTTACACAAACTTTCAAGCACCACTGTATGTACTGAATCACTTCCATATGTATATCATGGTCAAAGGTATTCATGGACAATCTCTCAGCCAGCAGTTTAACCGCACCCAATGTTAAGAGTTAGGTTGCGGACATAATGGGGTCCACAATTTTTTTTCCATGTAGCAAACCCGGAAGCTTTATGGTTGACATGGTTTCCTTCACTTACAGGACAAGAACAAGAAAGTAAAAGTGAAGAAGGAGACAGCCTCCGCTCCTGCTGTCTACAAATTTGAAGCCAAGAGGAAAAGATAATGCTGCGTGTCACTTCCAACATAGACGTTCATGTTATTCAGCTGAGACTTGGACATTTCATTGAGTCCCCACACGTTACATGGTCTTCTTCACAGTGCTTTTATATGCAGGCAGAGTTTTGGTAGTGTGTTGTTTTACCTCTTCTATAAATACTACGCTTGTGTACATGTAATGGCAGTTGTTATGATTAATACCGAAATAAATACATCTACTGTTTATACCACGGTTGTGTAGTTCTTTCAAATGATCAGTAGGTGGCAATAGTGCATCTTGCAAAGCTATTCGGTGCAATAGCGCTAATGACACGATGATGGACTTGTAAGTAATTTTTCTGTTTTTCTTTCTTTTTTTTATAATCTTACGTTTAGGATGCGTCCAGATTAGTGTTTAATAAAATGTGTATTTGTTGTAAATTAAATTACAACTCAATTATTAACAATGTATAAGCACCCATCCTAAAGTGGTGATGGTCAGTGTGTAACTCTGTGATGATACTGTTGTAAGTTTATTCCTTCGTTTAATTATATTATTTTATTTATTTATTTTTAGAACAAGCCCATTTAAGCAACATTGGTTATGATCTGTGTACAGTGTGTTCTGAATCGTAAGTTAACCATGTCAGACATGTTCCTAAGCCTGATAACTGTAGCTGACTAGTACTTGTAAGTCGCTCTGGTTAAGGGAGATTAAAACGATTAAAATGTACAACCCAAAGTCAGAAAATGTTGGGACTGTATGGAAAAAGCATTGTGTCTTACATTTCCTTTGACTTTTATTTAATTTCAGACGTTTTGAACCCAAGATATTTCATGTTTTGTCTGATCAACTTCCCTTTGTTATTATGCAGCCATTCCTTCATTACAGTCTTGTAACACGTTCCAAAAACGTTGGGATCTAGGCAATTTAGGGCTAGTAATGAATTAAGAAAACTAAATAATGATGTGATTTCAAACAGGTGATGTCAGCAGGTGTAATCATGGTTTGATACTAAAGCTGTATCCATGAAAGGCTGAGTGTTTGAGTAGAAAACGAGCAGAGGATCTCCAGTTTGTCAACAAATGCATGAGAAAGTTGTTGAAATGTTTAAAAACAATGTAGCTCAATGATTTACATGTTCCTCCTCTACATTGCACAATATTATTAAAAGATTCAAGCCTAAACAAACTCCATGATCTTCGATCCCTCAGACAGCACTGCATCAAATACCGGCATTCCTCAATAGCTGATGGAACCACATGCACAAGGGATTTCTTCATCAAATCTTTGTCAAGAACTACAAAATGGAGTTGCATTACAAAATGCCACTTCAAACTTTAGTGTGCGAAAAATAGAAGACTTAAGTTAGCCACGTCCAGAAGCAGTGTTGACATCTGTGGACTTTGAGGCCGCTGAGATGGACCATCACACTGAGAATGTGCTGTGGTCAGATGAATCAGTATTTTGGATCTTTTTTGGGAAAAAAAAAATGCTTGCTGGGTGCTCTGGACCAAAGACAAAAAGTATCACCCAGATTGTTATCAGCAACAAGTCCAAATGGCAGAGTCTGTCATGGTATAGGTTTGGGTCAATGCTCTTGGCAAAGGTCATTTACATTACTGTGATGGCAGCATTAATGCAGAAAAGTACACTGAGATTTTAGAGGAACAAGAGCTGCCTTCAGGAGGACATTCCAGGGGTGTTCATGAGGCATGGCTGCAGAAGAAGGAGGTACAGATGCTGGACTGGCCTGTCTCAAATAGAATATGTGAAGAATTTTGAAACGAAAAATGCGAACATGACAACCTCTTATTGTTGCACAACTTAAGATGTATTTGCTGGAAGAATGGAACAAAATAACACCTGAAACACTTCATCACACTTGGTGTGAAGACATATTTTAAGTGTTAAGAGAAAGAATGGCAATATTACAAAAGTGGTAAACTTTTTTTTTTGGAATGCAGGAATTGATGTATATTAACAAATGAAATACATCAGGTTCCTACTGTCTGCAATGAAATAAAAGTTGAAGTAAATGTAAGAAACTGTTTTTTTATTGCCATTTTCCATACTGTTCCAACTTTTTCTGATTTGGGGTTGTAAATGTCCCTCCTTTGTAAGCAGCTTTTTCTGTGCAGTGTAATTCTGCTTTCACCAGACCAGAGGATTGAGGAGAGGTTGGGACAAATCTCATACACGTGCCGAAATACATAAGCGACTAACAAGGGTCAAATTGTAACGTACAAACACCTGAGCCAGAGCATCTTCAAAACCTCAAAACAGTGGTCCCATGATTGACACAGAAGGCTCATCAGTGCACAAGGGCAACAAAGGCTACCCTGGCTGGTCTGAACCAATGGAAAGGCTACAGTGACACAAGTCAGAAATTTGTAATCCTGGTTATCGGCAATCTGCTGAGTATGTGGTTGCATAGCAGCAGACCAGATAAAGCACTTTTGTAGGCACCTCCAATGATCACTCAAGTGTCAGAACTGGACAATGCGTCAATGGAAGAAGGTGAGTTAGTAAGATGAGTCTCATTGCTGGGCATCAGGTGGATGTCAACTTGCCACATTCAACTACCTAAACATTGTTGTAAACCAGGTGGCCATAATAATAATGGATGACTAATGAAAATTATTCTGTTTTGCATTTTCATGAATTTAATACATTGGTTTTCATTACAAATCAAGCTCAATCTTTAAACAATAAATTACACACATTTCAGAATCGATTAGTATTTACATTTACAACATTTAGCAGACACCCTTATCCAGAGTGACTTACAATTGGTACAGTCTTACAATCCAAGCAATTGTGGGTTAAGGGTCTTGCTCAAGGACCCAACAGTGGCAGCTTGGCAGAGGTGGGATTTGAACCCTGGACCTTCTGGTCCATAGTCCAGTACCTTACCCACTAGGCTACCACAGTCCCAGTATTTTGTGTGCTCCCCCCTTTTTGCACTCAAGCTGGCATGGGCATCACAAGTTTGTGCGAAATCTGATGAGCCATGTTTTCCCAGCATGATTTCACAATGTTCCTAAGAGCTTCTTGTGTTGTTATTGGATGTTATTGGATTTAAGTCCATGGCAATCAGCACTTGTTGGTCTTCAAGTAGTTCCAAAGATTTGAGGTCGGTTTTACATTTACATTTACAGCATTTAGCAGACGCCCTTATCCAGAGCGACTTACAATTGATACAACCTTACAATCCAAGCAATTGTGGGTTAAGGGCCTTGCTCAAGGACCCAACAGTGACAGTTTGGCAGAGATGGGATTTGAACCCTGGACCGTCTGGTCCAGAGTCCAGTAGCTTAACCGCTAGGCTACCACAGTCCCAAAACTCAGACAATAATGTTCTATATACACATTTAAACATAACTTTGACATTTAAAACATGCCATGTAGAACTTTTAGCTAGAGTCCATCTCTCTTCTGTTTGTTTGCATGCATACATTTTTTGGTGTTGCTATCCGGTTTTGTGTGTCTTGCTGGAGTATGACAAACATTTTCACTAGAGGTCTCAGAGTTTTGGCTTCCACTGCACAATAATGTGCCAAAGTCTTAGGCCACCATTACACTTGTTGCTTTAGTAATGGTATAAGGAACATATATAATTATTTCTCAGTCTTTTTTATTAAGATAATAACGGAAAATACAAGAATATGTACACAAAATAAAAACCCACAATTTTCAGATCAAAATGCCGGTCAGTATTTAGTGTGACCTCTTTGAAAAAGTGGTTTCTTGGTTGCTACCCACCCAAAAAGACCATTTCTGACCAAGCTTCTTCAGACTGTAGAAGTGTCAGCTTGGCTTCTCGATAAATCTGCCAGATGCTGCTGTTGCTCAAGTGTAAGGCTCAAGTGTAATCACATTAAATACTTAACACCTTAGTCTAATAATTATGTTTTTTCAGTTTTTTAATACTGCATACAAATGTCCTGTTTTTTTCTGGTTGTATTATTTTAAAGAAACAGAGAAATAATTATATATGATCATTATATCATTTCCAAAGCAACAAATCTAATGGTGGTCTAAGACTTTTGCTCAGTACTGTATTTACAATATCCCAAATAGAACCACCTTCTTAAAATTAAAAGTTTTGTGCCATGTGATATTTTAAGAAACTTCAAAAATGTAAACGTTAAAGACTTTGATTATTTAAAAAGTGTATAAAACTTCCCTTTTTAGTAATTTATGTGCATGCATCTTGGAAATCGACAACCTCTTTTTTGCTTAGCAATGCCAAAATTGCCTAAATGATTTATTTTGTGCATCGGAAATGTGTTCACATTTAAGGAAAATGCACATTCTGGATATATACATGGATGTGAGGTCATTGATCCACCAGGTGTAGTTTTGCCAGCTTGTTTCTAAATGTTTTGTCATGATTCAGATGTCAAGTGCGACCGTGGAGCGGTGAAGATCGGTCTGAATTAGCCAGATCTATTCTTTCGAGAGTGTGTGCTTGTAATACAATGTTCTTGCTTTGTGGGCTGAAGGCTTAAACCGATCTCTTCTCAGCGAGGCTTGATCGATCACACTGCTGGCAGCAGCTTCATAACCATGTCCCATCCATCAGCCTGTCCCGGGATGAAGGGACAGGGGAAAGACAACGACAGGGAAATGTCACCATGTTGAGGAGATGAGCGGGGCAGATCGGGATCTGAATGGACCGAAGACGGAAAGCATTCACTTTTTCTTTGGTAGAAATCGTACACGCTGTGTCCAGAGGCTTAAAACAGAACTAGATCCAGTAAGTGAATAGGTGTACGGCTGCTGTGGATATAAAGTGTGTTATAGTGGTCACATTTTATGTACTCGTTCTGTTGAGGTATTTGAATGGAATAATGAATGGCTGTTCAAGTGATGACTGACAGACATGTACACACACACACACAGTGATATTTAGCCCGGGGCCCCTTGGTGACACATTGATATTGACCTTGTGTGTTTGCACAGTTTTCTACCCGGAGATAGTAGGACGCCCCCCCTCGGCCGTGGGCCGTCTCTGAGCCTGTACGTCACTGTGGTTCCCTCAGTGCGGAGTTTGAGCTGGGGTGGGGGGGGGTGTTGAGCAGCCGTTTGCGCAGTTCCACAATACTTCCGCCAGCCGATACACAGTCGGCCCACTGTTCAGCCTGAAGCCTGCCTTTCATTCACATCAACTCAGAGCAGGGAACTGTGACGGAGGGTCAGCGAGTGGGGTGTGCTCAGGGTGACCCCCAGATTTTAAAGATATAGGTCAGAATCCTCTCATTGTCCTTTCACTTTCCACTCATTGACGGCTGTGTAAGAGGCTTCCTAAAGCCTGAAGCTAGAGATTTGTTAAGGACTTTGAGTACAGCCACAGCTGTGGAAAAAAGTGGACCGTTCTTTTATTTTTGAAGCTGGGAGGAAATTTTGGTTGGTGTTCTTGCTGATTAAGAAGGATTCTATTGTTCTTCTGTGTGCATCTAGACTGATGTTGTGTTTGTATGGTTTTGTAATGATGCCTCCATGAATATCGCACCCATATTGCACTTAAAAACCCCATTTTGGTTTTTAAGTGGAATTTGGTAGCCTTCTTACCAGGATATCAAACATGTACATATGGGGACCACTAGAAATTGTACCACTGATTGATCAAATGCAACCCTCACTGAAGTCCTCGCTCGACTCACACAGCTGGCATTTGGAGAAAAAACACCAAGGGTGAGTCCCAAATCGCACGTCAAAATATCACGCCGCCATTTGTTACTCCCCATAAAGTGGAAGCCTAAGCATCCTGAACAAAAAATGAGCCTCCAGTAGCAGCTCCTTATTGTTTAGTGTCGATAGGTTCAGAATCTGAGGTGTGTACAGACCACAAGAAAAGCAGCACCAACAGAGATATTGTTGCCAAAGGACACCAATCAGAGGAATATCCATAATCCCTACATTATGGATACTCTGACTGACTAGCACAATAATTTACCTATTTAAAAACATTATACAGAGCGACATATTCAAGAGCCGAGCATTGGCAGACTGGCGAAGCTTGAATTTGTACTCACAGCCATTAGATTACTCTATAATCCTAGCTGGATTGTGCAGCCTGTTAGCTTCTACCTCAGAACACTGGAGGACTGCTTACCTTTTAGGACTGGTGCCCTTATTAAGATGAGGGGAGCCATTATCAAGTATTAGGTAAGAAATATGGATCATAAGAAATATGATCATATAAAATTTTCATCAAGTACAACAGACATCTGGAATGATCCACTTGGTTAGATCAAGTTGCTAAAGCAACTGGATGCCACCACTGTAAGGGTGTTAGTTAAATCATCAGCTGCTCATTAACACAAATATCTAATCAGCCAATCAGTTGGAAGCAACTCTGTGCATTTAGGCATGCAGACATGGTCAAGAGGACCTGGTGAATTTCAAACCGAGCATCAGAATGGGGAAGAAAGGTGATTTAAGTGACTTTGAACGTGGCGTGGTTGTTGGTGCTAGATGGGCTGGTCTGAGCATTGATAAACTGCTGATCTATGGGTTTTCCAAGCACAGCCATCTCTATGGTTTACAGAGAAAAATTCCAAGAAGAGAAAATATCCAGTGGAAGTTCTGTGAGTGAAAATGCCTTGTTGATGCCAGAGGTCAGAGGAGAATGGCCAGACTTGTTTGAACTCATGGAAAGGAAACAACTCAAATAACAACTCGTTACCACCGAGGTATGCAGAAGAGAGCATCTCTGAATGGCACAACATGTTACATCTTGAAGCAGATGGGCTTCAGTAGCTGGAAACCACAGGGTGCCACTCTTGTCAGCTAAAAAACAGGCAACTGAGGCTACAATTTGCATGGGCTGACCAAAGTTGAACAATAGAAGATTGAAGGAAAAAATGTTTGCCTCGTTGACGAGTCTTTATTTCTGCCATTGACATGTGGATGGTAGGGTCAGAATTTGGAATTTGGTATTGTAAACAACGTGAAAGCATGGATCCATCCTGTGTTGCACTCATTAGTCAGGCCAGCTGGTTGTGGTGTAATGGTGTGTTGTTGAGGGATGTATTCTTGGCACACTTTATGCGCCTTAAAACCAATTGAACATTGATTAAACACCATGAGAAGTGTTGCTGACCATATCCATAACTTTATGACCACAATTTACCCGTCTTCTGATAGCTACTTCCAACAGGTTCCAAGTATTTCTAACTGGTTTCTTGAAGGTGACAATGTCAAGAAAGCAGATCACCAGACCTCAATTCAACAGAGCACCTTTGGGATGTGGTGGAATGGGAGATTCACACCATGGATGTTCAAGGGATACAATCTGCATGTCAATATGGACCATAATCTCTGTTTGTTTCCAGCACCTTACTGAATCTATGACAGGAATAATTAAGGCAGTTCTGAAGGCAAATGGGGGGATCAACCCAGTACTAGTATGGTATACTTAATAAAGTGACCGATGAGTGTATGTGTACTTTATAGGTGTGCAATTTCTGACTGTGGCTTGTCTGTCAGTCTATGTGTCACCCCTTTGTACACATCCATCATTTACCAAAGCACAACCTCAAGATAACTCCTTCTACTTTCTATGGGTACATTCTATATGTAACCATACCATGATACCCTATGGATAAAACATAATAGTAGACTGACAAAAGGCTGCCAACCCAAATGCAAGGACGTGTGGTTGTACTGTGTTGAAGCACACCTAAGAAATCCCATCAGGAGAGTAAGAGTAGGCAGATTCCACCCCCTTGGTTATTTTTATTTTCTGAGAGATGTAGATGTGCGAATCAAGTGTACATCCAGAAGGCTGGAGGGTGAAAGTTTGCAGGAAGGAACAGATCAGTAAAAAAGCAGATTGCTGGTAGAAGCAAAGCTAATAGGACTTGTCACAACTGTCAAGCGTTAGGCCAAGGTTGTGAATGTGTTCTGACTCAGTTCTCCATAGAAAAAAAGAACTCTTTGATACTTATAAAAAGACTCACTGCATAAAATGTATCCTGAGATGTATTTGTTGTAAAAAAAATGTAACAAAGTACATTTTCAGGCTAACTAGTTAATCTAATAATAAATGTAGAGATCTAGAGTTAAATTAGAAGGCTCCATACAAACATGCCTGCCTATTATTTTAAACTGTTTAAACTTGAATGAACAATGATCTGACCAAAATGAAAACCAACCATGGTACAGAAGCTGAATACAGATATACGTTGTGTACAATACGTTCTGTGAAATTGCACGTTATGTGGACATTGTCTGAACACTGTACATTACATTTTTTTTACATTTACAGCATGTAACAATTGGTACAATCTTACAATCCAAGCAATTGTGGGTTAAGGGTCTTGCTCAAGGACCCAACAGTGGCAGCTTGGCAGAGGTGGGATTTGAACCCTGGACCTTTTAATCCAGAGTCCAGTACCTTAACCGCAAGGCTACCACAGTCCCACTGTATTATATAAACTTACCATACCATCCCAATGCTATTTGGGATACTGTAGTGTATCGGGTATTGACTAAATAACCAAGATGCTCCAGTGTTTCCCATATATTGATTGATTTAATATCAACATTGACCACCACATATTGATTTTCTATTTTATTAACTATTTAAAATTTAATCTTAACTATTTAAGGCTAAATCTTACTTCACTGTAAAGCTGTATGCAGCACATTGATTCACTCAGCCCCTCCTTACCCCATGCCCTCCTACTCACACTCTTACAAACACATTCATGGAATAAGAATGTCTTTACGTAACAGGGCGATGTATTTCCAGTTGTATTTATGACTGTATACAGTCTAACCTCGTTAACTCGCCTATGTCTGTGTCATGCCTATTTTTGGCGAGAGGCGAGTTGGTGACTTAACGTGGTAACAAAAAACTAGACAAAGGCAGTGACATTCATACCTGATTGTGACATAATGTGTTTTACAAAGCAGCCCGCGTGATCATACAGTCATATTTGCAATGTACATAAACATATACGTATATGTACAGTTTCTATTCTTTTACGCAAATTTGAGAAATAGTCTCTGATTGACGATTGTTTCTGTAAGACAAAGCGCATTAAGTTCAGTCTGCGATGAATAATAGCAAAATCATTATAAGTCTGTTCACTGTGCCTCCATCTTGGTAATGGCAGCAGGCAGTAATTTCCAGCTGTACAAGACCAGATTCCTATTTCTTTGAATGGGGAGATATATCTGATATAGCTATATAGAGAAATTAATGATTAAAATGCATATTTAGAATAACTGGTATAATCTGACAAAAATGATCTAGTTTACTTGCGTAGTTGGGTTCAAATAACACAGAAAAATGCAGAATTTTTTTTTAAGTTATTCTGGCTACTGTGCATGCGCATCCCGCCACTACAAAGGGGCCAAGACCAGTCTGCTTATATAGCTTCTCTGATAACAGACAGGGGCTGTACATCATCCAGCATTGTAAGTTAAATGCATAAAATAGAACTAAAGTGCCACCTACCGATGGTCTGAAACTTACCTGCTTACCGGGGTAAAATTTCATTACTGGCAAGACATTTATCACATTTTAAGCTTGATGAGGGCGAGAGGCGAGCTTGGCGGCTTTTTGAGGTAAAATGCATGGAAAGAAATCCGTCCTGCCATCACAGGTGGATAAGTTTGGCAAGATACCCGGGGAAGAGATAATGAGGTTAGACTGCATTTTGGATGAGAGGGCGCTGACTGAGAAGCTGTTAGAAGCTGTGAAAAATAAGTGCACTTAACTCTGGTGGCTGCATGCATTGCAGAAATGCAGTTTTTTTTCTCTCTAATTGTTTCTCTGGTGTGTTGGGCTGTAAACACAAAGTACTTCTTACTCTACTTGTTTTTCCCCTCATGTGTGTCTGCTTTCCACCACAAATAGTAGCAAATTCACAAATAGAAACTAATCTGCAACACAATCCATGCATAGGTCTCACTTCACATGAGGGGTATAATATACTCCTCATATTAATGCTTATAAGGAGCTCAACACCAGCCAAACTTTGCTCAGCATTCACTCTGGTCACACTGATGCCACATGTGTTTAATAAAACATTGTGTTCAATAAAACTTTCTGCTGCAGAGGCTATGCTCTTACATATGTCCTTGCAACTGCTGTGGTAGAACAGATAATGCATCTGGCAAGGTAACCTGCCAACCTGGGTACATATACAAAGACCTCACTACATTTGAAAGTAACAAACTCTTTTTCTCCTTTCCAAACTATTTAGTTTGACGGATTGCCGTACCGGTTTGGTCTGGCCCGCTGTAACCCACAGTCTTTTCAGTATTTTACCTGCTTTTCTAAAATATACGTACTTGTCTGGGAATGAGGTTCAGTCACGATGTGTCAAGTCAAGTCAAATTTATTTACATAGAGCTTTTTTAGAATGGAGCATTGTCTCAAAGCAGCTTTATAAAGATCTAGGCACAATTAAGTCCTAATTGAGCAAGCCTAGGGTGACAGAGGCATGGAAAAACGTAAAATGGGCAAAGGAAGAAACCATCTAAGCACCAAGACTCAAAAGGAACCCAACCTCCTTGGGCAGCAATGTGTGTGTGTGATGTACTAGGACTGCAGTCATGGTTATGGTACTGGACTATTATAAGGGTGGAGGTTCAAGATTCCAGCACACCCAAAACGTCCATGGTCGTGCCCTTGAGCAAGGTCTTTAATTCTGAATTGCTTACATACATTGTGGAATGTATGGTGGACTGTGGTAGCCTAGCGGTTAAGGTACTGGACTATGGACCAAATGGCCCAGGGTTCAAATCCCATCTCTGCCAATCTCTCCTTGAGCAAGGCCCTTAACCTACAGTTGCTTGAATTGTAAGATTGTATCAATTGTAAGTCGCCCTGGATAAGGGCGTCTTCTAAATTTGTGGGACTGTGGTGGCCTAGTGGTTAAGGTGCAGGACTATGAACAAGAAGGTCCAGGGTTCAAATCCCAGCTACCACTGTTGGGTCCTTGAGCAAGGCCCTTAACCCACAATTGCTTGGATTGTAAGATTGTATAAGTTGTAAGTTGCTCTGGATAAGGGCGTCTGCTAAATGCTGTAAATGTAATGTGGAAGCTTGTATCAGACTCTTCGGAGAAGGGCTCCTGCTGCATGCTATACATGTAAATTGTGTCCCTCTTCTAACCCATACTACACAATTCATGGCTTTCCACACACCTCACAGTCTGAGGCCAACAACAGACCGTCTTCTTGTATGCTAACTTATTGACACATTATGGTACTGATATTGGTGCATTCCATTATTTTTTCCAGGTAGCTTAATGTAATTCTTATTTTAGTTATACCATCTTTTACTCTCGACTAAAAAAAGATCCATTTAAATATAGAAGGTAATGGTAAGAAGTACAGTTTTAGCTAGTTGATGATCACTGCCAACCCTGAGCCTTTTTTCAGTCAGCTCTCGCAGATGAAGGTCTCAACTGAGCAGGATGACTACCTTTCTACTCTTTGCTGTATCTCAAAAGGCTGCCTTCATCCAAGAGTTTCAGACCAGCTCTAATCGATTCCCCAATTACTGAGAGGGTGGATGAACAAGTGACTGCGGGAATAGGGACTCTGGGGGTGAACGCATCATATCTGGCCCCTCTAGCTGCTCTGTGGTGTGTCACTCTGCGTTTGAAGTAGACATCTGTAAAGACACCAGGAGGGAGTTTGGTATAGGAGGGGACATCTGATGGAAAATCTTTACACCTCTGTGAGTGAGCGAGAGAGAAATAGCGAGAAGGAGAAAGAGAGAGGTGGGATCACAGAATCCCATTCAAATTGCCGCTAATGAGCCAAGAGGCTGGTTGGAAAGAGGCACTTGAATTGATTAAATTTGCATGGGAGTCTAAATCACGATAATGCCCCCTCCCTGGTGGAACTTGTTCCTGTAGTGCTTCTCTAATGGAGGGGGTTCACTACGGGTGAAAGGACAGGGGGTCTCGTGCATCAGTCTGGATATTACTGTTAGTCCATCACCCCTTCTGGCAGCCACGCACTCCGAGGACGTGTTAATCATGCTTTAATACCGGATCTAACCTCGTCTCAAACCACGGATTGTGTCTGTAGAGACTCTACAGTCTTGGCTGGGCTGCATAAACAGCTGTATGGGGTCTGTCTGCCTTGGGTTGTTGATTGTTTATGATTGTTTGCGCTATAATTTTGTCTTTTCTCTATTCCTTTTTGCTTCCCAGTTTTCACATTTGGCTCTTTGTCGTCTTCTCTGGAACTGGTCTTCGAAGGCTGTGTGATTACTGTAATCAGATCACTCGGTTAATCAGAGTGTGTTCGTCAGTGTCCTGATGAGCGGTCCTCGCTGATTGTAATGTGGTGCCTCTGCCTCGGCGTTACCCCTCCTCTGTGCACTCTTCTTCCCCTACCTAAACAGCCCTGAATGGCACCGCGTATGCACTGGTACTATAACTGGAAGAACTAGAAGAGAGGTGAATGGAATTTGTAGGGCGGAGGTAGGCAAGGTTTATCATCATATTTTATCTGAGATTGACATTTTCTTTTCCATCTTACCAGTTTTTTATTAGGGGTCCAAGCACTAATGCTCCGATTGCAGCCTCATCAGCCAAGTCCCTACAAGGGCTGATACAAATTAATTAACCTAATTAGAGGCTGTGATTGCGGGCATGATTGTGGGGGCTCAAGCGGGGGCTGGGAGGGTGAGTTGCACTGGCAGTTCTTAGGCTGGAATCAGACTGGAGGTGTAGGAGACCGCTCTGCATAGCAAATGAACTACAGATAACACCCCCCCCCCCCTTTGCTGTCTCTCTCAATTGCAATAAAGCTCTATTTCTCATGCAGTCTTTCATTTCGCTTATCAGTTCACTCTATATCAATCTTTACTTAATAGTCTTAATCGCATCCATTAAAGTAGCCCTGATTTGAAAAAAAAGAAGTTTTTATACAGTCATAAGTCATAAGTCATAACTTATAACTCTATAAGTTCAGATTCAGGGTCAGATTTGTTAGTCACATTAAAAAAAATTTAAACAGATGCTTTAGAAGTGGTTCTAGAAATAAGAAACAATTTAATTAGGCCATGTCCTTGGCATAATAGTAAATGGGCAAATGCCTCCAGTTGTGTTGAGAAGGTGCTGTATTCCTTTTGCAGACCTTTGTGCACTACAGAAGGGAAACAACACCTAACATCACTGATTAAAGACCAAGATTAACTGATTAGACGTTGAATTAGGTATACAAAGTGGCCCTGTGGTTCAGGCTCTGGGGTACTGCTAACAGATGGAAGATTGTGAGTTCAAATCCCACTCAGCCACAAATAATATCAGCAAGACTCTTAACCCAAAGGCTCTGCTCAGTTGTATGTTACTCTGGATAAATGTGTTTGTTACACACAGGCATAACGTCTGTTAGATTATTAGTCTGTTAAGGAGATTAGCTTTATTATTACGATTATCAACTTGTATATTAACTTACCAGATGTTGTAGTACAGCAGTTGTAATGACACGTAACAGCACGTTACATGTGTTAAATCTTTTATTTAACACAAAGTTTTACTAAATAAACATGTGCAGCCATAGTGTGAGCAGACTGAGCATTGTTTGGCTGGGATTGTGCTCCTCATAACAAGAACTGCTTCTGTGCAACGTAGCAGAGTTAAATGCACTTGTTTCCTCACTGCCTCTGACAGTTTGTGCAGGCTCTTCAGTTCCTTGCTCTCTTCTGAAATGTTTGCTCATGTCGTAAATACTGCAGGAAATGCACTGCGCTGTCACATAAAAGACAGTTTCTCATTCCATAAATGTGTGTGTATGTGTGTGTGTGTGAGAGAGAGAGAGAGTACTGTAAGGAGTACTGAGCGAATCATGCAGCTTTATAGTGAAAGAAGATTTTACTCATCTCACATAGTAAAAGCATAGAAAAACAATAGTAATGGCTAATGTTCATATAAAAAAAATGTATGGGAAACATTGCAGAGTCTTAGTCCCTGTACTCTACAGTATTCCATATAGCATTACTGAGTATAGTATAATAATATGGGGTTCGGACAATGTCCAGTTCGCATAACATGCAGTTTCACTAAATGTATCATGGACATTAACTTATAAAGCTCTACATGGCCTGGCCCCACATTATCTGAGTGAACTCTTAGAGTTTTACAATCCAACTCGTCTACTTCGTTCGCAGGGTGCAGGACTTCTTTTAGTTCCTAGAATTAAAAAAGTCACAGCAGGGGGAAAGGCTTTCTCATACATGGCCCCCCAACTATGGAATAAACTTCCCACTTTTGTTCGAGATTCAGACACTATCCAAAGTTTTAAGTCTAGGCTAAAGACATACCTATTTACACAGGCTTTTGACTAGATTTAGACCAGGATGCATAGCTTGGGTCACTGGGGCCGGAGTCTGGAGTCATGTCTGGCCTGCCTGCCTTGTCGCTAGCTAGCCAGGAGTGTCGAGTGGGCGGTCGGCTGGCTGAACTGGGCTTCGGTCCTCGTGATCTTGACTCACTTGATCCTTGCCTTAGAATAAGGGCAGAGCTGGGGGTTCATAGTCAAAGAGTCTTATGGTGATCAGAGACGTCGGGTTGCTGTTCTTCTGCCGCTCGTGGGGTTGCCAATGTCTCATGTGATCCCTCTTGGCTGTGTGTCCTACCAGTTCTCCTCTTTCTAGCTTTCTAGCTATGCTGCTATAGCTAATGCTGCCGGGGGGGTCTCATGCTACACATGGCATCAATGATTGACATGGCATCAGTGATTGTTAATAGACACTGTGGCTCTTAATCAATAACTAATACATTTTCTGTTTTCTCTCCGAGCTGTGTTCCGGCAGTTCCAGCCAGCTTCAGCCCCCACACATGATGTTCATCTGCTGGAGCTCCACTCAAGCTGCGTCCGTCATCAGCTCCAGCCCCACCCATTACCCGGGCCACAATGCCGATGTGCATACTTCACATTTTATTCGAACTTTGACTCCATGACTTTAGTTTCGCTCTTAGATTTATCATCTACGCCACCCAAGGAGGTTGGGGTCCCTTTTTGAGTCTTGGTCCTCCCAAGGTTTCTTCCTAGAACTAGGGAGTTTTTTTCCTTGCCACTGTCGCCCTAGGCTTGCTCAATTTGGGATTGGACGTAGTTATTAGGAGATAATCTAAACTTGTAAAGTTGCTTTGAGACAATGCTCCATTGTAAAAAGCGCTATATAAATAAATCTGACTTGACTTGACATTAAGCAACACATAACTGTACTGTAAATGGAAACTGTGCAACCCCTTCTTGGTTAGTATGATGATTAGCGGTTACCATGTCAGTTTACTATTAATTATGGCATGTTAGAGATTTCCCAAACTGCATTGCCTTGTGTATTGCATTTCCATGTACATTCAGGTCATTTTTTCTTTTTTTTTTTTGTTTTCACCCAGTGCCCAGTAGGATTTTCTTGCACATTATAAAATATCATATAAAGAATGGTGAGTGTCACAGTGGTGCAGCGTTTAACAGTGTTGTCTCACAGCTACAGAGAATCAGCTCAAGTATATAAGTATATATACATATATACATATATATATATATATATATATACATACATATATAGACATGCTAAATGGTAAATTTGTGTCTCTTAAGCGATTCACAACAAATTTCCATACCTCCTCATTCACATCTTTTCAGTTTACCTCGCTTTTCATTAATGGAAAGTAGAGCTAATATGATAAATGATCATAAACTGCATTCCCCATGCATCAGACATACGTGAGGACGTAAGACCGTGCCGGAAGACCAAGCTCAGAAACACACCAGTGCGAGTCAACGTAAAGAGCTTTATTTACACAGTGCACTAATCCCGTCTGGACACTACCTTTGTAACTATCAGACTCTTTATCACTCTCTATAACAGCTCTCTCTCCATGGCATGGTGGCAACCAGCAATAATGCCTTCGTCCCGCTATGGTATCCAAACATAATGTTTAAAAATAACATGATTTAAAAAAATATATATAATAATAATTTCAAGCCAAATCTAACAGCCTGGAAAAAAGCATATCACGCTGTTAAAAACCTAAATCACAAGGATGCTGTGAGCAGAACTTATTGACATTTTACCCCCTCCCTCCAAACTTTGATGCGAACACGCTCCCCCATATACAATTCCTATGGGTCAGGTGCAAGTAGTACCCTTATTGCTGTTTTCTTTGCTGTTGACCCTTTAATCAGCAGGTTTAAGTGTTAGAATTGTTTTAGCTAGACTGCTTACTGCTAGCTATATCTGTCTTTCTTTCTCTTTTTTGTCTCTGAGATAAGCAATGTGTTGCCAGTAAGAAGCAAATAAAGCTCTTAAGGAATCTTCTCTCATTTAGCGGTCACACTTAGGCTTTAATTAAGCTGAAAACGATACCCTGGCAATGTGCTGATGTTATCAGGGGCAGCCAGGGCATAAAGCGATCTGAAGAGCTCGGGAGATTGGGCACAAACCAGTAAGTGCTTTCGCCCTGTGTGTGTGTGTGTGTGTGTGTGTGTGTGTGTGTGTGTGTAAAGGCTCAGCATTACTCTCAGAGCTAAACAGCTGTAGATCGGCTGCTATCAGATATTTATAAGAGGCTCATGAATATGGATGCCTGGCGAGATGGGACTGATGTTTGTCCTCTAAGAGGGGATGAAAGGAGAATGCGCTCTTCTCTCAGAGCGACCCAGTCAGGGCCACTTGGAGAGACAGGGGGAGGGGAGCGGTGGGAGAACAAGCGCTGGCGGAGGATTTTACTACAGATCTGAAACAATACTTCCCTCGTCCTCAGACCTTTTATTTATTTCAGCTGACACTTTTTCCCAGCAGTATAGAAAAGTGCATAATAATAATAATAATAATAATAATAATAATAATAATAATAAAAATCCTCAGTGTGTTTACACAAAATCTCTGGATTAATGCATGAAATTTGATTTAGGAAATAATTCAGTCAGCAGATTTATATGCTTTTCAGTAATCTGATAATGGAAAAAACTATTTACATGAAGCTGTTGGTAATCAGATTTTATTCAATAATCTCTACAAGTAGTGAAGCTGCTAGATTATCCATGTTTCCAGTAGAGCAGTAGTGCTCATAAATGCAGCGTCAGTTCAGTTCCCCAACATACACAACATAGACAGTGGGGGCCAAAAATCTGAGGCCGCTAGTGAAAACGCTTGACATTTATGGAAAAGGATTCATACTGTAGCAAGATATTGACCACAAAACACACCTCAAAGCTTTTTATCAACTACTTGAAGAACAAAGAAGATCAAGGAGTGCTAGTTTATATTTTACTATATTTGATTTTTTTTAGCTTTTCTTTTTGTAACCCTGACCTGTGAAGGAAAATGTTCTGAAATGTTATTATAATGAAAGTAACAGTACGGGTCTCGATATTTTCTGAGACTACTGTACAGTGGGGCAAAAAATTTATTTACAATGTATTACACTGATTGTGCAAGTTCTCCTACTTAGAAAAATGAGAGATGTCTGTAATTTTCATCATAGATACACTTCAACTATGAGAGACAAAATGTCATTGAAGGATTTTGTAAGAATTTAATTGCACATTATGGTGGAAAATAAGTATTTGGTCAATAACAAAAGTTCAACTAAATACTTTGTAACATAACCTTTGTTGGCAATGACAGAGGTCAAACTTTTCCTGTAAGTCTTCACCAGGTCTTGCACACACTGTAGCTGGTATTTTGGCCCATTCCTCCATGCAAGATCTCCTCTAGAGCAGTGATGTTTTGGGGCTGTCGCTGGGCAACACGGACTTTCAACTCCCTCCACAAATGTATTGATGGGGTTGAGGTCTGGGAGACTGGCTAGGCCACTCCAGGACCTTGAAATGCTTTTTACAGAGCCACTCCTTCGTTGCCCGAGCGGTGTGTTTGGGATCGTTGTCATGATGGAAGACCCAGCCATGTTCCATCTTCAGTGCTCTCACTGATGGAAGAAGGTTTAGGCTTAAAATCCCATGATACATGGCCCCGTTCATTCTTCCCTTAACACGGATCAGTCGTCCTGTCCCCTTTGCAGAAAACATTCTTCTTCCTCCAAACACAATGATTTGAGTTTTTACCAAAAAGTTCTATTTTGGTTTCATCTCACCACATGATATTCTCCCAATCCTCTTCTGGATCATCCATATGCTCTCTGGCAAACTTCAGACGGGCCTGGACATGTACTGGCTTAAGCAGGGAGACACGCCTGGCACTGCAGGATCTGAGTCCCTCTCGGTGTAGTGTGTTACTGATGGTAGCCTTTGTTACTTTGGTCCCAGCTCTCTGCAGGTCATTCATCAGGTCCCTCCGTGTAGTTCTGGGATTTTTGCTCACTGTTCTCATGATCATTTTGACTCCACAGGATGAGATCTTGCATGGAGCCCCAGATTGAGGGAGATTACCAGTGGTCTTGTATGTCTTCCATTTTCTTACAATTGCTCCCACAGCTGATTTATTCACACTAACCTGTTTGCCTATTGTAGATTCACTCTTCCCAGCCTGGTGCGGGTCTACAATTTTCTTCCTGGTCTCCTTCCACAGCTCTTTGGTCTTGGCCATGGTTGAGTTTGGAGTCTGACTGTTTGAGGCTGTGGACAGGTTTCTATTATACAGATAATGAGGTCAAACAGGTGCCATTAATACAGGTAACGAGTGGAGGACAGAAGAGCTTCTTAAAGAAGAATTTACAGGTCTGTGAGAGCCAGACATCTTGCTTGTTTGTGGGTGACCAAATACTTATTTTCCACCATGATTTACAATTAAATTCTTTAAAAATCCTACAATGTGATTTCCTGGATTTTTTTTCTCATTTTGTCTCTCATAGTTGAAGTGTAGCTATGATGAAAATTCAGACCTCTCTCATCTTTCTAAGTAGGAGAACTTGCACAATCAGTGGCTGAGTAAATACTACTTTTTTTCCACACTGTATATAGATAATGATAATTAACGATATTTTGGAGGTGTATATCTTAGGTCTAAAGGATTCAAAAGTTGTTTGAAGCTGTCTCTCTCAACTGCCTGAATTGACTTCATGTCATTCACAAGGTGACTGATGAAAGCATTATTTATGTCTTGCCATCTGTTGATTTCTTGTTATAAGGCACCTTTTTTGCACAATGAACAGCAATCAATTTCTGACATAGTTTGTACCTCTTTTGAGCAACATCCGTCTTTTCAAAGCCACGTCTAGAAATTACATCTAAAGACTTAGAGGTTGGTGGTGTCTGTATTTTGTCTCCTGCTGCAGTTTGTTCACTCATTTTTAACTTCAGTCAGGCATTTGTGGGTAGAACCCTAGCTTGATTTGTGGCCCTAGCACACTGCATGCACTCAGTGAGCATGCGCAGAAGTCTGTCCTGCCTGGTTAGATGGTACCGTGAATATGCAAACTCTTAAGGCATTTTTAGACTGTTTTTTGCAAATTGAGATCCATGACTAATAATTGTCATTTTTTATGGTCACATCATTAAAACAACACTTAAGATATTATCATAAATGATATATATCGCACACCCTTAATTAACGGTGTGCATTCAACACAGTGTGTGTGCAGTAAAATTAGGTAATGATGTAATCTCGTCATTACCATTAAGTATAAATCAAAACTCCTCCCCAACCATAAAAACAATGCCGATAGCCACTTATTATATAAAATGCAGGGTGTGTAATATGCCAGTATTAATGCTAGGACATGACATGATTGCTAAAGTGCCCTGAATTAGCTCAGCCATGGCCCTTCTTGTTCTGGTCAGAACCAGAACCTGAAAAACATGACCTGAACCGCTCGTCTCTCCATCATCAGCGAAACCATTATGATTAATTGCCTGGAGCAAAGCTAGCTAAACTTACATTAGAAGATGCCAATTACCATAATTGCAACAATTTAATATGGGCAATAGGCTGATGTGACCTTGCCCATTTGCTTGGCAGGTATATGGTGCGCTAGAGTGGAGCCATGTGGAGTGGCCATATTCAAGCCATTAATGCTGGAGACTGTAGATTAATGGCTATATTGGAGTAGAAAAAAAGAGGGCCGCTGTGGGACCTTTACAGAAATATGCATTTTAGCCAACAAAGTGAGCTGGACGTAAAAACGGCAAGAATGGACGCAAGCAAAAGACAGAGAATCTTCTGTTTAGCTGGATTAGTCAAACATAACACAAAATGGCTCTATGGTTGGGACTTTGACCATACAACCTTTGAAATACCCTTGTTCTGACTTTGCCTGCGTAGGAACACTGCAGGGACCGAAGCAAAGGACGTCAGCGTGGGTGCAAGAGTGGTGGAGAGGGGGGGCGCAGAATTTGAAAAATGCACCCCAAAAGACAAGAGAGGTCAACATTTTGGTTTTTGAATCCTTTGTGGAGTGGACAAATGCTCCCCAATGCTGGACAATAATGTTTTTATGGAACTCTAAATTTTGAGAAGAAGCAGGCCTTTGTGGGAGTGCAACATCCAGCACGTGACCTGACTTGATCTACTGCAGCCCTGTGTTGTGTCTGAGAGTGAAGTGACAAGATGAGCTTTGGCCTCAGTTTGCTGTCCCAACAAGCAGCCACTTTGTTCCTCAGGGACAAGAGCCTCTCAGAGAATAAATTACCTAAAGGAAAGGAGAGATAATGTTTCACTTTCAGCTATGAATCTCCTCCTACAGTCTGGAGTACTACAGTTAATGTACTGGGCTACTGACCAGAAGGTCCAGGGTTCAGTTCCCCTCACTGCCATGTTGGTCCATTGGACCCACAATTAACTCAATTGCTTGGACTGTACATTGTTAGACTGTGTTAGAGGTGAGTCACTCTGGTTAAGAGCATCTGCCAAATGAACAAATACAATATGACGATCTCCAAGAAACTAAGAGCTAAGTGGACTTCGGAAACTCTGAATGCCAAAGCTAAGAAATTAAACCAAACGAAGGCCAATTTCCTCCAGTCTATAGTTTGAACTTTGGCTTACACTCAATGGATAATAGTTACAAACAATGTAAAACAAACGACATTGTGATCTGTAGTGAGAACAGGGAACAGGTAGAAGAGAACTTGGAGAGGTGGAGGTATAATCTGGAAAGGAGAGGAATGAAAGTCAACTGTAGTAAGACAGAATACCTGTGTGTAAATGAAAGGGAGGCAGGTGGAACAGTGTATAGGGCTACAGGGATCAGTGGTCACAAAAGGTCAGGAGTTTCAGGTACTTGGGATTCAAACTGTCCAAGGAAATGGGGAGTGTGGAAAGGAGGTAAGAAGAGAGTACAGGCAGGATGGAGTGGGTGGAGAAGAGTGTCAGGAGTGCTGTGTGACAAAAGGGTCGCGGCAAAAGTGAAAGAAAAGATTTATAAGAGAGTAGTGAGACCAGTCTTGTTGTATGGCTTTAGAGACAGTGGCACTGACAAAGAGACAGGAAGCAGAGCTGGAGGTGGCAGAACTTAAGATGTTGAGGTTCTCTTTAGGAGTGTCTAGGGTGGAAAGGATTAGGAATGAGACATCAGAGGGACAGCACAGGTTGGAAAATTGGGAGACAAAATTCGAGAGGGAAGACTGAGATGGTTTGGACATGTGCAGAGGAGGGATAGTGGATATATTGGTAGGAGGATGTTGGAGATGGAGCTGCCAGGCAAGAGACGGAGAGGAAGACCAAAGAGGAGTTATTTGGTTGTGGTAAATGAAGATATGCAGAAAGTTGGTGTGAGAGTAGAGGATGTGGAGGACAGGGTGAGGTGGAAACGTTTAACTCGCTGTGGTGACCCCTGATAAAGGGAGAAACCGAAAGAAGAAGAAGAAGAAGAAGAAGAATGTAAAACAAAGTCAAAGGGATGAAAACCGATTGTACCCTCGAGATACAAACAGTGAGCTTTCCCAAATGCCCCTGCAAACAGGTCTGGGCTGACTTACAGAGAAATCTCCCCAGTTATCACCAATCATGATCTTCATTGGTGGTTCATCAATCAATTTCTTGTTTTACTTCCATTCTAAACAATGAAGTACAAGTTCATCATATACTCTGAAGCTATTTTCTCATTCAAATATGTTGTATATTCTTTTATACTGTAATATTTCGAGTCCGGTCTGTCATAAATGAGCGGTCTCTGTTTCGCCTCAGTCTCGACCTCATTTGGACTCGGTCTTGTCTTGGTCTTCAGGTAAGGTGGACTCGGAAATTGTTGTCAAGACCAGCTGAGTACAATGTGTCTGTCTGAAGTAACGTTAATTATGAATGGAACTTTTTTTCTAACGTTATTGAACATCAACCATTCACTGAAACAGAATAAATCAGTACTTTCTCTACATGCCTACATAAAATCTGCATTCAGATTGGCTAACAGAGAAAAACAAGTCACCTAGTTCTTGTTCAGTATCCAATCAATGAAGACATTTTATTTTGAACAGGCTGACGTTAGGACTGCAGGTGTGCATTTTTGCCCACTCAATTTACTTTAGCATGGACTCAAAAACTGGAATTATTATTATTGATTGTGTTTTCACATTTAATAATAAAAATTGAGAGAACTGATGTTGTTGGCTATATTCAGCTTACTTTATATGATGACATCTGATTAACTTTGAGAGAAGAAGGGAAACAGAATCATCACCATGATTTGCTGCCAAAAATTACATTGATGAAGTTTGACTAAGCCTATAATATAATGATACTTAATAATAATTTAGTCTACATATTATTTAATCTTATATTTGACAAAACACATGATGAAATATAATATTACTTGTGAATGATAACACTATGTATCACAAGTTTTGTTCCCAGCTTTTTAATGTTATATTCCAATTGCTTATGTCTAAAACAAATTAAAAATTGCTTACATTCATCATAAACTTCGCTTTTGTGACCACGGCAACGAAAATTATGAATTTTTATTATAGAAACAGGGTCACCAACAGGCATGCCAAAGTATGCTTTGTGGCCTCACACATCTCTTAGCAGATGCTTCCACAGAGTACTTTTTTCGCTCTTGTCTTTATTAAAATGCCCACATACATAGCAAAATGCGTCTGCTGGATGTATGCAACCTCTTG
Organism: Ancistrus triradiatus; assembly: GCA_025084515.1. NCBI lineage: Eukaryota > Metazoa > Chordata > Actinopteri > Siluriformes > Loricariidae > Ancistrus > Ancistrus triradiatus. The sequence goes on along the minus strand of JAJAGP010000259.1, from coordinate 292,422 downwards.
ATACCATCTAAATGGACTAAGTTGCTGTGTACTGTAAGGAAAAAAGGACGTCTCTCTTCAAACTCGATAAAAATGGTCAATCTTTATTCCATGCAGTATCAAAGTACAAGAGTGTACTGCGGATTCAGCAGGAGCAAGAAGAGAAAAGACGTGATCACCCGGTAGCAGAGTAACACACAATATATATACATTTGAAAGTCGTGGTCCTTCCTAAGCTCCTCCTGTAATGGGTGTGGGGTGAGGTGTGAATACTGTCGTTTATCAGAATCTGAATAGAGAATGAACTCACACCGTGTCTGTCTAGGTCAGTTCCCCTTTGTATGTGATGGCTGTTGCCCACTTACTATGCAAATCCCAATCAATTAGGGATCATGTCTCTCCATCTTCAGGAAGGGCTATAGTGGCTCTATAGAATGTAGTTATACAGCTACCTACAATTCTGTAACAGTCCCAGAAAGTTCTAGATCATTCTGGACAGTTCTAGAAACTTCTTGATAGTTCTCACAATTCCAGAAGCTTCTTAAAGTATCTTGAAAATATGGTGAATATCCTTAAAAATTGATCAATTTCAAAATATCATTGTGCTGACCACAAAAGCAAAGTTTTACAGGGGAATAATAACTTTTTTTCTATTCATTTAGGGCACAAACAATCAGGAAAAAAACACACTTAACAACTGGGAACAAAATTTTTTTTGAAAATTGTTACATGGTGTAATTAATGCAAAGTGAATTACAAACAAATGTAATATTTCCATTTTCTTCTTTTCATTGTGGTATGATTAAAAAAAAAAAAAAAATTAATCTAGTCTCGGTCCTGGCCTCTTCTAATCTCGGTCTTGACTTGGTGACTTGGACTCAAACTACTAAAAGTCTAGACCTTGACTTAGACTCGGCTCTAGTGGGTCTTGAATACAACGCTACCTGATATCTAGTTGTCTGATCGAACACAAATCACAACTGCTTAAATTTGCAAAGATAATTGAATTATATGATAAAACAAAAAATATTATTAGATTCCACAATCATGTTTTTCAAATCCCCACATATAACATATGCCAAATAACATGAGATAATCCCAGAAGTTGAATCTGTTCATCTGGACATAGATTTTTGTCGGAGGAGAAACGTTTCGTCACTCATCTAAGTGACTTCTTCAGTCTCAGCAGTTGGAAAACTTCCCCAATCTTATAACAGCCACCTTTGCATAACGACTGGTACCAGCACCATTACATAAACAATGGGACAGGTGATCAGTTTTAATATGCAGGATTGGGAAGGGCTATGATGACTCCGTTGTACGCTGTTAAGTGCCAGGAGGATTGCCAGGAATTGTACATCGGGGAAACCCAAACAGCCACTGGTGAAACGGATTGGCACAAACATAGAAGAGCTACCTCATCAGGTCAGGACTCTGAGGTTTACACCCACCCTACAGGCCAGTGGACACTTTTTCAAGGATGAAGACGTGCAGATCCTTGATAGGGAGGAACGCTGGTTTGAACGCTGAGTAAAAGACATTTTTGTAAAAAAAGGGAACGTCCATCCCTGAACCGAGGAGTGGGCCTCAGAGTACCACCTCTCACCATCTTACAACGGAGCCATTGCAGCCCTTCTCCAATCCTGTGTGAATGGCACACGTGACCATTGTCGTTAATGGCTATGTCAATCTGCATATTAAACTGATCACCGGTCCCATTGTTATGCAATGGTGCTGGTACCAGTCATTATGCAAAGGTGCTGTATATAAGATTGGGGAAGTTTTCCAACTGCTGAGACTGAAGAAGTCACTTAGATGAGTGACGAAACGTTTCTCCAACAAAATCTATGTCCAGATGAACAGATTCAACTTCTGGGATTTTCTTACCTGGATTACTGAGCATGCATCAAAACATGAGATAATATTTCTCAACTACAGCGTTGCATAAAACTTTGTGAACCCTTTAGGATTTTCTATATTCCTGAACAAACCTAAAACAGATTTTCAAACAAGTTCTCAGAGAACCCAATTAAACAAGTGAGACAAAAATACTATACTCAATCATTATTTTGATTGATTTTGTTGGACTGACGGTCTGTCCAGGATTGTTCACTTGCTTAATCTTGTGTGAGTCGAACCTTGGCTCAGATTTACAATAGCCGTTGCTCAGTGAAGATCTCTGCTATTTTCCTCATGATATTCTTTCCTTTTACACAAGTCTCCAAGCGGTTCTTAAAAGCGTTGTATTGATTGTCAACCAAAAGGGAAACAGGAACTTAATGCTCCAGAACACAGGCTGCAGTTAGCATTAGCAGCTATGCTAGAGCCCTGAGTAAGTGTCCTGAGTAAGTACTTTTCACTTTCAATCCATTACTCACTAAATCACATGAGATTTTATACACTTTATGATAAACTAAGCTTTGCGTTAATGATTTTGGCCAACTGTAGATTAATGTAAGTGTTTGAAACATTAACTCCATCAATGCATATAATTCCTTATCTGTTCCAGATTTTCTGGGAGTCTGGAACAGATTAATTCAATTAACATTATTCTTTATGGGAAACATTTGCTCTGTACTTGTTGTTTTCAGTTCTCTACGAGCCTTCTGGAACGAATTAATGACGAGAACCAAAGTACCACTGTATATTTTAAGTTTATAAAAAATGCCATAAAGGCATTTGACAATACAATTTACAGTATTCACTAATCAGAAATCAAATCACAAGATATCATTCAAATCACGAATTCATTCTAAATCATGACAGGTCTAGTTTAGTGCAACCACAAGTGTTCAGTAAACACTTACTGGTCAGAATGAGTCAGTACTATGGAATTATGTATTGCAAACTATTTCCATCACAGAGGTGCACCATGCTGCACTGGCTGCCTGCTTCCTGTCCCTTGAGTCCTGCCATATGTCTTTTGTTAACATATACAGCACTGTTGGTCACTTAATCAATAGATCAATCATAAAATGATAGCCCATAATCAATCATACCATGCTTTTGGTTCCATTTCCTCTCATGAGTTAGCCAGTGCATGACTGTCGTTCATAACTCTTTAAGTTTTCTTTGCGTTTGATGGTACAATGTAGTGAGTGGGGTTGCTGGAACAGAGTCTTGGAATAATGCAGAGGAGGATCTGAGGAGGAACAGCACACTTCAGACATTCTCCATCTCTTCAATCTCACCAACTTGATCATAAAATATCCATTTCCCCCTATCATTTACACCACATCTGAAGGCCTCTCAGTGATAATGAATTGGACTGGGAATGCTTAAATCCATGTAGAGCAAAAAACCCTGGATAGGTCTCCGTCACCAGGCAAATGGGACCCAGAGTGCAAAGAGAATGGGGAAGAGAATAATGAAAAGCCACTGTCGGGGTTTGAAAGTGAGTGTGAGAGTGTACGGAGAAAACAGGAAGAAAGAGAGGCCATTGTTTTGCGCGCACATGCTTGGTTGGTGCTGCCATCATTGAATTCCATCCATTCAGATGGCAGGCTTGCGTAGGCCTGTCCTCCAACGCGTTTCCCCGCCGCACTCACAACAGACACATTCAAATTGCACTAGCATAGGACATCTGCACCCGATTGCTCACTACCTCACCCCCCTCATGGCACCCCTTAACGCACACAAACTCTTACACACACTATGACGCCATTGTATGTCCACCAGAAGTTATATTCCTCAGGCGAATGCAGAGGGCATCAGAGGTAGTTCTTGTGTGCGTATGACCAAACCCTCTTGCGTTAATTGGGCAGAGGGCTGAATGAGGCAGGGTGCAGATGGGGGCGTGACAGTGCAATGCAGTGTTGTTTTGGAGTTAAGCTTTCACATGGCACTGACCCATAGCATTCTGCTGACTCTCCTCATTGCATGGTGATGTGGGTGGGCTACTCGGCCTCTGAACCCCAGCCAGGCCTCCTGTGAGCCCATTGTTCCAGAGGTGCGGCTTAGGGACTTTGCCCCTCTCGGAGTTGTGTAACAGATACAATGATTCGAGTTATGTGTAAGCCTTAAATGTACATTTTTCTTTCAAATTAGGTTTGATGTCCATTATGAAAAACAGGTTATATAGAAGAATCTTCTAAAGTCAGACTAGTACTAGAAACCATTCTATTCAGATCTGGCTCAGAGATACTTTTTATAAACCAGGAGTCAGGATGATAATCAGGCAGTGCAGTTGATTCTGCTGAAGGAATACTGGCTGTCATGGACTTTCCAACCAACCAATAATAATTTTAAATCTTTCCAGTCCAGTTTCTGTCCATTCCGCAGCACTTAAACAGCTTTGACTAAGGTAATCAATGATCTTCTAGTGTCTACGGAGGCTGGTGCTCATAGCATCCCTATTGCTAGATCTAAGTGCTGCTTTTGATTCATAAGTCACTCAATCTTCCTGCCAAAGCTGCATGAACTGGACATTCATGTCATTGCCCTGGACTGGGTCTCATGTCACTTGACCGATAGACAACAGTTTGTCACCCTCGCCGGTCTGTTACCTTTCCTGTCACTCAAGGGGTTCCTCAAGGATCAGTCCTTGGACCTCTCCTGTTCATTGTTTATATTCTTCCCCTCAGACATATTTTACATCACTTCAATCCCAACTTTCATTGTTATGCAGATGAGACCCAGATTTACATCAGTACTCATTCCATGAAAGAATCCATCACCCATCACTCGCTTAGAAACCTGTCTATTAGAAATCAAGAAGTGGATGAAACAACTTATGTCATGTTAAATAGCAACAAAACCAAACTCATTCTTACTGGTTCCAAATCAACCCTCAGTAAAGTGCCTCCATATTACTGTCCACACTGATGATGCAACTGTGTCTCCTTCCCCTCTGGTCCGTAATCTGGGTATCATCCTCGACTCAACGCTATTGTTCAGTGATCATATCAACTCTGTTATTAAAACCTCAGAGTTTAAGGTTGGTTAGGAACATTTAAAATCTATATAGAATCCATTCTTGAGTTGTGTGATTATTTGTTCCAAAAGTAACAAACCATTATCCTAGTTTATTTTGCTTATCTGAGTATGTGTACACTCTCCATATAACATGGTTCACACTGATCCAGCAAATGTATCTAGTCAAAATGTCCAGGTTTTCTATATGTAAAAGTTCCTGGTTATGTAAAACGTTTGCATTTCATTATGAACATTAGTTTTGTTACATTTGTCTGTCTCCACATGCAGACCTCATGCAACAATGGTCAATAAACTAAAGGATTTTTGTGTGTGCACTTATGCATTTATGGAGGCACTCAAAGACAGAAGAAGCCAAGCATTAATTAACGTCACAAGATGTTCTTTGGAATATTGTAAAATCATGCTGGGATCATCAGATTTTGCACAGGCTTGGGAAGTCCATGCCATCTCAAAAAGCAAGAGGATGAACATACCATTTACAGTCGTGCTTGAAAGTTTGTGAAGCCTTTAGAATTTTCTATATTTCTGAATAAAATTGACCTAAAACATCATCAGATTTTCACTCAAGTCCTAAAAGTAGATAAAAAGAACCCAGTTAAACAAATGAGACAAAAATATTATACTTGGTCATTTATTTATTGAGGAAAATGATCCAATATTACATATTAGTGAGTGGCAAAAGTATGTGAACCTTTGCTTTCAGTATCTGGTGTGACCCCCTGTGCAGCAATAACTGTAACTAAATGTTTCCTGTAACTGTTGATCAGTCCTGCACACCGGCTTGGAGGAATTTTAGCCCATTCCTCCGTACAGAACAGCTTCAGCTCTGGGATGTTGGTGGGTTTCCTCACATTAACTGCTCGCTTCAGGTCCTTCCACAACATTTCGATTGGATTAGGGTCAGGATTGGATTTGGCCATTCCAAAACATTACCTTTATTCTTCTGTAACCATTGTTTGGTAGAATGACTTGTGTGCTTAGGGTCGTTGTCTTGCTGCATGACCCACCTTCTCTTGAGATTCAGTTCATGGACAGATGTCCTGACATTTTCCCTTAGAATTCTCTGATATAATTCAAAATTCATTTATCCATCAATGATGGCAAGCCATCCTGGCCCAGATGCAGCAAAACAAGCCCAAACCATGATACTACCACCACCGTGTTTCACAGATGGGATAGGATAAGGTTCTTATGCTGGAATGCAGTGTTTTCCTTTCTCCAAACGTAACACTTTTTTTAACAAAAAATCTATTTTGGTCTCATCCAAAACATTCTTCCAATAGCCTTCTGCCTTGTCCACATGATCTTTAGCAAACTGCAGATGAGCAACAATGTTCTTTTTGGAGAGCAGTGGCTTTCTCCTTGCAACCCTGCCATGCACACCATTGTTGTTCAGTGTTCTTCTCATGGTGGCCATTGTGAGAGAGGCCTTCAGTTGCTTAGAAGTTACTCTGTGGTCCTTTGTGACCTCACCAACTATTACACGCCTTGCTCTTGGAGTGATCTTTGTTGGTCGACCACTCCTGGGGAGGGTAACAATGGTCTGGAATTTCTTCCATTTGTACACAATCTGTCTGAATGTGGATTGGTGGAGTCCAAACGGTTTAGAGATGGTTTTGTAACCTTTTCCAGCCTGATGAGCATCAACAACTCTTTTTATGAAGTCCTCAGAAATCTTCTTTGTTCGTGCCATGATACACTTCCATAAAGGTGTTGTGAAGAGCGGACTTTGATAGATCCCTGTTCTTTAAATAAAACAGGGTGCCCACTCACACCTGATTGGCATCCCATCTCTTTTGCCACTCACTAATATGTAATATTGGATCTTTTCATTCTTTCATTTGTTTAACTGGGTTCTCTTTATCTACTTTTAGGACTTGTGTGAAAATCTGATGATGTTTTAGTTCATATTTATGGAGAAATATAGACAATTCTAAAGGGTTCACAAACTTTAAAGCACCACTGTACTTATCAACTCTGCAATTGATCAAAAATATTTTGTTCAGAGATTCAACTTTTCACTCACTTTTGAATCTATTAATAAAAGGACAAGAAATCTGACCAATCAGATTTAAGGGGTGCCCACTCTATGCACTGCATGCCACTGCCAACTGTATACTGGATTCCAGATTGTTAAATTAAAGTATTAAATGTTTGTGCATTTTAAAATCCACTTAATACAAGTGACCCAAATTAACAAGTGTAACTGGAAAAAAAAAGGTTTGTGTTGCTTATGTACTAATCAATAAATGAACAGTGTTTAGATCCTAGTTTAATCAGTAATGCTGCTTACTATATTTTTCCTTTCTCATACTGTATTTTTTAAAATAAAGTACAGCATAAGAAACTTTAAAAAAGTTAAAGTTGATCATTTAAAAATATTAAGGTTAAAGAGTTCTTTACCTTAACAGTGAGATTCTGCTTAGAAAGAACACAATATTCAGCTCAATATTCACCTGCTCTTTCAAAAGGCCATCACCATTGTCGCTTTTCTCTGATTGGTCCCTGTTGGGCTTTTCTGGCCTTTTCCACCATAGTGGAGACACACAGAGAGCCCAGGAGGGTGTTGAAAAGCTGCTCATCTATTGAAAGTGGCAGGATTGATGGATGGTAACGCAGGAACGGTGATGGAGAACAGGTCGTTGGCTGGTTGACATGAGGACACTGGACTGGCCCAAACAAGAGCGAAGGGCTCAAGGTGGCCATCGATGGCCACATCAGAGCTGAGTTATAGTGTGTGTGCTCAAACCTGGTGGGCAATAGTGATAGATGAAGCCCTCATGGGCGACTTCACAGCTGGCCTGAATGACTAGGATGGAGTTTTGGGAGGAGGGAGGGGTTAAGAGTAATTTTCTGACTACACTTCTGTTAGAATTGAGGTTTCCTATACTGGTCAGTCACTCGTACTAATCACCATGACGACTGTGTAATCAAACAGCAACAGCAGTGTGGAAATGCTTGGAATTCAGGGATGTGTCGTTTATATGGACAATGTTTGTGATCATTAGCTGCTAATTCAGGGATCATATTTTGTGTCGGCTCTCCTGACCCTAATCCAAGTACTCTCCAGTGCAATTTCAGCGGCAGGACAGCTCTGCACTCAATGGCCCTTTTGAAGACCACTTGAAGAGCCCTCTGAGAGTGCAATCACTGGCCCCAAGCCAAGTCCCTCTGGTGTGTAAGCAAGCCTGGGTGGTTGAAAGGGCCTTTAGCCTCCCTTCTTCACAATCTGTTTATCCTGGGAGGCACGCAGCCCCCAGAGAGGATTGACGGATAACCTGGCTGCCGTCTTATCCCAGCCTTCAAACGCAGAGCCTGACTGAGGGAGCCAGTGGCACGGCAACAAAGGCACATGTGAGGAAGAACTTGGCCTGTAGAAGCGAAGGCTCACTAATTGACGGCTTGAGGGAGTGGAAGCGATGAAGAGAGAAGGAGAGGAGGAGGAGGAGAGAGATGAGAAAGCTGTCAACCCACCCCCATAAAAACTTCTCCTCCCGGCGAATTCACACTTAAAACACATGATGTCTTTTTTAGGGTGCATTTGTTGCTTCTTTCCTCCACAAATAAGTAGACCCAGTAGGCTTTTGAAGTATGCTTTACTTATCTGCCCTAGGTTGCTCTACTGGGCCCACTTGTCAGCCTTACCAACTACATACACACTGATCCACTGCCAGTCATTCCATCCCTCTCACTTGGTTACCTGCATGTTCAGAAGTGCTGTCATATACTCACTCGCTAATGACTGTTTAGGGCCCAGGGCCAACATTTAACTTCTGTGGCCAAACATTCATTAAGGGGGCGAGTTAAATGAATTCTGATTATACATACACTGTCAGACATTACAACAGTGATAATGTATCTACATGTGTGCGTGGTATAATCAATCAGGTCTCAGAGAACTGACTATGGATTTGTCTAAAGGATTCCAGCATTTAGAAATACTAATCACAAAATGTAACTTTTTTGGACCCCCTTGTACTTTCAGAACTGCCAAAATTCTTTGTGTCATAGATTCAAGGTCCTGGAAACATTCCTCAGTGATTTTGGTCCACATTGACATGATAGCATCATGCAGTTGCCACAGATTTGTCAGCTGCACATCCATGATGTTGATCTCGTATTACACCTCATTACAAAAGTGGATTCAGATCTGCTGACTGGAGGCCATGTGAGTACAGTGAACTCATTGTCATGTTCAAGAAACCAGTTTGTGAAGAGCTTTGAGCTTTGTGACATGGCGTGTAGAAGATGGGACACTGTATTCATGAAGGGATGAACACGGTCAGCAACAATACTTAGGAGGGCTGTGGTGTTTAAACAATGCTCGATTGGCTCAAAGAGTGCCAAGAAATCCCTCCCACCATTAAACCACCAGCAGCCTGAACTGTTGATACAAGGCAGGATGGATCTATGCTTTCATGTTGTTTCCACCAGATGTTAACCCTACCATCAGAATGTCAGAGCAGAAATGAAGACTCACCAGACCAGGCAACGTTTTTCCAATTTTCTATTGTCCATTTCCAATTATTTTGCCTACAATTTGACTTGTAGCCTCAGTTGCATGTTCATAGCTGTCAGGAGTGGCACATGGTGTGGACGTCTGCTGCTGTAGCCCATCTGCTTCAAGGTTTGACTGCAGAGATCCTCTTCAGAATAATCTGGTTGAAATCAGTGGTTATTTGAGTTGCTGTTGCCTTTCTACGAGCTCTCTGGCCGTTCTCCTCTCACTGGATAGTTTCTCTTTTTCAGACCATTCTTTTTAAACCCTAGAGATGGCCATGTGTGAAAATTAGCAATTTCTGAAATGCTTAGACCAGCCCATCTAGCACCAACAACCATGCCACGTTAAAAGTCACTTATCATATTTCTTTCCCATTCTGATTCTCGGTTTGAACTTCAGCAGGTTGTCTTGATCATGTCTACATACCTAAATGCACTGTGGTGCTGCCATGTGATTGGCTGATTAGAAATGGTGTTAATGAACAGTTGAACAGGTGTACCTAATAAAGTGACCGGTGCGTGTATATGCTTGCTGGTCGTTTATGTCATTTTTACAGAGTTTATCACTGTAGAGAAAAGGACTTATGAGAGCAGTTGTTCAGACATGAATGAACCTGTGCTTACCTGGTATGGCCTCACTTTTCTTTATCACTGTACATTGAAGTCTATTGTCTTATACTTCCCATAGCCTGATTGAACATGTAGATGTAATTATATCAGAGCAAATAAGCATATCATTATAAATAGTAACGACAGAGTTTAATGGGTTTTAATTATATTACACTCAAATACAGACGACCTTCCCTATGGAATTAGTGTTAGATTTTATTAAATTCACTGAAAATGTTCACACAGTCACCTTAAGGAACACTCACACCACTAATTGATCAGTCAGCTCTGATGAGTACAAGGTGGTAATGTCAGGTTTGTTTGCATCAGTCATTCCAAGGATAAAGCAGTAAGTAAACTGATGCTGTTTGTTTGTAAACTGACCGATACTGTTTAGGCATAGCAATCATTTAGGATTAATCCTGATTTTTATTGCAAATACAGCTATAAATGCATTCAAGACATCACTGCAAGGCTCTAAGTTGCAGAGATTACACGAATACTAGATACAGTGATGCTTGGAAGTGCGTGAACCCTGTACTTTTAGTGCGTGCAACCATCATACTACCACCATCATGTCTCACAGATGGGATATGACTCTGATACTGGAATGTAATGCTTTTCTTTCTCTAGGCATAACGATTCTCATTTACACACGCAATAAAGTTCTATTTTGGTGACATCTATCCAAAAAACATGTTTATAATAGCCTTCTGGTTTGTCCGCATGTCACATGGTGGGCAGGCATGTTCTTTTTAGATTGCAATGGCTTCCTCCTTCCAGCCCTGGCATGTATAGTATCGTTGTTCAGTGTTCTTTTGATGGTGGAATAGGATATGTTGGTAGGAGGATGTTGGAGATGGAGCTGCCAGGCAAGAGACGGAGAGGAAGACCAAAGAGGAGTTATATGGTTGTGGTAAATGAAGATATGCAGGGAGTTGGGGTGAGAGTAGAGGATGCATAGGACAGGGTGAGATGGAAAAGTTTAACTCACTTTGGCGACCCTTGATAAAGGGAGAAGCCGAAAGAAGAAGAAGAAGAAGAAGAAGAAGAAGAAGAACATTAGCCAGTGTGAGACAGGCCTTGATTTGCTTAGCAGTTACTCTGGGTTCCTTTGTCACCTTACAGACTATTAAACGTCTTGCTCTTGGAGTGATCTTTGTTGCTTTCACTCACAGAGTAAGAATGATCCACCATTTGTACACATTCCATCTGGCTGTGGATTGGTGGAGTCCAAATTCTTTAAAAATGGTTTTGCCACCCTTTCCAGATTGATTAACATGTATTCAGAAATAGCCTTGTGAATACACTTCCATAATACTTCCACATGCATGTTATGAAGGTCAGACTCTGATAGGTCCCAGGGTGCCCCCTCACACCTGATTGTCATCCCATTGATTGAAAGCACTTGACTGTAATTTCACCTTCAAATTAACTGCTAATGCTAGAGGATCATACTTTTGCCACTCACAGACATGTAATATTGGATCACTTTCCTCAATAAATAAATGACCAAGTATTTGTATTATTTCTTTAAATGGGTACTTTTAGAACTTGTTTGAAAATCTGATTATGTTTTAGGTCATGTATGTGCAGAAATATAGAAAATTCTAAAGGTTTCACAAAACTTTCCAGCCCCATCATTTTTTTCCCGATCCAACGTTGTTGTGCATTGAAAGGTGTTTAGTTTTTTAGATCAGGTGAAGCAATGTATTTATACTAACACCTAATGTCTCATGCCATTTAGTAACAGGGTTTAAATATACTTGGCGGAATTTACATCTAATAATTATTTACATTTAATAATAATTATCGATCGGGGGGCACAGTTGTGCAGTGGTTAGCATGTTCTCATTGTGTTCTCTCCGGAAACTCGATTTCCTCGTCGATTTCCTCCTCATTCCACAGTGTTAGGTTAATTGGTGTTTCTAAAGTGCCCTTAGTGTGTGAGCATATGAGTGTGTGAGCATATGTGCCCTACGATGGATTGGCACCTTGTCTAAAGTTGTTCCTGCCATGTGCCCTGTGTCACTGGCTAGGCACCGGCTCTCAAGTGACCCTGACTAGGATAAGTGGATAACACAATGAATGAATGAATGAATATCCCTGGATGTAATGTCATGAGCTGGTGGAAAAAGGGTCTGAAATGCATTTGATCCAGGTGCCATACAGGTGTTAGTGTAACTTGTGACATCACTACCAGTGTAAATGCATGTAATCAAACTTAACCAAAGTATTAGACACCTAAAACAAAATGGGGTTTGATACCTGTTGGAGAATCATAATCACAGTTGTTATACACAAACTTCATGAATCACACTGTATTATTATCACATATAATACATGTTCCAGTTTTGCCTCGAGTGCTTGCCTGATAAGCTTTTACACTGCCCGCCTCTCTTGTTCCTCATGCAGTAACATTGTCCAGTCTGAGTGAGATTAGAAGCATTAATGGTATGAATGTGACTGTGACACACACACACACACACACATACACACACACACACACATATACACAGAGCTCAGAGAGGGACACAGCTCCCGCTGACCTTTGTTCTGATTTAAAAATCAAAGAAGTGGCAGCAGTGGGACAGAGAATTGCTGGGCACGGGGGTGTCTGAAAGACCTCTGACCCTTGGGGGCGTGCTGTGGGGAACCGTGGGCCAGTGGCCCTGAATGTCAGCCCCCTGGGCGCAGACACGGCAGGCCCTGTAATGATTTATGGGGCAGGGGTGCCATCGATGGCTGCACAGCCCTTGGGAGAGCCTAAATGGTAACTGTGACACGACTGAACGTAGAGGTTAAAGGTGATCAATAACAAGGCTGGTGAGTAGGAGAGAGTGAGTGTGGGAGGGAAGGGGGCCTGGTATTTCTTTAATTGCTACGCTCATTATTGCTCTCTTTGTGCCGGCTCTATTCTTTGGCAATCAGTAAGCTGTGTGAAGTTGGTGTGAGCCAGCAGCGGATGGATGTTGATCTGTTTGCTAACAGCCATCTCAGGTCTGGCTCTTCTCGAATGAGTCTTGCTGGTCCAAGCTAAAGGAGCATATTTAGAGTGGAGTTAGGCGTTATCGAACTTGTGCACGACAGTGTTCAGACTTATGTCTTGGTGTAAAGGCCCCTAAGACAGGTTTTGAAGGTGTCCATATTGTAGCCCACATATGTCGCATGAAAACCCTGGTTAGGTATATAAACGCTAATGTAAAAGAAATGGGACATGCCTCAAAGTTTGGAGGGGAATAAAATGTCCTCCTCACCAGTAATTAATATTCACAGGATTCTTGTGGTTTTGTTTTTTGACAGTGTGATGTGCTTTCTCCTATCTATTACATTTGGCTGAAATTATTGTTATTATTTTTAAGTCATTCATTCATTCACTTCATTCTTATTCGAGGAAGAACTGGTGCCTAGTCGGCGGCATAAGGTGCAAGGCAGGAACAATCCTAGACAGGGTCGCAGGCCAGTCCATCATAGTGAACCCTGGTTCTTCTGGTCCATAGTCCAGTACCTTAACCTCTAGGCTACCACAGTCCCAGGTTCCTCACAAGCCTTGTCATTTGGGAGATGCCCCAAACCAAGTCATCTGGTTGTAATATTTCGGCCCTTCTCAAAGTCGCTCATGTCTTTATGTTGGGTGACAGCTTTGTGCAGATGGGATGTGACCTCACAATATTTAGATTAGTAGTCCTGAACCTTAACCACTGAGCCACCCCATCCCTAGTCTTCACTTTTATATAAGCACTTCAAACTAGACTGAATTGCTCTTCCCAGTCACACTTCCTCTCTCACTACCTCTCTTTGACAGTTGTAAATAATAAGCACATTTGCTTCATGCTCTCTTCATGCTATAAAAAAGGGTGATACACCCTTTGGATTACTTGAGTTTCAGCTTTAAAAATGATCTAACTTTCCTCCAAGGTAATAATCCTAGTACACTCATTGTACTCTTTATTTTCACAAATTATATAACTGTGTGTGTATGTGAAAGCGTGCTAGGCATTTCCGTCAGTGAGATGCGATATGAAGTGTGGATTGTAGAAGTGTCCTGCAATCCAGTCGTTTTTTGAGTGTCAGCTAAATAGCTGGGCTTCTAACACAGTGTCCTTCTGAGTTCATGACCTCCTCGGAACTTGTTGAATTCGGTTCTCGACGCATTTTGACAAGAAAAATTTGTCTCGGCTTTTGGTGTTTGCTCGATACTCAGCGCAGTTGCATAAAGTGATATGAGTCGAACCGCGTGACTCATTTTAACTGAAACTTGAGTCATGAGTCATGATTCATGATTCAGTACACAGTGATTCAGATTCATAATAGCCCTTACTCTGCTGTGTTCATCGTGTTTTTCTTTATTTTCACATCTACAGTACTGTATTCTTAGTGCAAATAAGTCTTCATGGGTCCTAAAAAAGGTTCCTTATAAGAGCCAACCTAAAGGAAAATACGACCTGACGGCTCCAGAACACAGGCTGCAGTTAGCTTTGCAGCTATGCTAGTTCCCTGAGTTCACCAATACAGTGTTATGCTTTTACATTTTGCTCTCAATTCATTACTCACTAAATTACATGAGTTTTCTCAACACTTTATTATAAAATAAGCTTTGTGTCAATGACTTTGGCCAACTGTGGGTTAATGTAAATGTTAATCTAGTCAAGTCAAGACAGATTTATTTCTATAGTACTTTTTACAATGGAGCATTGTCTCAAAGTTTAGATTATCTCCTAATATCTACGTCCAATCCCAAATTGAGCAAGCCTAGGGCGACAGTGGCAAGGAAAAAGTCCCGGAGTGTTATGGGGGAAGAAACCTTGGGAGGACCAAGACTCAAAAAGGGACCCAACCTCCTTGGGTGGCATAGATGATAAATCTAAGAATGAAACTAAAGTCATGGAGTCATAGTTCAAATAAAATGTGAAATATGCACATTGGCATTAAGTAGTCCGATACACAGAGTCACTGAAGGATCTTGAGTCTAAGCAGGAAAGTCGTTGGAGGCACTTCGATCCCAGCCAACCAGAGGAGGGTGAGGGTTACTGCCCTCTGGTGTGACTCGGGTATGGTGAGGCTGGAGCTGATGACGGAAGCAGCTTGAGTGAAGCTGCAGCGGATGAACATCATGTGTGGGGCAGGAACTGGTACTGGAACACAGCTCGGAGAGAAAACAGAAAATGTAGTTAGTTATTGATTAAGAGCACAGTGTCTATTAACAATCACTGATGCCATGTGTAGCATGAGACCCCGGCAGCATTAGCTATAGCAGCATAGCTAGAAAGAGGAGAACTGGAAGGTAACACAGCCAAGAGGGATCACATGAGACATCGGCAACCCCACAGGAGGCAGAAGACAGCAACCCAATGTCTCTGATCACCATAAGACTCTTTGACTATGAACCTTAGTCCAAGGCAAGGATGCAGAAGTCAAGATCAGGAGGACCGAAGCCCAATTTAAGTGTTAATGTGTAATAGGCTATGCCCTGAACCAGTATAGACTATTTTAAACTCATCGGTTCATGATATATTTAACTTACGATGGATTTATGAAATCCAACTTATGAAAGATTTGCTTGAACCGAGGTACCACTGTATTAATGTGTCAGGTTTCTACTGTTGATCTCAGAAGCTCTCTGAGCGTCTCAGTATGTTTGACGGGTGTGTGTGTGCTCCTCTCTCCAGCTTCACTGCCACCCCGGGAGTGTATGAGTGGCTCTCAGAAGTGAGCTGATTAAGATTAAGACTGGGCTGCTTTCCCTAATCAGATCTCCGCATCTAAATCATCTGTGTACATTTCTAATTACGCAGTCGCGCGCCACGTCCTTGAGCTCAGCAGCAGGTCTCCATTTCATCTCGCGCCATCTCTCTCCCGCCTTCTCCCGTTTCATCTTGCTTATTTATTTCTTTTTGTTGTTGTTGTTGTTGTTGTTATTTTTACTGGTTTGAGTCGAAGGGCTCATTTGCACTTGTCTCTTCTCTCCAGTGACAGTGTAAGAGAGGGCAGGGCGGGCAGCTCCAGCAAACACTGGCTCGCAGACACTCATCATCCTTGCGTGTGAACTATTTTGGGTGAGATATGAGAACAAGTTCTATGCGACCTGTGTACTTCCTAATTCTCTGCTGAGTATGTACAATAAAAATGTAGAGTGAAAGTGTCGATACAGCAAAATAAACTGAACACCACATACCCATACCATGTATGTAGGATGAAGCAGCAGTAGAAGTTGGTTATGCGGATGCATCAGTCAAAAATCTGTTCTCAGTAGGTTTAGGAATTATTTTTGCACATTATGACGTTTGACAATGCTTCAGATAATAAATGAAAATGTGTTGTGAGTGTGTGTGTGAGTACATTCATCCATTTCATTCATTTTCTATACTCGCTTATCACTCGTCAGGCAAACCTCCCACCCACTAGTCCACCCTGTGCTGTGAAACATTTAGCACCTGTTGGCTTGGTAATGACACAGTGCACTGACCCCCACATCCACAGAAAGCTTCACTGAATCACCGGCTTGAAACACACACACTACGGCTTGAAAGGTTGGTAAATCCTATTTTTCTCTTTTTGCTTTAGTGTGCCGATGAGCAACAAAATAGTTTGTGCAGCTGATAAATGCAACATTTTGTGCAGCTGTTTGAAAGACCCTGAATACTGTGTATACCTGCATATATATAAAAGCAAATGCATCAGAGACTTTTCTTGTCTAGAGTTTTTTTTCGCAGGCTGTGACAGTGTTTATTGTCCTTTCTTCAGTCAAGAGTCAGCCTCGTGATTTAAATGTTAAATGCTGACCATCATACAAAAGCAAGGTTTGAAGGTGAAGTACTGGGCAGCTTATAGCACTGATTTCACATTACCTTTAAGATGTACACCTCCATGAGCTATTATCTCCACAACCTTGAATATATTTGTAGATGAGGCCAGGGCTGTAGAATGGATAAAGTTAAAGGTCATGCGTAAGTGAAAAGATAGATAGCATATGTGAACCGGAAAAAAAAGAAAAAACAAAAATAAAAATCCCTCCACCCAAAACCCAACCAATACAACAAAAAAGACCTAACAACAACCCAAACCCAGTTTGCCTAAAACAATCAGAATCCATTTTGTAAAACCTATTATAAAATAAGCTCTGTTTATATAAAATCCAATAATGTTTATACAAAGCACTAAGAACCCAGTTAGGTCTTTATAAACCACTCAGAACCCGATCTCTATTTATGTAAAGCAGCCGTTAGCCAAATTGTTCATATAAAGAACCTAACTATGTTTACACAATACACTCCAAATCCAACTTCTGTTTATATAAAACACCAGAATCCAACTACGTCTAGATCATGTTATCCTTGCTGGCTGTTACCTTCTGGTTCTTCAGTTTTTAGTTATGCTGTTATAGTTAGTGCTGCCAGAGTCTCATGTTACACTTGGCATGCATACGCATTCTGTGTTCTTAACATCCCTAACTACATATTCTATTTTATCTCCCTTACATTTACAGCATTTATCAGATGCCCTTATCCACAGCGACTTGTGGGTTAAGGGTCTTGCTCAAGGACCCAGAGGTGGGATTTGAACCCTGGACCTTTTTGTCCGTAGTCCAGTACTTTAACCACTAGGCTACCACAGTCCCTTCTGGTACCATTTCCAGTCCTCACTCCAAGCTGTACTTCCGTCACCAGTTCCAGTCCTCATACCTTCACTCACCTAACTCCAGCTCCCTTCCTCCAGTTGACTGACAATGTTATTCCACCAATACTGTTACCTGCTGCAGGACATGAGAATCTACAGTGACTTGGTTTACAGAACTAAATAACACCAGGAGAATTGCTCATATTCTCTATTTTATAATATTCATGCATTTATTTATTATATGTACTACTGAATTATATTGTATAGTTTTATGTTCTCTATTTTATTATATTCTCCATAATATTATATTCTCTAAACATAAAGCTGTTTTGAGACAGTTTTTTATAATGAAATAACCCTAACTGTGTCTATATGAAACATTCAAAACCCAGCATCTATTTATTTAAAGCAACGTCTGTTTATATAAAACACACACCAATTTGTTCATATAACAGGTACTGGATTATGGACCAAAAGGTCCAGGGTTCAATTCCCACCTCCACCAAGCTGCCGCTGTTAGGTCCTTGAGCAAGGCCCTTAACCCACAATTGCTTGGATTGTAAGATTGTATCAATTGTAAGTCGCTCTGGATAAGGGCATCTGCTAAATGCTGTAAATGTAAATGTACAATCCAAGCAATTGTGAGTTAATTGCCTTGCTCAAGGACCTAACAGCGGCAGCTTGGCAGAGGTGGGTTTTGAACCCCTGACTTTCTGGTCCATAGTCCAGTACCTTAGCCACTAGGCCACTGCAGTCATGTAAAACAATAACTCCAACCTATGTTTATATAAAGCCCCAGCATGCATCACCTAGTCTGTTCATATAAAGCACCCACAACACCAACTATTTCTGTATGAATCCCCTAGAACTCAACATCTCTTTATATAGATAAAGCAATAATTATGTGGAGATCCCAATATCTGTTGGTATAAAGCACCAGAACCAGCCTATAAGCACCCAGAACCCCACTTCTCTTGGTAAACACCACTAGAACCAACATTTGTTTATACACATTATATAACTTCTGTTAATATATTGCATATAGAACCCAACCTTGTTATGTAAGAATCTAGAATCCATCCAGATAGCAGACAGGTCTGATCTCAGTTCAGCCACTTATGCCTCAGTTATGGCAATGGCAGTTGTACCGTAGGCCAAATTTGACCCAGCTGTTTTCAGCCACAATACATTAGCTCATGGCATTCAGACTCTGTTTGTGCAGGATTTGCAATTTTGGCTAAATGTGGCCCTCCAGGTGCAGCTCAGAATGTGTACTGGCAGCCAGATTGGGTTGGAGTCATAACCTTCATTATATGGGCTGAGGAAACTGGGTCATCAGTCATTTGCTATCAGGATAATGTTTGTTTAAAAGCTTATAAATATAAAACTCCCAGAACACAAGAGTGGCACTGTGGTGCATGGTCACAGCACAGCTTCAGAAATTCCTGGTTTGATCCTGACCTTGTGTCTATGAGGGTTTACTCCAGGTAGTCTGGTTTCCTCCAGCATTCCAATTTGTTAACTGGTTAATTATGCATTACGTTAACTGGTCACTCCAAAGTGTGAATGCTTCTGACTAGTATTGATGTATCCTTGCTCCTGTCGTGAATAGCATTTGATACTGGTGTGACACAATACAATCCCAGACTGTGTTTATATAAAGCACCAGAACTAACTGCTATTTGTACAAAAGCATCCAAAACTCAAAATCCAACTTTATAAAGCCAACATAATGGTACAAAGTACACTTTCTCAGACTACATTGAAAATGAGCAGCGTATTCTAACATAAAACAAGTAAATATCCATTTAGAATTTCCAGTGAATGTATTTGGGTGGCACAAAGCAAAAACAAAACTGTTTGTTTTGTTTTCTCCATGGTGCTGCCTGTTTCTAGCTGATGGGTTAAATGACATTTGTGACTCAGGTTATCAGCTTGTTCTGCAGAAGTAAGAAACCTACAAGTTAGTGGACAAAGTACCAGGGAGCAAATCCCATCAAAATGCACAGAGGCTAATGCAAATGACCCGTTCCAATTCTGAAAATATGTTAGATGTACCAGAATGTTGGTGCAAACCACAGCTCAATACACGCATTTGTTGTCCATCGCCACAGTTCAGAGAGATCAAAGTGGCTCCTTTAGTTATCATGCAGCACAAAGATTTGTTTCAAATCATATGTATGACCTAACAAAATATAACAGAAAGAGTGGAAGACTTGGCGAACTTTGCACTCCAACTTATTAATCCATGAGTCCACACCTTGGAACCTACTTAAAGGAGAATGCCTATACCTTCAGTTGCCTATGTCATAAATAACACAGCAAACTCTCTCGCTGCTTCTCTGTTCAGGCTTTTCATATGGTAACTAGTTGATCACTGTATGTCCACATTGTTGCCTATCTTTCATGTTGCTCTGAGGGGAAACCTTGAGGTGTGGAAGAGAAGGAATACTTGATGAAATACACCAAATCTCTCCCCTTTCTTTCACCTCCAACCTCTAACTCTGCTCTTCACTGCTAAGGTCAGATATTTAATACATAAATTAGAGACAGAAGGAGACAAGAGACTGACAGAGTTGGTGTGACAAAATCAGATGAAAAAGACACAAGTAGATCAACAAGTTCATAGGTTTACTATATTTTATAATATTTCCCTGTCTTACTGTGTTTACCTCATTAATTGTATTAAACCTTATTGTTCAGGTTACATTTACAGCATTTAGCAGACGCCCTTATCCAGAGCAACTTACAATTGGTACAGTCTTACAGTCCAAGCAATTGTGGGTTAAGGGTCTTGCTCAAGGACCCAACAGTGACAGCTTGGCAGAGGTGGGATTTGAACCCTGGACCTTCTGGTCCATAGTCCAGTACCTTAACCACTAGACTACCATAGTCCTTAGTTGTCATTGTTGTGGCACTTAAAGTGTGACAAGACTATGAAACTAAATTAGATTTTTCACTCAGTAATAATCTGTAAGTATCCTGATTTCTGCACTGTGATGATGAATTTTACTTAAAAGCCAATCTACATGTATATAACTAAAGTCAGTCACCTGAAAGAAGTTCAGCATTTAAATTCAGGTGCACATTTGCAGAATTTACCCTTGCTCAGGGGTCCAATGGAGCTGATTTCAACTCTGATAACCTTTTGATTAGTCCAGAGCCTAACCGAAGAACTAAAACTGTCAGCCCAGAAGGATCTCCTGTTTCTGTGATGTCAGGGATTTTAAAAGCAAGATACTGCCAATTTTTACCCCTGGTCTGCATCACACACCCAGCCCTCATTACCCAAGTGGGCCCTGGAACCTGAAAACTCAAGAGACCATGGGGTGGAATCAAGAGGCCAGAAACAAACTGGGGTACTCAGCACTGCAAACCAGCACTCTACCACTGAGTAGCTTCTTTCATATCCTGCCTCTGGAGAGGTTTGAATTGTGTTTCTCTGAATCTCATCATGGCCCATCTTGTCCTTTAGGAGTCACCTCCTGTATATCTGGGTTCTAGCCATAAACAAACTAGTTTTACCTTACCTTTATCATTAGTAGTTTCTCCCTAGATCGTCCCCTTTGCTGAGTCACCTGACTCAGCAAGGCTTTCCTCTTGTAAAACTTGAATTGGCGCATACTTTGCTAGTTGGGTAACGTCAGTTGACTCATTCACTGAACAGGAGAAATAAAATTTGGGTTTCTTGGTTTTCTTTAAACAGTCATTTTCAACAGTTTAAAGCAACCCTGGTTGTATGGTCAAACCAAGAGGGCCTGTCTACGATCATCATACCATCTGATGATGATATTAATCTGTTGTTGTAGTGTGTCAAGGATCACAGGTAGTCTTGTTTGGGGTGTATTTGCTGATAACTGATTCAAACAAATATTTAAATTATGCAATTGAACATACCACACATTGTTTTATATACTGAATTGAGAGAGTTGACCTTGTTCTTGGGTGGGAACGCCAACTTTTTCCCCAATCTATTCACTCATTTACATAAAGGAAAGTCTGAATGGCCAGTCCACCTACTGGTTTATTATTGGGAGATGGGAGTTAGCTGAAGTGTTTGGAGGAATCTCACAAACACATGGAAATAATATATCAAACTCCATGCATTCAGTAATCAGGGGCCTTGGTTCCAAACCTGGTATTTAAACCTTATCCAGAGCGACTTACAATTGATACAATCTTACAATAAAAGCAATTGTAGGTTAAGGGCCTTGCTCAAGGACCCAACAGTGGCAACTTGGCAGAGGTAGGATTTGAACCCTGGACCTTCTGGTTCACAGTCCAGTACCTTAACTGCAAGGCCACCACAGTCCAGTCTTCAGGACTCACATCATGCTTCCAACTCTCAACATGTGATTTTGAATTATCACCAAAAATCCTTAACTGGAAGAAATCTGTGTAGATGAACATGCCAGTAACTGGTTTATATTCAAGCCTGGGACCTACGTCAAGGTCCCAACCCTACTTTCAGTGCCACCATGTTACAGAAATAAAATTATGCAATATAATAAATCTTTTCTTTATATCAAGACTACTCTGGGACTCAGCTTTAAGGGGATTAACTGAATTCAGTCTGGGTTTTAAGAGTAGTAAAATGCTTCGGCTACAGTAGACTGGGTTTACAGTGCAGTCCTTGGGGCCAAAGGCTTAGATGATTCACTTATTCGCTGCTGTTGTTACCTAGTGCGTTTCAGCGACGTATTTGGCCAGGATCCTCAGCGTCAATTCACACCCCTACACAACAGACAGTACTTTAAAAATAGCAATAAATGCATTATTCAAGCATAATTACCAGCATTGTTGTAGCGTTTGTAATGTCATTAATAATACTCTGTGCCCAAATAATGCGCTTAATGTTATTTATCTGTTGGCAGATAGATGCGGCTAATCCTCATTCATTTGCTGTGGATCAATGCAAATCCGCTAGCGTGAACGAACCCCCCCACCAACGCGCCCA
Organism: Ancistrus triradiatus; assembly: GCA_025084515.1. NCBI lineage: Eukaryota > Metazoa > Chordata > Actinopteri > Siluriformes > Loricariidae > Ancistrus > Ancistrus triradiatus. The sequence continues at coordinate 269,825 of JAJAGP010000259.1, read as the reverse complement.
TGGCTCCTAATGTATTTTCCCACCATTAACCAGCTATAATCCCCGCTAATCATCACTAATCCACATCTCCTGAGTTTGATGATACTCTCCTGATGAAGGAGGCAGCGTCGAGGCTGTAACACCGTAGCACAGATATACGTGCTCATAGTGCTGCTCTGTGGTGCTGCTATAATTATGCACAGACAAACTAGCAGAGATGCAGTCTGATTTCCTTAGGTGAGAATCAGTGGTATCACATCCTCTGTACCTCACATTTTATATTTGAATGTACAAATATATATACTTGTATCGGTGTTAAGATTATTTGTAGGGCCAAATAGAGAAAAAGAAAAAAATACATCATCATACAGAGTTGGATTACAAATGTTTGTGACCAGGCAGATCTGAGATTTATTATAAAAACTTAATTTGTAACAGAGAGAGAGGAGAGAGAGAGAGAGAGAGAGAGATTAGTGTATGGTGTATGTATGTATACGGCCCAGAAATCATTACAGGGATTTTACATTTCCCATAGTCCCGGCATTCTTCCAAACGCTTGAGGGCTCCACTTTCTGGAATAAGAGATAACAGCAAATATTTAAAGAAGTTAACATTGCTGCCTTCTTATACAGTGGGGCAAAAAAATATTTTAGTCAGCCACTGAATGTGCAAGTTCTTCTGACTTAGAAAATGAGGAGAGGGTCTGGTAATTTATCAAGGTACACTTCATCTATGAGAGACAAATGAGAAAAAAAATCCAGGAAGGAAATCACATTTTAGTGAATGATGGTGGAAAATAAATATTTGGTCAAAAAACAAAAGTTCACTCAACTACTTTTAAAACATAACCTTTGTTGGCAATGACAGAGGTCAAAACCATTTCCTTAAGTCTTCAACCAGGTTTGCACACCCTTGTAGCTGGTTTTTTGGCCCATTCTTCCATGCAGATCTCTCTAGAGAGTGATGTTTGTGGCAACACGAACTTCACTTCCTCCACAAATTATCTAAGGGGTTGAGGTCTGGAGGACTGGCTTTATAGGCCACGCCGGACCTTGAAATGCTTTTTACAGGCGACTCCTTCATTGCCCAACGGTGTGTTGGATCATTGCTTTCATGCTGGAGACCCAGCCACGTTCATCTTCAATGATCGCACTGATGAAGGAGGTTTTGGCTTAAAATCTCACAATACATGGCCCCGTCATCTTTCCTTAACACGGATCAATCGTCCTGTCCCCTCGCAGAAACAACAGCCCCAAGCATGTGTTTCCAACTCCCATGCTCACAGGAGGATGGTGTTTCTTGGGATGCAACTCAGCATTCCTCTTCCTCCAAACACGGACGAGTTGAGTTTTACCAAAAGTCATTTGGTTTCACTGACCACATGAGTATTCTCCCATCTCTTCTGGATCATCCATTATGCTTTCTCTGGCAAAACATCAGACGGGCCTGGACATGTACTGGCTAAGGCAGGGGGGCCGCATGGCACTGCGGATCTGAGTTCCCCTCTCGGTTGTACTGTGTTACTGATTGGTAGAGCCTTTGTTACTTTGGTCCCAGCTCTCTTGCAGCTCATTCATCGGGTTCCAACCGTGGAGTTCGGGATTTTGCTCAACGTTTTCTCATGATCATTTTGACAACGGGATGAGATCTTGAGTGGAGTCCCAGATGAGGAGATTATCAATGGTCTGTGTGTGGTCCATTTTTCTTACAGTTTGCTCCCACAGTTGATTTTTCACACAACCCTGCTTGCCTATTGTAGATTCACTCTTCCCGCCTGGTGCAGGTCTTACAATTTTCTTCCTGGTTGTCCTTTGACAGCTCTTTGGTCTTGGCCATGGTTGAGTTTGGAGTCTGACTGTTTGAGGCTGTGACAGGGTTTCTTTATACAGATAACGAGGTCAACAGGTGCCATTATACAGGGTTAAACGAGTGGAGGACAGAAGAGCTTCTAAAGAAGAAGTTACAGGTCTGTGAGAGCCAGGGAAATTTTGCTTGTTTGTGGAGACCAAATAGTTATTTTTCACCATAATTTACAATTAAAATTCTTTTAAAAATCCTACAATGTGTTCAGGGATTTGTCTCATTTTGTCTCTCATAGTTGAAGTGTACCATGATGAAAATTTACAGGCCTCTTCATATTCTAAGTAGGAGGAAACTGCACAATCAGTGGCTGACAAATACTTTTGCCCCACTGTAACTATTATAACGTACAAAAGCACATATACACCCACTAATGCAATTGGCATTCATTAAATAGCAACAAACAACAATTATGTAAGCGGAAACAATGAATGCAATTAATTTTAAAAATCTCTTATTTTTAGTAATTCTTCTCCTTGTAATTGCTCGTTTCATTTCACAATCCATGACAAAGTAATGCACACTTTAGGTTAATCACTTATTCTATTAGTGTTTAACAGGCTATTTTCCTGAACAGTTGTGCCCATCTGAACGATAGGCAAGAAGGGGGTTACAGCTGTTGCCCCTTTAAATTCTGTGTGTTGCCCCTGTAAGGCAGGTAGGCTAGGAGACACAGCTTATACCACTTTGCTCAGTTCTGTGCCATGCAGATGCCATTCTAAAGTACAGCCTGCCTACATATTACCCACTCAGCACTGTTTCATCAGTTGCAGTGGGTTAACAGCTTTCACATGCTTTTAATAAAAGGTCCTAAGAATATTAAATACTGTGCATTTTGCTAATCTATTGTGGATTTTTGTGTGTTCTGGAATGCTTCTTAACCTACACAAAGCTGTTCAGTGAATCAGCTCTTTTTGGAATCAAGAATCGGTGGGCGAACACCAAATCCCACGGTGCATTATGGGTATTCATCATCATGGTAGGAAAAACACTGTTTTACCACATGTGTATCGGACTAAGTTTTGGTAGTTACTACAAAATGGTGGAACCCCAAAATAGTGCACAATATAGTGAATTAGGGACTCAGTTCAAATACAACATCAGTTGTAGTTCAGTCTCTAAAGTGGTATGTAGGTAAAAAAACCCCATAAAAACGGATTAAAAAAAGTGGCTTTTTTAAGGTTAGGCTACTTGCCCTCAAGCTACATACTTGAAACCTTGTATAGAAGCAGTATTATATCTGAATTAATATTACAGCACATAAGAGTAATAATAAATAATGAATCGGAGGGTCAGTTCAGTTTAGGAGGTTTACCTGCCATGGAACATCTGAGCTTTCTATGGAAATCAACCTTCAAGCAATTCTCAATGCCTCCAACTCCCAGACCTCCCATTCCAGTCCAGTAGGGCAATGCATTTTCAATGTTCATCTATACGTAAGACAAAATGCAACCTTAAGTCTAAGACAACAATGACTTAAAAGCCCAAACACGACACTGCATACATTTTAAACAAAATAAATTAAATAAAGGTAGGCACAAAAAAACAATACAAAACTTGCAACACCCACAGTTTAAACAATGTATACTAAAAAATATAAAAATCAACAATGATAAAAACAAAGTCTTAGGTAAAAAAAACCTTTATATTTATGGTTATATCAAATTGAAATTTACAAATTATAGACAATAATTGCGTGCCTTTAAATTTGAAGCTTAATCCTTTGTAAATATTATTTTTATTAAATTGAAGAATAAAACAAATAATACAAAAGTGTTTTCCTTATACAAATTTCATTTTGAAAAACCATTAAATTGAGTTAGTTACATTCTTTCTAATTTCATGGGATACAGATCCATTATTTATTTAAAAAAAATACATTAGAATAGCCAATTATCTTGGACCCAATGCTCTTTTGTCAGGTTTCTCTTTGGCTTCACCTGATCTTTGTTGTTTCTAGGAAGTGTTCTTACTTGCCCTTAGGGAAATAAAATGAAGCATAGAATCCATGTCTGGTGCTCTTTCACGTTTGAGCTCCAGCTCTGGCCGGCCAGCATCTTGCTCTCTCACTGCAAGCGAATGCTGTGTAGAAACCTGTCAGGTAATTGCAAGCTTTCATGCAAATAGTGCAACCCAGCAGTGGCTTGTCTCATCCACTCTTGAGGTAATTGGTAAATTAATGCAAGGGGTTGAAATCTCCGTCTAGTACCTCTGACGGGGTGTAGCTGTAGAGTTTCCTTTGGCATCCCATCTCAAATTCCAAACTATCAACCTGACTATACAAAGAATAGCAGTGCAAATACTGATAATGGTGGACAGTGTGAGTGTGGGATAGTAAGGATAAATACATGTAAAGAAATAAGCATAATACATTTTAGTATTTCATGAACCACACTACTGACCAGAAAGAGGGACTGAGCACCAGAACCACTCGTCACTGCTGACTTCTTGAACAAGGCCTTGTCATTTACATTTACATTCAGTAATTTAGCACACAGTCTTATACACAGCAGCTTACAACTGGTACAGTCTGACAGTTCAAGAAATTGTGGATGAAGGGCATTGCTCAAATATCTAAAAGACACACCTTCTGTTCCACACTCCACCGCCTCAACTGTAGTGTCTCTGAACCTCAGCTGCTTCAATTGTACGTTGTAAAACTGTATCAAATCAAAGTTGTCTTGCATAATGATGTTCATAGAGTTTGCATTTCCCAGTCATATTTTCATTTACATTTAACCAATGGCTACCGAAATTTTCCTCATTTTTATTCACAATGCTAATTGTGTTAGATGTTTGTTTTGTAATAAAAACGCAACTTTGCAGAGTAAAAAGAAAAAACGAAGCCTAAAACTTTCAAATTTTCATTTCCTGATGGTCATAATTCAATCCAGTCATCAGTTAACCATTAGGCCTGAAGAAATATCTCGTAAGTACATTCCCGTCAGTGGTTGTGTCAACAAATTAACTGTCCACGGGTGGCCAAACATTTGCCTGAGAATGTAACATCTCGGAAAGATGTTACATCCCATTGTAACGTTTAAATATAGATTGAAACATGTGCTTGAGAAGAGAAAGAAGTTTATTGTGGTATTTTCGGTCTATTCGGTTAAATTTCGCCAGAGCTTGTATCACCCTTGCATTACGTCCTTGGACCGTTAGGGGGCGCTTTAGACTCACTGTTCTACTCAAGCGTTCAGAAGAGTTTGAACTCCACGGACTCTAGAGACAAGCATGCTATTGTGACTGGTTTGAAAATATAAATACATATAACGTATACATAGCCTATAATTATATACTTTTAGTGATGCGAGCTGTAGTCTTTGTTGGCGTGTTCATCTTAGAGTATGCCTAATATTCAGAATCATATTTAATGTTTTATTTGTAACGCTTGTTAAAAAGGTCTGTTTTGACGTTAATACGAGACAGAGCATTTAAGATTATACTTGTAAATTAAAGCGTTGATTATGGATATGCAAAAAGCATAGCCCATTTTGTTTAGAAGCTGAGACGCCGATGTTGTCGGTTTTAAGAGGTGTTTATGAATGAAGTAAGTTGTGCAACCTAATTTCACGCAATGCGAGAAATGCAAAATACACCCGGACGGATTCAATATCATTTACCACCACCAGCCCCACACGGGTTATGAACAGTCCAATATTTGTGCTTACAGAGTTTAGTCGTATCTTAATGCATCAAAGGTCAAACATTTATTTTTGAATAACATCTCTCATTCATATTATGAGATGTTTGAACTTCTACTGAAAGAAACTAAACCCAGTTTAGGGCTTTGATAGGAAAATAAAAAGTAGCTTTACTTACGAAAAACGTTTCTGATTACGTCATTTTGTCGCATCGTAAAAAAGTTTAGCAAAAAATGTAAGGTGCATTTTTATTTTAAAACTGTCTAATCAAACTGAAATGAGTTTTGAATTAATCTTAACGTAGAGGACAAGCAGACAAGCAAAAGCGCAATTTGGAAGGTAATCTGTCTTTTTCACGACGCTTTAAGAAATGGCCTGGAAAAAGATGAAATGTTAAATGCTGTAGCCTACCAATTAATTTTAAACTAGTTCTACTGGTCAGGGTAGAGCCTTATTTCAAAAAGCCAAATTTGGCTTTATTAGGGCGAAGCGCCGCATCATTCTTTTGGCATTTGAAAAAGGCTAAATTTTGAAAAATGATACGTCTCCAAATGAATGTTTTGTCAAGAGGTTTTAGTCTGTCCGAAATCCCACAGAGAAAAAATAGCCGCGTAAGGATGGATAGGTTTAATGGAAAAGTATTTTATTGCGAAGACTCTCTAGTGCTTTAGTTAAATGATCGTTGTTGTCTCTTTTAGCTGATTATAGATGATTAAGATGAGCGTTGAATCACTTTGTTGTCGTTCTCATTTATCATGGATACAGACCTGGTGCTTTCGACTTTCAGTATATCCTGTGTTAGTTGTACATTAAATGTTCAAATAAACAATCATCAGCCTAATTTTGTGGCTGATAACTGTTTGTACATGACTAATAAATTGTAAAGCCAGCAAATCATGTAATGTTATCTACTAAATAAAGAGTTTAGTTCAGCTAGTCATTAGAGAAAGGATGCGCGTGGATGTGAGGTATCTAACAAACCTTCATGAATTTGAGTATGAAAGCGCACTGTTATCGGGAATTAAGCTGCCCAATGGTGTAAAAGTGAATCATTTTGTATGTGTTACACAGATTTCTGTCATCACCCAGTAAAAGGGTGTGCAGAGTGAAAATCTGCCATGAAAAATAAAATAGACAGAAGCCAGAAGTTCTCGAATATACATTTTATGTAAGTAATAAAATATTACTATAACATAAATATAAACGTGACTTTGCAGTCTACATTTCGCAATCAACGTACAACCAAATGTAGTAAAAGAAAACATTTGTAATCCACTGCAACAGAATGAACAGAGCCCAAACAGAAAGCTCCGAACACATACAAATAAATAGATAGATATATAAATGGTCAAATCCATAAATGAAATATTAAAATATCTTCTTGGAATTAGTGTGTACAAAAACTGCCCGGAAAGAACAAAAAGGGAGAGAGAAAAAAACCCAAACAACAACAACAAAAAAAGAAAGAACAAAACAAACTCAGAACACATACATATGTGTACATATTGGACATATTTACATATTCGAAATAATGACAACTATTTATTTAAAATCTTTTCTTTTTTATTTTTTTTGGAAAAAGTTGTATATCCCACACGGTTTCAAATAACAGAATTGGCAAAAAAGAACACCTGCTTCAAGCTGCTCCCTCACAGATGCCTTACACGAAATGCACGACTTATTCAGGACCTTCTGCCCTGTCCTGCTCTCAGAAAACAATAAATAATCCCACAGCACGTTCATCAGCACAACGTCTCCCTCTGTCCGCCTACAGACCAGCGGGGAAGGGTACGTCCCAAAACTATCGTACTAAATAGTAAGTCAAAATAGTGGACTGTCTTCTGTTTAGACCTACTACTTAGTACACTAGTGTGCAGACGCAGCCGGAATCGGACGGGCGCAGAGGCGCGTCCAGACGTCCAGACAGATCAGGATAAGAAAACAGAAGCAAAGGAGTACAGCACAATGTACGGGCGCTGAAATTTACCTGAGATATTACTTTTATTTCCACTTTTGCCCTTTTACTTTCGATAGGTTTAATTTTGTAAAGCCTGTTAGGGGAAAATAATAATAATAATAATAATAAAAATAATAATAATAATAATAATAATAATTCCAGACTATATATAACTTCGTCCTTTCAATTGGAGTGTAAACAAATTTTGTTATCATTAAATCACGCTTTCATTAGCATGGAAAAAAAAATTAAATACACAGCTGCGACCACAAAACGCAAGAATAAGTGCTTATGAAAAAAGGAAAATAATAATAATAATAATAATAATAATAATAATAATAATAATAATAATAATAATAATAAAAGTGACAAGTCCCTCATAGGCTAACTGCCCTCTTTCTCTCTAGTTTAAGACATTTACAAACCAAGATACAAGATCTCAAAGTATGGCTCAGTGGCTTTGACAAAATTCTCCATCTACATGTTGGAAAGATACAAAGAGACCCGAACCAGAATAAAAAAGCACAACTTAAAAAGTGAAAACAGTCAACATAAACAGCACGAAATGTCAGCTAACAGTGAGCGTGGTTAATTTTGATAATGCACGAATTGTGACTGTGTCCTTTGTTGATAACCGACCAAACACCACCACCGTCAAGAGCGAGCAGAAAAAAAGAAACTTTTTTTTCTAGCATTTGGCTCCGTTTGAGCAGTGATGAAATAATCTGATTATTATTTTCTCCTCCAAAAACCAATAGTGTTTAGTGGAAACAGGTACCGCTTTCCCCTAAAATGCACATATTACTGACTCTGTGGTCATTCATGCGTTTTGTTCCCCCTTTTATCTTTTGCGTCCCGTCTACTGTTGGTGCGCCACCGTCTGCCGTTCACAAACTCTTTTCCCCCAAACTTTGCTGCGTGCATTGTCACTCGGGATAACAAACGAGAAGAATGAAATACTGTGAAATCCCAAGTCCCTCTGTCTATTGATGTTCTTCTTTCGTTTCTGTTGAAATAAGAGCTGAAATCAGTCACTGGACCGGACTCTGCAGTGTGTGGTGAAGCGGGGGGGTCTCTGCCTGTGAGTAAACGTCCTCCATGCTCGGGTGCACGACCCCCACCGGGGTCATCCTTTTCTCTTTCTGTCTCCTGTTGCAAAACCAAACGCGCACCACCTCCTTTTCGAGCTGCAGCGTGCCGGCCAAAGTGCTGATCTCGTGCGCCGAGGGCTTGGGGCACTTCAAGAAGTGGTTCTCCAGCGCCCCTTTCACCCCGACCTCGATGGAGGTCCTCTTCTTGCGCTTTCGGCCCTGCGCCGCGATCTTGTCCAAGTTCGTGGGACTGCCTGTGTTCGAGTCTGTCTCCTCCAGCCATTTGTTGAGCAACGGCTTGAGCTTGCACATGTTCTTAAAGCTGAGCTGCAGAGCCTCGAACCTGCAGATGGTGGTCTGCGAGAAGACGTTGCCGTACAGCGTGCCGAGCGCCAGCCCCACGTCCGCCTGGGTGAAGCCCAGCTTGATGCGCCGCTGCTTGAACTGTTTGGCGAACTGCTCAAGGTCGTCCGAGCTGGGCGCATCTTCGTCCGAGTGGTCCTGATGATGGCCGTAGGGCTGCTGTGGAGACTCGAGCTGATGCTCGTGACCGCCGGAGTCGTCGTGCAGCGACTCGCGCATGCCGTGGTGCAGAGACGGTTGTGGGCTCAGCATGGCGTAGCCGGTCTGAGAGTAGACGAGTGACTGGTGGCCCCCGGAAGCGGGCGAGAGCGGCGACAAGTGGTGCGTGGTGCTGCTGGGCGCCCACGAGCCATGGTGGCCGTTCTGCGCCGCCTGGTGCACCAAGTGTGACCTATGGTAGCTACTGGCCAGCTCGTCGCGGCTGGCAGGAACGCTGGCCTTGTGCTCTGGCTGCTGGCCGAGGTGCGTCCCGCTGCTCCAGTCTGCGCCGGACGTGGGCAGCCACTGGTGGTGCGTCAAGCTCATCGGGTGGCCCGCGTTGGACGCCGCCAGCCCCTGCAGGTACTCGTGGTGCATCATCTTCTGCACTTCTCGGTAGGTCGTGCCCTGGTGCATCCGGTCCGAGTCCGGGTGCATGAGAGGGTTGGAAGGCAACGAGTTATTCCGCGGGATATACTGAGCTGTCGTCGCCATGGCTCCGACTCTGAAAACTGACGCGCGCTCAGGAGGCGAGGGAGCTTTTTAGAGCGCGGACACGCCCCCCCTGCGCGTGTATTGGCTGCCGGGCGCCTCCAGCTTCACTGACGCTCCGTGTTTTCCCTCGCCGCGATCCCACTTACTCGCAATTGGCCGCTTTCACAATGCTTTCTCTCTCTTTTTTTGAAATCCCTTTCTTCCCCTCTCCCACTAGTCAAGACGGCGAGCCGTAGGAAATGATTGCCTTTGGTGGCGTGTTGTGAGGTGAAATGACCACGTGGGGGAGTGCCGTACTCTTTGGTACGGGTTAAAAATGATCCCCCATCCCATTTTTTCCCAACCGGGGTAAATTAGTGCTTATGAACTGTAGCTCTCTCTTTTTAAGGGCATTAGTATTCTTAAGTATTCCAATAACCATCCACAGGAATCATGCAAATCACTCAGAATTATTGGTATAACTGTTTTTTTGTTGATTGCTTTGTTTGACTATATTATCCATACAGAGCTTTGTCTTTATCCTGAAAGGATCCTGTAGATGTATTCAATTGGACTTCCAGTAAATACCCTATATATCCGCCTAGGACCCAAGCTTGATTTTTGTATGCGTTTTTAATTTCTCCCGGTTAATTATGGATGGTAGTAACTGATGAGTATAAAACCTAAACATTGTCTTTAAACAGAGTGCATTTTTGTCTGCAGGAACAGTCACACCTACTGTCCTGTGTGAAATGTTACAAGTCAGGACAAAAGTGTCTACAAGGTGTAGAAAGCCTAATGTAATGTATGTATGAAGACACAGGGTCTCAGGAGGATAACGCACGCGCTCACAAGGTAATTATAGCAAATTAGGATTATGGCACATTATTAGAAAACTAGATTTCAGAGCACTGAATCTTTAACCCCTGACATTTCCAGGCACAGTTCGTTGAGGGAAATTGTAGAGCCATCATATAGTTTTTAAATATCGGTACACGTTTACTTCTTTGGTCGTCATGTGGGAATTCAAGCTCTGTATAGCAATAGTTTAAGGCCACGCGAGGCTGAAGGTATTTCCATAAAGTTTCCACGCATTTTAGCCCTAAACAGCAACTTCCAGAGACCATGCGCCTGCTATTTTTTAAAAACCCTCCTCTCTGGCTTCTTTTCGCACCGCTTTTCCAGCTGATCTGATTACTTTTCCCTTCACGTTTTGTCCCAATAGCAAATTACCAATTCTATGAATTGCAAAGCAGCCTCTGAGACGCTGAGGGGTAGAGAGAGAGAGAGGAGAGGGGGAGATTGCGAAGATTGAAAGGGATCTTTGCAAACACAATCACGTTCTTAAATGGAAATGCGGGGCTTTAAACAAATCTTACATCTCTCCTGTTTCAGTCGCCTAAAACTGCGCAATCAGGAACACACACTCCTTATGAAAGCGCAGCTGCCGCTGTTGCTGTTGCTGCTGCTTTGCTGAAGCTTGTTTTTGGAGGTGGGGGAGAGTATCAGACCAATTTCAATTATTTATTCTAATATCATGTCGCTAACGGTCGCATTTGTGCCTGTGTCTTGCTGTTGTTGGGTTATTTCCACAGGGGTTTAAGGACCTGATGTTTGCGGAAATCCTACAGGAAAGCAGATGTTTCGCACCGGTAAGTTTACCCTCTCGTTTTCGGTCTGTTTCTGAGCTGGCGTGTGTCTGTGTGTGCGTGTTTTCAGGGTCACAGGTTCTAGTCACCTATCTGTCAAAGGCGTGGTTCTGTCCACTCAGCCTTTATTTATTTATTTATTTATCTGAGTAGCAGTGGGAGAGAGACGCAAACCGCGCGAGTCTAGTTTCTTTTGCAAGTACTTCGCTCTGTTGGTTGAGTCCGAATCTCTCTGAAGCCGTCTAGCTTGGGATCCTAAAACAAATCCAGTCCCTGACGCGCTGGAACGGGCGCAATGACGATTTGACGCAATGACGTGCCAAACGTACTGGGCTTGCTTTTGAGTTTTTCCTGTAACATTTAGGCCTGTCACTTTGAGTTGACACGTTTCTGCGCCATGCATGAACGAATATAAAGCAAACAGAGTTCAGCAGAAGATAGGAACACGCACTGGGTGATGGTGTGATGCTGAGCTGAGTGCGCGCACCGAAAGCCCGCTTTCCGGGACGCGCTTAATGAGCATGCTTTACTGTCCACTCCTGCTCATTTGAGAGTCTATAAAAAGCGCGCTGATCGCTGTTCGGGGAGCACAAGCAGAGGCACAGACCGACTCTTGTAGTTCCCCTGCTGGCTGCAAAAGCGCGCAGATGCTGGCCGATAATACGGCCTTGTGTGGCGCGAGGGGCATTTTTGCCGGGACGCGCGAGGTTGCCATGGAGAGGCTGCTGAAAGGGCTGCACTGATCTGTCTGATGAGTGATTTGCGTTACAGGAGGAAAAAAAGGCGAAGAACAGGGCCTGTTCTGTATAAGACAGTAGGGAACAGCTGTGCTCTTTGACCGGCGAGGATGCACTAAAATTGGATGGTTTAAAAGGTTCTATTTATTTGGAAGCTTGCAATGAAATTGCACTTTTACTTATCACTACATCATCCATCATCCCTTTCATTTTCCTAGCTCGAAAGTTGGACCTAGCTTTGTACACAAGCGTGAGAACCTGTTCCGTGTGTGTTTGATTTTCGGTATTAGAATGATCATCTCTTCTGTTTTTCGTCTCATTTTTTGTCGTATACTTTTATATCATTTTAAAACTCATTTTTATCCCATATTCTGCCCGAGACCGTGAGTCCACAAAATAATGAAGGCATTACATTTGGGATGTCTACACCTTGTAGACAGTTTTGTCGTGACCTGTAACATTTCACGTAGGCCAGTAGGTATGACGACTGCTCCCACAGACAAAAAACCCCTTCCTGTTCAAAGACAATGCTTATTTTTAGACTGATCAGCTACTACTATTCCAAAATAACTAGATGAAATTAAAAACGCATACAAAAACCAAAGCTTGGGTCTTAGAATGATATAAAATACCACTTTCAATCCTACTTTCTGTATTGTATCCTACATGGCTCACGTAGGTTTAAGGCCAGTTTTCTTGAGATTTGAGCCTGCACTGGAACTGTGCTAAAGTATGCCAGAACTTAATGCAAAAAATAGATCAAAGCAGGGACATGGACTCAGCTTCGCAAAAGCATAGCGGATTGTTAAAGGGTAGAGAGAGAGAGAGTGAGAGAGAGAGAGAGAGAGAGAGAGAGAGCATAACTTTACGATGCTTTAAGCAAACGTTTTTAAATAGGACCCTTATGTTTTGTCACTGTCCTGGTTTTGTCAACGCGCCACGCCTCTGTGGTCACGTGCTTTAACTGTACAACGTATGTGTGGCGTATGAACAGCTTCTGGGACAAACAGATTTCAAAACATTTCTTTATAATGACCATCGAACTGAGTCGATTACCACTATTTAATCACTACACCGTGCCAAATAAATATTCATAAACAATTATAAACGGACATACAGTGTTTCTGCACATGTGTGCATGTGGGAAGCCTACATAAATATAAAACCTGGAACAAAATGGGAAATATCTATATTTTAGATTTCCAACATTGTGGCTTCTTCCAGGCATTTAGCGAAAAAGAAAGAAAGGAACAAATTAAATAATATATAAGCAAAATCTAACTTCAGTAGGACCCTTAGGTATAAAGAAAATGTACTTAAGCATTGATAACATTAACCCGTAGCTCCCATTACTTTGCAATCCATCATATCAAAAGTGTGGCCATTCTGCTGAATGGGTGTCATCTGCTTGTTGTAACTCTTACAAATAAACTTCATTTTTTATGTTTTTCGAACACTGAAACTAACACCACACATATTTAACTATCCGTAATGAGTACTGGTCAATCTCAGGCAACTTTATTGTCATTTCTACAATGTTTCTCCTGTTACTGTTGCTCTGAAAACTCAACTGTTACTCAAAGCGTAAGGTTTCAGCACACAATTAGTAAATACCTTAAATGTAATCACATGGCATCCATACTAATACAGTTAGGACACAGTGCACATTGTAATGACTTTGCAAAAAAAATGTATGTTTACAATAAACAAATAACACCTAAACGTAATAACATAAAAGTTATTAGTTAAACAAAAAACAGAACTTAGTTTTGGTCTTCCCATGGATCCAGAAGACACAACTTCCTGTTGAACATGTGACTCGTGGTATGTTCCATATTCCACTTTCAGAAGTGGGAATATGTTACAGGACTGAGTGAAAACCCAGGAACATGCCTAAAATGTGTGTTTTAAAGTAACACATTATGGATTTCTTATTGGTATGAAAATGATTAAGGTATAGATGGGGTATGGAGCAACACAACACTGCAACAGAAAGATTTCTGAAGGATTTTAATTATTACATTTCATTGTAAAGTAGAGACCAGGGACATCTAACAAATAGTTTTTTTAATAATGGTATACCTTTTAAATGATATACCTTAAATTTGCAACTGAACCAGTGCAGAACAAGCTGTATAATATATATATATATATATATATATATATATATATATATATATATATATATATATATATATATATATATAATGTAAACCTACCTATGTACACAACCGTACACCTTTACGTAAATGTATCTTTGCTTGTCATGGGATGGGTCCACCCTTTGTACACTATTAGTAGTCAATGTGTAGGCTACTTTACATTTAAAAACTGATGAAGTAGCTACTTGGACTTGAACGTGAATAAAAGTGATTATAAACGTATTTCTGACTTAACAGCCACACGCTGTAAGCCCTCATTATTTTAGACGCAACGTTTGAAATTGAGTTCGGATTTTAGGGTATAATAAATGAAAACAAACGAACAGGCTAATGCGCAGAAAACCCCAAGCGAACTCCGTCTGCAGGCGGGAAACAGTGTAATATATTGCATGCCATGTCCTGTCACCCTGAGATATAGCTACTTATTCGAAGCGCTTAAAATGCACGTTCGTTAATAAAACATTAGGATATACACAAACCCAAAGTGTTTTAATTATAGATTCGTCTCACACAACTTGAGCCGCCGAGTCTGCGCATCCATTTAGACTTTTGTTTTGACAGACGTGGCTAATGGGCGCCGCGCTTCCTTAGAAAGCAGCCGTTTACTTCCAGAGCTCCGTCCTCAGGTGAATATGTCTCCCTGCTTCTTCTTTTCTGGATAACAAACTCAGACCATTGCGCCAGAGTCCCGAGGGAAAAGCGAGGAAAGGCTTGCTCTTCAGAGGACAAAAAAATGGTGCGCTATCTTTCTCCATCTCTTCACTTATCTGTGGGCTAATTAGGAAGGCTGCGAGGACGCAGACATGAAAATCCGCGCAACAATACGCAGTTACACACACACACACACACACACACACACACACACACACACACACACACACACACTGTATGTTTGTCTTGCTCTCCTTGTGAGGACTTGAATGACATGAAAGACAATGAAGGACTACTGTAGATAATTAATGCTAACCTTAACCTCAGTAACCTAAAGCAAATCTTTTGGCCCTTTTAGTTTTTCAAATAAAAGTTGCAATTTTTGTAAAATAAATACATAAATAAATCAGTTAAAGAAGACAGGACCAGAAAGACAGTCCGCACTAGTCAAAATTCCAGGTTTTCCTTATGGTAGCTATTTATTGCTACACCCGAGCATAACCTTAACCTCAGTAACCTAAAGGGAAAAAATTGGTTCTTTTGATTTTTTTTAAAGTAAAGTTGCCATTTTTGTAAAAAAAAGTAATAGAAGTAGTAGTAGTAGAAAAAGAAAATTAAAAAAAAAATAGAGGTACACAAATAGAGGGACAGTGAGAGGGAAGCTCACTGAATTTAATTGAGAATTAAGACATAGACCCAAATAGAACTAATGGGGGTTACTGTCCGACCAGCTAGTTCTGTTTAGACTATTACAGTGAATTTCTTAATTAGATAACTTAGTTAATTCTTACATATATCATCTAATCTGCCCAAGAAGGATGGGTCCCATTTTGAGTCTTGGTCCTCCCAAGGTTTCTTCCTTATAACGTTAAGGGAGTGTTTTCGTTGCCACTGTTGCCCTAGGCTCGCTCAGTTTGGGATTGGCTTTATAATTTTGAAGATAATCTAAAATTGTAAATCTGCTTTGAGCCAATGCTCCATTGTAAAAAGCGCTATAGAAATTTGGCATTGACTTGACTTGACTGTCCCTCTCCTCAGGGCTGTGATCTGGGTTCACTGGGGCCTTCAGTGAGTTTACTTATAACTGTTCAAACAGAAGACTAATATATATATCAAGTATGCATTATTACTGGAACATGCAGCAGTTCCCAGTTTAGTCCCTCAATGTACATACAGCTTGTAACTCAAATTAGATTACCAAATTACCGAAGGCTTGCAGTTGCTTCTCCTTTATGAAACGTGCTGGATATCACAATACTGATGTTGGGAAAAGGATAAAATCTTTATGCACTCTAAAAGTTGACTTTTACAGCCCGAGAACTAAACTGACTGGATGTTAAAATCGTGCAGAATGTTTCATTTTGCCTT
Source organism: Ancistrus triradiatus (assembly GCA_025084515.1). Lineage (NCBI taxonomy): Eukaryota > Metazoa > Chordata > Actinopteri > Siluriformes > Loricariidae > Ancistrus > Ancistrus triradiatus. Next base: position 253,692 of record JAJAGP010000259.1, on the reverse strand, counting down.
AAACAGATGATCTTGAAATAGTTTTCCATTATAGACCATGATATATATCCAGCAAAATGATAGGGCCTAATAAAAAATGTCTGCTGATACTAGTTTTTTTAAATCACCCACCTCTGGTTCCAAAAGTAGGTTTCAAGAACCAAAAACTTAGTCTTAAAGGTCTTCTGGTACCTTTAGTATGTGCCTTTCACCTTGGAAGGATGAAAGTAGTGTACAGAACAAAACTTATTTAATTGGACCAACCATCATTGCCCCTTTCCTGGATAAAATCTACAGTTTGCACTTTGCACACATATTTTTGAAATAATAAGAATTTAACAGGTTTTGCAGGAAACAGACTTGCACATTTTAATGTGTACATTTTAAAATAGCTTTTGTTTGGCCGCCAGTCCTGATGATATCCTTTTTAAAGATCTCAGAATTTATTTGACTTCTTAGTGGTGCATTAAAAGTTACAGACAGAGAAACGCAGGCGGGTAGATATACAGGCAGATAGGCATGCGGGCAGACAGTCAAACAAATAGACAGAGAGACAGATATTCAGACAAAGTGGCAGGCAAACAATCAAACAAGCAGACATACAGCCAGCCAGGCAAATAGACAAGGAACAGACTGACAGGTCGATAAACTGAGAGACAGACACACAGACAGACACGCCTGTACGGCTGATTCTCTGTCCATCGAAGCCTCAAACCTCTTCTTTGAATTTAAGATGATCTTTATCAAGCACCATACCCACCCCAACCACTCCTGGCAGGTATGCACTGGCCACTGACTATCATGAAGCCGTGTTTATGTATGTATGTGCAGAGGGGAACAACAAGGAGCTTTTGGAGGGGGTTGGCACGATAAGCAGAGGAATTTGTGTTGCCTGAATATGGATGGTGCACTGGCTCTTAGTAAGCAGCTGATAGAGGTAAACAGCTTGTGGGCTGAAGGGGTTAGAAGCATGCACCTGAATACATCGGGACTCTCTTCTGTCTATCACCTCAATGGCTGATCAAATCCTTATTATTTCTTCCCTTTCCTATGATGTAGTTTGCCTGACAATGTTGAAAAGACCGCAGCCACGAGGAACGACTTACCCTGATCCCTACTGAGATCCACTTCAACGCAAGGAAAGACTGAAATTGCAAATATCTTCACTCGGTTCCTTTTCAGCATGAAAATTGCTAGGGCAACATCGAAAACTTCAGGCACATCTTGCAGTATGAGCATGCATGTGGATGAAGCTTCATCAGCTTTCTGTCTTTTGGTCCTTTAAATGCTTTAGCTCCGTATTTGAATGCTGTTAGTTTGTAGTGGAAGCAAGTGACTTTGTGTTCGTTAATCACTGTACCTCACTTCCTGTACTGATTGATATTTGAAGTCATACAAATATGCACAAATAGCTTTGACTGTGTACAAAAGTATTCTATAATTTGACTAATTTGAGTTATTTATTAAATTTAGCCTATAGATAGAAATTGGGACTTGCTCAAAGTCTTTATTTGTCAGTACAGTGGTACCTTGGTACACCACCACATAGAAAAACTCCTCATTTTGATTAGAAAAAATGAATCTCGATTCATGAATCACGATTCAGGATTCACTTCAAAGTAGCCATTGCTCAGTGAAGATCTCCTCTGTGTTTATCGTGTTTTTTTTATTTGGCATCTACAGTACAATATTCAAATGTAAATATGTCTCCATGGGTCCTAAAAAGTTTACTTATAAGAGCCAATCGAAAGGAAATCAATCCTCCAGAATCCTTAGCAGATATGCTAGCACCCTGAGCTCACCAATAGAGTAAGTGTTTTGCCTCTACGTTTCACTTTCAATCCATTACTCGCTAAATTACAGGAGATTTTTCAACACTTTATAATAAAATAAGTTTTGCGTTAAACTCCTCAGTTCACTTATTAAACTCCTTTAACTTATGATGGACTTGTCTGAACATATCTTCATCTTAACTCAGGGAGCACCTGTACAATTATACAGTCTTATACAGTGTGGATTGTCTACTGGTGTGGAACTCATTAATTACATTTACATTATTCCTTATGGGAAAAAGTTGTTGAGTACTCGCCTTTTTCAGTTCTGGACAAGCCTTCTGGAATGAATTAACAACAAGAACCAAGGTACCACTGTATATGGCAAATATAAAAATAGCATTCATTCATTGTATTACATTTACAGCATTTAGCAGACGCCCTTATCCAGAGCGACTTACAGTTGATACAATCTTACAATCCAAGCAATTGTGGGGTAATGGCCTTGCTCAAGGACCCAACAGTGGCAGCTTGGCAGAGTTGGGGTTTGAACCCTGGACTTTCTGGTCCATAGTCCAGTACCTTAACCGCTAGGCCACCACAGTCCCTATTATTATCTGCTTAATCCTTGGTCAGGATCTCAGGAGAGCCGGTGACTAGCTGGGCATAAGGCAGGAGCAGCCCTAGACAGGGCACCAGTCCATCGTGTGGCACAGACACTCACACGCTAAGGGCACTTTAGAAACTCCAAATAGCTTAACAAGCATGTCTTTGGAATGTGGGAGGAAACCGGAGTACCCGGAGTAAACCCACGCAGACACGGGGAGGACATGCAAACTCCACACAGAAAGGGCCCAGGTCGCTCCACCTGTGATTAACCCTGGACCTTCTTGCCATACTGTAACAGTGCTACTCACCGCGCTGCCAGTATAAAAAACCGGCCCCTATTTAATCATAATTAAATGCTAGAACAATTTGAAAACAATAGAACCCCATTCAATTAAATTCAATCCAATTCAATTTTTCAGGCAATGTCGTTAATAACTGAAAGTTTTTTAAATAAATTATTCCCACATGGCAATTCATTCAGGTATGAGAGCCACCAGATATAAAGAGTGTCTTAAATGACAGCTTTGTGTGCATTCATTTAGAAAAATACTAATATATCCAGACACTTTATTTTATGCATAAGTCTCAATAAGTCTTAGTTTGTGAAGATTTTCGAATTGGACCTTTGTCAGTTCTCCACATCAGCTGTGCCTGACAACTAATTTATTGCAGCGTTTATAATTACATGTCCGAATTGTAATTAAAATGAATTTTATTAAAATTAATATGAACAGGGTTACATGGTATTATTTTATTTCTTTTATATAGTATAAAGTGTTTGAAACACAATCATTTCCACATTTAGAAACTCAAGTGATGTAAGCACAACATTACAGCCCAAAAGTCTGAGACCACTAGTGAAAATGCTTTTATTTTGCATTTTTGTTAATGAAATATAAAATGTTTCCTTACAAACCAGAGAATCATTAGAATAATTTGAGTGAAAAGTAAAATTTTGAAAAACTTAAATCTAAAAAAATATATACATTTCTTTATCTCAGCATGATTTCACAATAATCCATCTTGTGATGAATTATTGGCTTTCTCTGCCCCCTTAAATGCCTGACTGGGTTTAGACTGTAGAGGAAAGCCAGGTCTTCAGTCAGTGGTCTTCTTTGGTCTTCAAGTAATTGTTGCAAAGCTTTGAGGTTTTCATTGCCATGTTGCGGTACGAATCCTTCTCCACAAAAATCACAAACAAGCATTGTCATTAGTGGTCTCAGACATTTGGCACTCACTGTATATGTATGTATTGTTTGTTTACATTTACATTTACATTTACAGCATTTAGCAGATGCCCTTATCCAGAGCGACTTACAACTCATAGTCTTACAATCCAAGCAATTGTGGGTTAAGGGCCTTGCTCAAGGACCCAACAGGGGCAGCTTGGCAGAGGTGGGATTTGAACCCTGGACCTTTTGGTCCATAGTCCAGTACCTTACCCGCTAGGCTACCTCAGTTAGGCGCACAGTCCAGTCCAGTACCAAGTTTGTTGCTTGTTTCTATGCCCATTGTCCATTTTATCAGTTTCACTTACCATATAGATACACTTTGTAGTTACAATTACAGACTGTTTAGTCCCCTTTACTCTATTCTGCAATGGTCAGCGCCCCCACAGGACCACCACAGATCAGGTACTATTTGGGTGGTGGGCATTTATAGGGGCAGAGACAGCCAATAATTCAGCGACATCAGTACTCAGTACTGCAGTGTCACGGTGGTGTGTTAGTGTGTGTTGTGCTGATATGAGTGTCTCAGACACAGAGGTTTTAAGACCTCAGTGTCACTGCAAGACTGAAAATAGTCCAATAACCAAAAATATCCAGCCACCAGCATCCATTAGCTAGCATCCTGTGAGCACTGATGAAGGATTAGTAGATGACTAACACAAACTGTGCAACAACAGTTGAGCTACTGTCTCTGACCTTACATCTATAATCTGGAGCAATATGATAGATATGTCTAATAGAGTGCACAGTGAGTGAACACAGTTTAAAAACTTTTTAAGAGTACAGTTTGAAAACAGAGTACCAAAATAATAACAAAAACGAGTTTTTATTTTGGTTGTGCCAATTGTGCACATGGTGTTTGTGGAAATACAAATTAATGTAATAACTGCAGTGAGTTTAAGCAATCCTATTGCTATTTTCCTCTGGCTATCCTATTTCAGACTTTAAATTATATCTACATTTACTACATGGCAGCATGCATTAGGCTGTAGGCAAAAAAGCACTACACAATACCTACTACACAATTGCTTCACGGCTATCTTCTAATCACAATATCAAGCAAACAAACAAGCATGGATAATATTTACACTTTAGCTATCCCTCTGTGATATTCTACAGATTTAGTTAGAAGCCTCGGTGGAGTATTATGTATCTGCTGGAGCGAAGTGTTTGGAGAGCCGTAGCACGCGCTCTTTAATGTATGCGCAAGCGATGTCCAGAGGCCCTCTCCAAAATTATTAATCAAGTGTTTCCACTTAATTAAATAGTAATTCATGTTAATGCAGTCCTAATGGAGCCCAAGCGTCCCTTTCGGCCAGTAAGTGTACTTCTTCAGCGTTTACCAGACCTGTCTGTGTTTCTCGCCTTCGTCTTTCCATTATGCCACAAGGACCCTTAAAAACCGACTGACTTTTATACCTGTACAAGTTAAAGACTGAATCTGAGAGTTTGGTGGTCTTATTAGTATGGAGTTCACCACTTTCAGTGTGCTGGAAGATAGAGAGGTCATGATGATGTCATAAATTCACTTGGACAACATTATAATTAACCATATACAACTGTCATTACATGGGTTTGGAGAAAAAAATCCACATCCACTCTGTGTCTGATCAAGCCCTGCTCCTACTTGACATTGCCAAAAGCATGTGAATCCCCTTTTTTAATTAGTAGGTTTGGCTAATTCAGCCACATATACAGGAACAGGAACATAACATCAAGCATTTATCCATGCAGTCTTCATAGTAAAAGTAAGTAAAAATGTATTCATATAACAAATTGACCTCAAAGTGCTGCACAAATCCATGAAAAGTCATAAAACAGAAAGTAACCAAATTACTTTACACATATATAAAAAGAGAAAAGTTAAAACAGCTGACAGCCCGACTTGTAGTATCCATAATATTCAACCAACTATCACCTAATTTCCAGTTATCCAAATGCCAATTCATAATTTATTTCACAACCTGGGAGCATAAACTCCCAGAATTGTCCAATCTTCTTTCAGTTTAAGACACATTCACACTATTATGAGCATAGATAAAGACCTGGCAGTACAATGGTCTACACTAAAGAGTGCAGTGACTTTAAATATGGCACTGTTCTATCCTGCCCAGGTCAGCTGCAATGAAGTTATGCTGAAATGAAAACATCTAGGAGCAGCAACAGCTCAGCCAACAGTGCTAACCTGAATTAACAGAACAATGAAATAAATTCAAACTGTCTCTGGAACAACATCAACACTAGAACTGCTCACTGGAAGCACTCTGGGTTTGGTTTCCATTGCCGAGCATCCCACAAGCATTCCTATAATCACCATGTGAAATACTAAGCATCAGCTGGAGTGATCTTAAGCACACTGTCATTGGACTTTGGACGAGTTGAAATGCATTCTCTGGAGTAATAAATCATGCTTCACCATCTGGCAGTTTGACCCCAACCCAATCGAACACCTTTAGGATTAACAGAAAGGCCAACTGCAAGCCAAGCCATATCACCTAACATCGTGAATGGAATTTAGTCTCCACAGCCATGTTCCCAAATCTAGTGGAAAGCCCTTTCAGAAAAGCAGTATACAGACAGCAACTCCATGTTAATGTCCATGATCTTTGAATGTGATGTTCAATGAGCACATATGGATGTAATGTTTGGGTCTCCAGATACTTTGATCCAGTCTGTTTAGTACCTGATACCGGGAAAGTGACTGGGAGAGTGACCGTGTTGAACCAGGTTTTGCTAAAGAGGGGTCATGACCAGATGCTGACCGCTCATTGTCTCAGAGTTGTCTGCACTCGAGCACTTGCTGCCAGACTGAATTGAGTTAGACTGCTTTTAATTGCGGATTGACCAGTCTGAGAGCTGGTTGTGCTTGGGTCGCCCCCGATCGCAGAGGTAGAGTCCCAAAAGCCCAGCTGCAATTTCAGCCCTGCAGGTCCTTGAAACAGGTGAAGAGAGATTTAGAAATGCCTGACTAATGATTACAAAGAGACTTAGATTTGCTTTTGTTGGCTTCAGTGGGAAAGTTTGAAATGGGAGTACATACATGTATAGAAAGATTCAGAAGGAGCTGGAGTGTAGCGTGAGGGCCAAATCAGTTTAGAACTCTCTGAGAGACTCATTACTTGCCATAGGTATTTGCTTTATTGACTACAGTAAACCACTGTGCTAATAGTACATCCTGATAACATCTCATTGTGGTTAATGTGTGCTGTAGAGCTGATTCTCTTAACAACCAATTATTAATCTTCCCTGACCTGCTCTGTCTTCATCTCTTCACCTGCCTCTGTTTTTCTTTTTCTTTAGCAGATCTGCAAAGAGGAGGCAGGACTTGCATCAAAAACCTGGCCCATCATTCCATCGACAAACTTTGTGAAGAGTAGTTTACTTACTTCAACTTGTCTACTTGAAATTAATCCTAGACATGATGGCTCTGTCTCAAAACCTAGTGAGCTGCCTATGTAGACACTGACTATGTAGGCTGCTGTTTAAGTAGGCAGCATTCTAACAGACATACATCCTCATCAGACAGAATATTGAGATATTAGTTAGAGAGTGATTGCGCCCGGCTTGTTCCCGTCCACTGCACGGAACCAGTGTTTAATTACCTCAGCTGCGAGGGACTGTGGTAGTCTAGCGGTCAAGGTACCAGCCTATGGACTAGGAGGTCCTAACTTCAAATCCCTGCCAAGTTGACACTGTTGGGTCATTGAGCGAGGCCTTTAACCCACAATTGCTTGGATTGTATGATTGTAACTTGTAAGTGGCTCTGAGAGTGTCTGTAATGCTGTAAACGCTAGCATCGCCTCAGCCTAAATTGCAAATAAAATGCTTTTTTATGTGGTTGTATGACAAGAAAGCAATAAAACACCAGAGAGAAAACCACTTCGCCGCTCATAGCTCCACTTTCCGCATTGGTCCAGTCCGCCATGATTTTAAAAAGTATTGTATGCGTTGCATCATGGGATTGCCTTAGAGGCAGAGGAAGCGTTCAAAGCTTCCATAAAATTCCATAAAAATATTAAATATCTCAGTAGGCAGCATTTGTAAGCTGTCTAAGAATTGAGAAAGCCTAATTCTGTCGATGCTGCTAAAATGCTGTCTATATAGGCAGCTCACTAGGTCTTGAGACAGACCCAATATCTTATATTTGGATGGGGCATAGTGTGATTGGCTCCGGAGTATTAATAGGAAGGTTGTCCGTTCAACCACCAAGTTCCCATTGGTTTTGGCAAAGGCCCTTATCCTTTAGCTGCACAACGCTGAATTTCCAGAAAGCATCACAATGCTAAGAACATTGTAAATTTATGAGTGTTTCCCGAAATATTAAAGTATCATATTAACTCCATCATAAATATGTGCTTGCTGAGCCAATCTTTAGTCTTAAGTTGTGCCTGCATCTGCGCTGCAACTGGCAGCGTCCAGAAGCAAAAAAAAAAAAAAAACACATGAAAATTGCATGCACAGTATGTGTTGGGTGGATGACAGACACTTTTTTATATATGGGTTGTATTGGTTTCATTTTTCTAAAATCTGTGTTCCTCTTTGAGACTATGAGACAAACATGACTTTAAATACAACTTTAAATACATTGTTTCATTTATAAAATGGTGTATTTGATAGTTAGTAATAATTATAATATTTTTGGTTTCTCCCAAGCCCAATGAAATGACATACTCTGAAGCAGAGAAAGGAATTTGATTAAATGATTCAATTTTCAATGCTGGTGTTGGGGCAGAGTCACCAGTGCAGTACTTTCTGGAAACACTAGCAAAGTAGCAGTTTCAGTTTTGATGTCGGGAAACCCCAGTTCAGAGTTCAGTACGTTGCTCTGGAGAAGAACATTTGATAAATGACGTAGATGTAATACAGTATGTTGAAAGTCTTACCATTGCAGTATTTTACCTCACCCATATTCTGATACAGGTGCCTTTTGTATTACAACTATTCTGCTTTCTATTCTATATACTAACTATTCTACAAGTGGCTAGCAGTTCATGCTCACAATTGTCCAGTTTGGTGGGTAGCACTGTCGCTTCACAGCAAGAAGGTCCTGGGTTTGATCCCAGGTGAAGTGGTCTGGGTTATTTCTCTGTGGAGTCTGCATGTCCTCCCTGTGTCCCCGTGGGTTTACTCTGTGTACTCTGGTTTCCTCCCACAGTCCAAGGACATGCATTAGGTTAATTGATTATACTAAATATGTGTATATATATATATATATATGAGACTAGTTTTGTTGTAACCGTGTGTATCGATGTAACCTTATGTCTGTTGTTAAAGTGGTTACTGGTACTGAAAGTGACATTAAACCAAAAAAAAAAAAATATCATACTCACAATTAGTCCAATGACTTTAAGATTCAGATTGATTTGCAGCACACAAATGTGTCAGAATACAGATGATTAACATGGCTGTGGCTTTTTTTAGTTTGATAGTTCAGCCATAAATGGTAATATGATGAGAGCTTCCCAAATGTCCTTGCCTAGTCTTATATTGTATTCAGTCGATTTGTAAAACTAAATTGTATTTCTATAGCATTTTACAATAGACAGCAGCTTTACAAAGATCCCTGTCTTGCTCCTAAATGGGCCTCCAGATGCAACAACTGAGATGCATAAAGAGGAAGCCTTGAGAGGAACCAGGCTCAAATGGGAAACTCATCCTATTTTAAGTGAGACCACACAATGTTTTCATCCCCTTTTTCTTTTCTTGAGTTACAGAAAGAGTGATCTAGCTGCTTTCTTCCTATAATCAATTATGCACTCTTAGGGTGTGTCTATACTTGTAGTTTGATTCACTTAATCTGGACCAAGGTAGAAATTGATACATTGCAGCATTTTGGTACTGGTTCACTTAGCGTTCCCACTGGCATTCTTAACAGCGAATCAAAAGATGTAAACAAAAGTCCTATGAATAAGGGCACATACTGATTGGGCAGCTTTTATGGCGTGTGAATGAACTTGCCACATACTTGTGGGATTTCTTAATATGTGCTGGTATTTCCATCAGCTGATAATTCACAAAGAGCTCCTACTATTTATAAAGGAGTCAAACAGCATACCTGTACAGGTGTGTAATGTGTGACTTGCCTCCTATGGAATGATAGAATCAAGTCCAATTCTTTGGCATATATTATTTAAACATAATCAGATTTGGAAGGGTGGCATGGTGGAACCGTCGTTCAATCCCAGGCGGAGTGGTCTGGGTCCTTTCTGTGAGGAGTCTACATGTCCTCTCCGTGTCCTTATGGGTCTACTCCAGTTTCCTCCCACAGTCCAAAGACGTGTATTAGGTTGACTGGTGTCTGTAAAGTGCCCTTAGTGTTTGAATGTGTGATGTGTGAGGATGGATTGGTTAGGACTGCCTTGTCAGGCTCTGGCTTTCCCGTGACCCTGATCAGAATTAAGCAGTTAAGAAAATGAAGGAATAATTTCATTTGTTAGTTAACTCATATTACCGTATTTTTCGGACCATAAGGTGCACTTAAAATCCTTAAATTTTCTCAAAAATCGACAGTGCACCTTTAAATGCAGTGCGTCTAATGTATGAATTAATTCTGGTTGAGCCTTCTGACCTAGAACCGATTGTAGATGGTACACGGCACTCATAAATCTGTCAAAAAGTTTTAGCACAGCCTTGGTAAGTTACGAAGCTTACGGCCACCGTAGTGCGCAGCATAGCGGAGTAATACGGTATGTGCTTCAGCATTAGGGTACGTGCATTCATTCATTCATTCATTTCCGAAGCGGATTTCAAACACAACGCTATCAGTCACGCAGTACAACATGGACATAGAGCAGCTGCGAGAGAATTCATCATTAACGAATCAATGGTACGGAAGTGGAGGAAGCAAGAAGACGCCCTGCGCCAGGTAAAGACCAAACTGAGCTTCCGACGGAACTTAAGAGTTTTGTTTCATTTCATGTGCCTTATAACCCGGTGCGCTTTATGTATGAACATAGATCCGTTAGCAGCCGATCGTTGATATCGCGCCTTATAACCCGGTGCGCTTTATAGCCCGGAAAATACGGTAAGTTAAATATACTATATGCTACGTTTCGCAGGTTCACAGTTTTATCCACTGTTCTTTGTAAATAACATTAAATTCTTGTAACTTCACACCCTGTGTTTGGGTCATTTATGTGAGTTTGATCCATGCTGCGTTCAAACTAGAGATAGACCGATGAAATCAGCCGGCCAGTTAATCAGGCTGACTAATTCTATTTTGATCGGCATCGGCCGGTATCTGCGCTCATGATGCTGATATTTAAAAATAGTTGAGGAAATACAGAGAAATTTTGTTTTCCTGCAATACAAATTGCAGCTCCTAAACTGGGACTACTGAGTGACTAAAAACAAAGAGATGCCAAGAGAACATTCAGTGAGGGTTGGACCATTTATGAGAAGATGAAAACTTTGTTACCAGCATTAAAACTTGCTTCTCTTAACTGGGACTGAGATTAAAAATAAAAAGAGGCTGCTGTCATGTGCATTGCTCTAACATTGTTTCTTTTTAGCAGGCATTTATGCATTTTAGTTTTTTCTACAAACAAGAAGGTGCTGTTACATGGTTGTTGTTAAGTGCAATAAAACTTTTAAGTATATTTTTATTTATAAAAAAGCATTTATATTTAAGCATTTATCGCTTAAATAAATGTTAAGTTCAGCAATTGTGTCTCATTTATTATTATTATTATTACTATTACAAAAATATGTGATAATGGTATTATATATTGGTCATCGGTCACTGTGCTCTCTAAATATCGGCATCGGCCATTAAAAAACGCATATCTGGTGACCACTAGTTCATCCATCGAACCAGAGTTTGTTTTATTCAAAGCAAACCTGCCAAGAGTGAACACCCGCTTAGACTCTCAGCCAGGGATGGCTATGCAGTCATCAGGTCTCAATCTCCAGGGGTTAGGATTATTGCTTTTCTGCTGTGACACTCGTCCATGTTATTTTGTAAAATGTAATTAATCTCCCTCTCTTTCTCTCTCTTTTATTTATTTCTTTTTTTTTGCAGGTCAGGGAGTGTGGATGGATTTGGAGAAGCATCTCTGCTGCTACTTATCTCTGAGCTCTTATGAATTAGGAGTCTTCTTCAACCCCAAATCCTGTCCCACCTTCTCTGCTTGGTTTTACACTCATTTTCTGGCAATTAAAAAGCAGTGGTGCCGCAGGTCCTTTCGCCCGCAGTGCCACACTCCACCACTGATGAATAATTTCTGCTCTCTGCCGAGAAGCTGGCCCTGCTTTCATGTTCGTGCTTTGTTGATTTGCCATTAAAACTCAGTGTGTGGTTTAGACGGAGCTGAAATATGGAAACGCACTTTGCTCGTTGTGTGTGTGGGGCTGTGCATCCGTTTGTTGATTGGTCTCACTGGCATATGCTCGTGTGACTTTGTGCTCATAGGACTTTTGCTCCACATTGTTCTTTGTTCAGATTGTGATTTGGGACACGTGACACTTACGTCATTGATTATATACTGTTTCTATATACATTTCTGGGAATGTAATGACAATGTTCTGGCTGGTTCTCACAAAAGTTGCATTTGAAGATATTATTTTGTCTTATTAAATTATGAAATGTTTGGTTTTCAGTAAGTTGTTATTATTATGTACAGTATTTCTGGAGTATTACCAAAAAAGCACACTTTATTTCTCTATCTGTCTTAGACACATGACCACACACGCTATGAAAGCACACTCTGTACGACGACTCGAAGCACCTGCACCAATCAGCAGGTTGGGGCTAAGGAAGGGGTGAAGCTGACTGATGATCAAAGGAGTATTGGGGAAAATCTCAGGGATGTTAGAAAAGCTACAAGGAGTCCTGCACATTATTACCAGCTATGCAGCCAAGCTGCCGTATTAATATTGTTTTCCAGTGACCTGCTGTAACTATGTCATGTCAGAAGTTCCCTCATTCCCTTAGACTTTGTAGACAACATGTCTGTTTATCTGTTTATTAAACTATGCATTGGCAGGCAGACTACAGCTTTTGTTATGCTACTAACGAAATCTTTTATAGATACAATTAAAATGTATACACATAAAGAAGATTGCTGCATGGTTGTTATTAGGTGTGTGTTTTGGTATGATGCTTGGTCACTATGCAATTTGAAATATATTTGAGGATCTAGTAACTTCTTTTAAACCTTACCACATACAGTGAGTTTTAAACTTTATTTCATGAAAAGCAAAGCAAATTGTCCAGTTTTATCCTCGAACCCCAAATTCATTGGGCACCGGCAGAAATAGGCTCTGGATCAGACCACAGTCCATCACACTGTTCCATAAATGCACCATGCAACATTCAAGGTCCGTGGCCCATCCAAGATTTGAATCCCAGATCCTCAGCAACTGCCTTCTCCAGCAGTTGGCTCTTACCACTGAGACACCGGAGCTGCTACTTTATTATACTGTATATATCTAACAATTCCTCTAAACATTGTGCAAGCTGAATGTTCTGTCCTGTATGAAAGAAGAGCCAATGAATCCTCACTCTTATCTTTAACAAGAAAGAAGTATGAGAGCATATAAACCTGGGTATTGTATAAAAATGGTATTGTAGCATGATACTTTAGAGGTTGCACATATATATCAGGTAAATATGATTCTTTTTTATAGCCAACATGAATGGAACACCCAAGTACCATTTATATCTCTGTTACCACCTCTTTACTGTGTTGCACTGCATAAGAAAAATAACAGGAAACACACACATGAACAAGATGGCTTTCATGTAATGAAATACTATTCTCTTGAAGAATAGATCTGTTTCAGAACACACACACACACTGTATACAATGCATTTGGAAAGTCTGTAGTCCCTTTCAGTTTTTTCACATTTTGTTATGTTGTGGCCTTGTGCTAAAAAATAAAATAAATCAAGTTTTCCTCCATCAATCTGCACTCCATCATGAGAAAGTGAAAGCAGAAATTCAGATAGTTTTGCATATTTATTAAAGAGAACAATTTTGTGGAAAATTTTGTTGGTTTTACATGATTTGGAAAGATCTCACAGCAAGCAATACATGAAAAAAGCCATGAGTGTGAAAGAACTGCATGTAGAGCTCAGAGACAGGATTGTGTGGAGGCACAGATCTGGAGAAGGCTACAAAAATTATGCTGCACTGAAAAGTCCCAAGACCAAAGTGGCCTCCATAATCCTTAAATGGAAGAAGTTTGGAACAAATAGGGCTTTTCCTAGAGCTGGCCGCCCCACCAAGGGAAGAAGTGCCTTGGTAAGAGAGGTGATCAAGAACCCAATGGTCACCCTGACTGAGCTCCAAAGATTCTGTGTGCAGATGGGAGAAAATTCCAGAAGATCCCCAATCTGGGCTTCATAGAAGAGGGCCAACAGAAACTTCTCCTCAGTAAAAGACAGATGAAAGCCTATCTGGAGTTTGCAAAAAAGCACATACTGTGAGAAACAAGATTCAACTTTTTGGCCTCAATTTTTAGCATCATCTCTGGAGAAAGCGAGGTACTGCTCAACAATTTTGAGTTCCTGGGACAGGGAGACTGATCAGAGTTGAGGGAAAGCTGAATGCAGCAAAGTACATAGATATTCTTAATAAAAACCTGATCCAAAGGCTCGGGACCTCAGACTAGGCCGAAGGTTCACCTTCCAACAAGACAAGGACCATAAGTACACAGCCAAGACAAAGAGGAGTGGCTTAATAGACATCTCTGTGAATGTCCTTGAGTGGCCAAGCCATAGCCCTGACTTGAACTCAATCAAACGTCTCTGAGAGACCTGAAAATTGCTGTCCAGCGACAGTCTCCATACAACCTGAAAGAGCTTGAGAGGATCTGCATAGAAGAATGGCAGAAAATCCCCAAATCTTAGTGTGCAAACATTGTGGCATCATACCCAAGAAGACCGGAGCCTGCAATCACTGCCAGAGATGCTTTAACTAAGTACTAAGTAAAGGTCATGTGAAGCAGAAATATTATGCCACAAAAAAGCTATGTAATCACACCATAACCATTTTGATTCTTCACTGACTGGCTGCTGTACAGCTGGTTGGTGGTTAACATTTGCATCTAGCAATCTTGCAATATCAATCATGTTAACAACCAGTAAAGTTGAGAGAAACCAACATCTTTTATTAAAGAAGATTATTTATCAATGTAGCTCTCCGAGTCACTGAATAAATAATTTTGTATCTTAAGTTTACTCGCCATAGGTATCTTAAGGTCCAATATTACATATTAGTGAGTTGGAAAAGTATGTGAACCTCTAGGATTAGCAGTTAATTTGAAGGTGAAATTAGAGTCAGGTGTTTTCAATCAATGGGATGACAATCAGGTGTGAGTGGGCACCCTGTTTTATTTAAAGAACAGTGATCTATCAAAGTCTGCTCTTCACAGCACATGTTTGTGGAAGTGTATCATGGTACGAACAAATGAGATTTCTGAGGACCTCAGAAAAAGAGTTGTTGATGCTCATCAGGCTGGAAAAGGTTACAAAACCATCTCTAAAGAGTTTGGACTCCACCAATCCACAGTCAGACAGATGTGTACAAATGGAGGAAATTCAAGACCATTGTTACCCTCCCCAGGAGTGGTCGACCAACAAAGATCACTCCAAAAGCAAAGGACCTTGATTGTTGCTTTTATAGGATTATGATGCACCTTCTTTTGATTCATTTTACAAATGAAGCTCACATTTTATGAAATAACGTGGTTGTAGCCACTGGGTGAAGGAAGCCATTTAAAAACTTCCGAAAGATGACCGAGAGTCACAGAAACTATTTTTGCAGAGGGCATAACCATTCTGAGTCATTATTTTGAATATTTATTTAGAAATATTTATATTCTATACAAATTCAAATCTCACTCCCTCTTAGATTCTTACAGATCCAAACAGTGTAGAGTGTGAAAGCTGCACTCGTACACACACCGCACTGTTTACTTTGACAGTCTGGCACAGTTGGCAATGTTGGCACAAGCCTGTGCCAGCAGCCTGGTCTCACATTTCTGTCGATCTTGCCCTCATGCTCTGCGCTCATTATGTTGGCCCAGTCATTCCAATGCACAGTCAACTTCTGCTGCATTCCTACATCATTCCTCCAAGGAAAACAACATGAGCTTGTGGACTGTAAGCGAAAAATAAAAATAAAAATAAAAAATAAACAGACAAACCAATACTTAAACAAGCAGTATTACACAGTAGAGCTATCATTTTAACTATGTTTACCATTGAAAGATTGTATTTAAATCATACATTTTTCTCTAATTGTACACAAAGTATGCTTCTAGTTATGGGATGAATCTCAGTAGCAGGTCAGCGCATTTAGGCATGTACATATACTCAAGGCAACCTGTTGAAGTGCAAACTGAGCATCAGAATGGAGAGGGAAGGTGATTTAAGTGACTTTCAGTGTGGTTGTTGATGCTAGACAGGCTGGTCTGAGTATTTCAGAAGCTGCTGATCTACTGGGATCTTTACTTTACAATTATAGTCAAAATGACAACCTGATTAAATTTGTAATGCCTGAAATCTCGACCTAGCAGTCTAGGGTACCAGACATAAAGGTTTTTCCTCTGATTTACAGAATTGTTAATGGCGTAACATGTGATAAATAAGGTTTGTTCACCATCACTTCCAAAATGGAGTGTTAATCTTGTAATAAGGATTGGGAATTGAGTGAGTTTGAGAGCATAACAAAAAAGAACTCCAAGGATGGAAAATAACACAGAGGTTAAGGGAAATATGAATATGTCCTTTTAATATGTTGTTTCATTTTGATTTGAGAGTTTGAGCCATTCATGAAGAAGTATTGGTACTCTTTTAACCAAGATTCAGTCACTTTGACCTGAACAGAAGGTTCTGTGTACAGTATAAAAATTAATAAACGAACAATATCTCTGTCTCGAATTGGGAGAAGTGGGTGAAGTCCTTGGGTCGCCACACACACAAGTACAAAAATGGACACACACGCTCCCTCACCAAAACAGAGAAGAGAGGAAGCTGCGCCCTCCCTGATGAAAGGGTCCTTGTGATCACTAGGACAACAAAGGGTCCAGCCGTCTGTGTTTGGAAGACCTTCCCCTTTCTTCTCCCCTTCCCACTCCTCCATCTCCTGTTCTCTCCTCTCTGATTTCACCCTCTCTCCATCTCTCTCTCTCTCTCTCTGTCAGCCCCACACCACTCTCTGCCAGGGCCTGTGCTACTCTTTGTTAGGCTGCTGATACAATCAGGGCAACGGAATTAAAAATCAGCGAGCGTCCTTGTCGAAGGCACCAGGATGCTGCACTTTGATGTCTCCTTGCACATTTGAAATTCATATGTTGTCACACTTCATTTTATTTTGCGGCCTGTTTTTTCATTCTTCGATTGCGATTGCAGTCATGTACCATTTAGTCGTTGAAGAGCTTGCTTGGAAGGTCTTCACCTATGCTCTTTATTCATTTTTGTACATATGTTCCTACACCATTAGGTGGGAGGAGATAATTAATCAATCATTTAATTTGTCTTTGATTGGAGGACTGGTGGTAGCCTGCTGGGGATGCTGGGTTTTTGGAGGGGTGTAGCAGATCAGAGAGCGAGAGAGGGGGATTGAAATGGAAACGCCACTTCAGAAGCAAGGTCTGAGCAATCAGATCAACAAGAAAGCCACACATGTTCCACACATCTGTGAGTACTTTGTGGAAATAAATACATGCTCTCAAATCCTCCTGTTCACATTAACCAACAGCAATAATAACTCAATCACTGAATTTCAGAAGTCTATTCAAGTGCTCATGCAAACAACATGCTCTTAAAAGTCTACTTCGAAGTAAGGCCGGTATTGTATATGAAGTAAACTGAAGCACAAGTACAGTGGATTCTTTAGACCCTTTCATTTTTTCAAACGTCTGTTTTGTTACGGCCTTGTGCTAAAAAAAAAAAATAGATCAATCAGTTTTTCCCCCATCATTCTAAACTCAATACCCCATGATGAAAAAGTAAAAACAGAATTATAGATTTTTTTGCAAACGTATACATTTCGCATGGACATAAGTATTCAGACCCTTTGCTATGACACTTGAAGTTTAGCCCTGGGGGGCCTCCCATTTGTCTCAATCATCTTTGAGATGTTTCTACACCTTGTCCACCTGTGGTAAATTCAGTTGACTGGACATGATTTTGAAAGACACACCTGTCTATATAAGGAGGCATGGATCTCGAGAAGGCTACAAAAATTCTGCTGCACCGAAAGTGCAAGAGCAAAGTGAACTCCATAATTCTTAAATGGAAAAAGTTTGGAACAACCAGGACTCTTCCTACAGCTGGCCGTCCCACCAAACTAAGTAATAGAGAGTTGACCAAGAACCCAATGGTCACTCTGGCTGAACTCCTGTATGTAGATGGGAGAAACTTCCAGAAGGTCAACCATCACTCCAGCACTCCACCAATGGGCTTTATGGCAGAGTGGTTAGACAGAAGCCTGAGTAAAAGACACATGAAAGCTAGCCAAAAGTTTGCAAAAAAGCACCTTAAAGACTCCCAGACTGTGAGAAACAAGATTCTCTGGTCTGATGAAACCAAGACTGAACACTCTGCCATAACTGATGACATTTGACTGAACAACTGATTCAGTTTGACTGTTGTTGGATTCAAGGAGTCTGTTCAGGAATGTAAATCAATGATTCGAGCTTCAGATACGGCATTGTATTTAGCTTTGTTAAAGTCCACAAACAAACAGAAGTCAAAATGTCCATTAATACTATCATTAGTAACAACCAATGATATCGCTTTAAGAGATTCAGTTATGCTAAATGAGAACAAGAAGAACTGAAAAGTTTCACTTATCAGTCATCACTAAAATGCAGTTGTTAGAGCTCTGAAATTGAACCATGAAGAGTCTATGTTTTTTTTATCTGACATGTAAAACCTTTGAGAGAAATCCTCTAAATGTGCTTAGTAGCTGCACTGGGTAGCCTTTGGTTTGTTCATCCAGGCTTCAAATGTATCATAATTAAATAGCATAGAGATCGTAACGTATAGGCTAGTACCATATCCATAAAAAACAAGAAAGACGCACCCTCAGCCTCAGTGACCTCCCCATTCAGTTACAGATGGGCCCTGGGTTGGGGCTGGGTGAGTACTGGGGGAGGGCTAGACGTCCCAACAGTCCCATAAACCCCATCTCTGCCATCAATCTCTCAACATGAGCCCCTCTCCTCTGGATCTTCGCTCTCCCAGGTGATGGCAGTGTACCCGCTCCACACACACCCTGCCCTCTGCCGTAACTCAGTCTCTGCTGGATATATCTCTCCTCTGCTGCGTCTGCCTCCTCACGCCTGCATTTCTGATGAATGGGTTTTAATAAAAGCTGACAGAGTGATGAAATTAAAAGTGCGTCCCGTGGCCTGCGATCGCTCGGGCCGCTCAATTACAGTGCATATTTCATCAGCATCTTCCTCAAATTAGAGACAAGTGTCTTACATCACTGTTAGGCTGATATTATTGGACTCATCATTGCTCGACTTGATTGTTGACATTAAAGCCATTGTTCAAGTGGATATTTGAGGATGCCTGGCGTTTTCCGGTGCTGTCGTAAGGCCCCGCAAAATCTGCTTTCCTCAGCCCTAGTTGCTGATATTACGCAGATTTCCCATGTCGCCTCATTAAAGGAGGGTATCACATGCGATGGGTGAGGGGTGCCAAAGAGGTGGGGAAAAGAAACGAATG
Organism: Ancistrus triradiatus; assembly: GCA_025084515.1. NCBI lineage: Eukaryota > Metazoa > Chordata > Actinopteri > Siluriformes > Loricariidae > Ancistrus > Ancistrus triradiatus. The sequence continues at coordinate 234,418 of JAJAGP010000259.1, read as the reverse complement.
CGTGTCTTTCTAAGGGAAAAGTCCCATAAGGACTAACTGACGCAGTCTAAAGCTGCCTGCTCTCCCTATTCAGAAAAGAGATCTTTGTTTTGGTGGATTATGAGGGACTTAATCCCTCCAAATGTATAATCGGCCTGCTTTTGTGCCGTGCTTGATGCTCTTGGTTTGGGGTGGGGGGGTGTTGTTGGTCGGGGGTGACTGAAGGATAGCTTATGCTCCAGGAGCAACAGTGCCCATGAGGATGCTGTTTCACAACAAAGAGGCTATGACACAATTGAACGCACATGACACTTTAAGGGGGTGCTAGGAAAGTTTTCAAGTCTGTCTACACAGATTTGCCAATAATATTGTTCATAAATGCTCCCATAAAGAGCAGTCCTTCCAATTAGTGGGTACATCAGACACATCATTTTTTTACATGTGCACAAAATCCATGCAATCTCCATACACACACTGGCTGTATTTTGCCACACTGTACTGATGTCCTTGTTGCAGCATTAATACTGAGCTCAAAACTGCATCTGGAAGCAACAAGAGTACATGAACTGTTTGTTAAGAGCATCATGGAGTGGGTTACTGTTGGTCAAGAAGCTACCCCCGAGCCTAAGATCCCTAGCGTAAACTGGAGTGGTGTAAAACACACCACCATAGGAACTTGGAGAAGTGAAGATGCTTTGAAAATTTTATGGATCATGGATCAACTTTCAAAAGGCAGTCTGATAAACTAATGAAGGTTTGGCAGGTATACTGTGCTGCCTCATCTGTAAAGAGCTGGTGGGTGAAGACCCTATCCTGTTTCAGAATATCCTATTTGGTGTGGAACTGCCCAGAGCTCTGAACTAATTACCACTGGGACAAACTAGAATGCTGACTGTGACTCAGGCCTTATACATTAGTGCCTGATCTTACTGAACGCAAGCGAACCAGCACAGTCAGCATCTAGTGGAAAACCTAGTGGAGGCTCTTGTAACACTAAATTAATGTCCTCAGTTATACAATAAGATTTACAAGCATGTAGCGATGCGATACATGGGTGTCCACATACTTTCTTCCACCATTTTCCTTTCATAATCTTATCATTTGGCATATCATGCTGAGTGAATGAAAACATGGGCGGTAAGAAAGCACAGGGTCGTGAAAACCTTAAAATACATTGGTTATTGATGAAATAACCTTGGAAGTGTTCTACAGTGATGGCGTGACAAGGGCTTGGATTAAGGCCAGAAGGGGCCACCTCATTCAATTCAGGTCTAGATCTTTATTCCCCCATGCCAACTGAAGAGGTTGGCTTTCAATTACGACAACATTCTGTGACCACCCCTTCCTTATGGCTTGAGGAACCAAACAAAAATGATCGTTAATACACAGAGTGTTTAGGTTCAGAAATATAAAGCAGTTAACTGGAGCGTAGCATCAATCTTTTCATTTGGAACATATCAGGTCTTTCTGGGATTATCCCACGTAAGCGCACCAGAGAAAGATGAAATACATTTAAAGTTGAGTTCATGTGTATTAATTGAAGTACACTTAGGACACACATTTTTGAGTCTTGGTCGTCCTAAGGTTTCTTCCTATAACTCAGGGAGTTTTTCCTTGCCACTGTCGCCCTAGGCTTGCTCAATTTGGGATTGGACGTAGTTATTAGGAGATAATCTAAACTTGTAAAGTTGGTTTGAGACAATGCTCCATTGTAAAAAGCGGTATATAAATAAATGTGACTTGACTTGACATTTTATAGATAATACAGTTTAAGAGTCCAGTTTTAGATAACCGAGAAGGAAATTCCAGATTAAATTTCATTAGAGAACGCATAGAAATACCTTTTGGTACCTTCAGGACACGAGAGCCTACAAGAGTTTACTGGACTATGCAGATAGGCATACTCTACATGTTATTATATTCAATATTTTATTTAGCTATATTACGGTCTTATATTCTTTAGGTTTGTATACTCTATTGTATTATTTTGTTCATAATATTGTATTACCTTTAATTTATTATAGTCTATATATTATCCGATTTTATTTTATTTTGTTTATTTATTATATATTGTTTATTTCTCTAATATATATACTCAGCTTCTGTTTATTTGAACTATTACTAAAACCTTATTCATTAGGTAACTTAGTTTAACTCTTACATATATCATCTAGACCGCTCTTTCTTCCTTATAAAATTTGGGGAGTTTTTCCTTGCCACTGTTGCCCCATATCTGCTCAATTAGGGTTTTGGATCTAGATTTTTGTAAAGCTGCTTTTAGACAATGCTCTGTTTTTAAAAAGTGCTATATAAACACATTTAACTTTGACTTGGGATTTTTTTTAATAATGTATCATGTGACCCCTTAGCTAGTTAAACTAGCTAGTTTGTCCTTTTAGTAATGTTTCATCAGAGCTGACCAGTGATAAAGCTGTAAGTTTGGCATTCTTCTCCCCCTTTCTTTGGGTTTCATTTAATTCACTAGTTTAAGTCTGTTTTTTTGTTGTTGTTCTGAATAAACCTTGAGAACTGCCTATTCAGGTCTTTAAAAATGAGCTAGGTAAATAACAAGGGAGAAACTGAAATAGATTAACTAAACAAGGTTGAATATTCATTCTCAAGGTATTTAATCTGCTGAGTTTTCAATGATGAGCACTGGGATAAAAACCCAACACTTCAGAAAATGAGTCCTATGCATGTGATAAAGTTTTTAAAGCACAGGACTAACAAAGTAGCATTCCGACAAAGCATGTTGCTGAATAAACCTTGTAACCGTATTGTGTTGGCTCACATTTGATCCCTCCTACAGAAATTCCACTTTTGTCATTATGTTTAAGACAGTTCTAAAGTCATTGGCAGTTTGACTCTGTCTAAGCTTACTGGAAAGAATAAAATATTAGTATGAGAGAAAAATGCAAGTATAATTCTACGCAACGATTACATAACGGCCCAGTTTTGAAACGTGATATTAGTTCAGTGATCTAGGTCCTGTGTACCAATTTGTTAATCGGTTATTCTGGCCTGAATTCAAAATAGGTGGCCTTACGTCGATCCGCACAAACCGTTTTTGTGTTTCTTTGCCAGTTTGGCACAGGAATGGAGCTCTGCAATTCATTCATTGAATTCATGTCAACGTAGATTTACCATTGCAGTTTCTATCACTTTTTTGTGTTGCCCCCATATTTGCATGTGAATTGTTTTATTTTAGAAAAACAAGCTCGTTTCGTTGGCCTTCAACTGTAGTTGTTAATGGTGTTTCACACTTTTTACCCTAATACCCCATCAACATGACTACAGTGGTGCTTGAAAGTTTTGTGGACCCTTTTTCTATATTTCTGCATAAATATGACCTCAAACATCATCAGTTTTTTCACACAAGTCCTAAAAGTAGATAAAGAGAACCCGGGTTTTTATTATTAGTTTGTTATGTTAAACAAATGAGATTGAATTTATTGTTAGTGAAGGAAAATGATCCAATATTACATATTAGTGAGTGGGAAAAGTATGTGAATCCTTTAGGACCAGCAGGTAATTTGAAGGTGAAATTAGAGTCAGGTTGTTTCAATCAATGGGATGACAATCAGGGTGTGAGTGGGCCCCCTGTTTTATTTAAAGAACAGGGATCTATCAAAGTCTGCTCTTCACAAACACATGTTTGTTGAAGTGTATCATGGCACAAACAAAGGAGATTTCTGAGGACCTCAGAAAAAGAGTTGTGCATGCTGATCAGGCTGGAAAAGGTTACCACAAAACCATCTCTAAAGAGTTTGGACTCCACCAAATCCACAGTCAGACAGATTGTGTACAAATGGAGGGAAGAAATTTCAAGACCATGTGTAATATCTAATAGTTGGTGAGGTCACAAAGGACCCCCAGGGGTGTAACTTCTAAGCAACTGAATGGCCTCTTCTCACACATTGGCTAATGTTTAATGTTCATGAGTCCAACATCAGAAGAACACTGAAACAACAATGGTGTGCATGGCAGGGGTTGCAAGGAGAAAGCCACTGCTCTCCAAAAAAGAACATTTCTGATCATCTGCAGTTTGCTAAAAGATCACGTGGACACAGCCAGAATGCTACTGGAAGAAAAATGTTTTTTGTGGACGGGTGAGAACAAAATACGAACCTTTTGGTTTAAAAGAAAAGCGTTCTGTTTGGAGAAAGGGCAAACACACTGCATTCCAGCATAAGAACCTTATCCCATCTGTGAAAGATGGTGGTGGTAGTATCATGGTTTTTGGGCCTGTTTTTGCTGCATCTGGACCAGGACGGCTTGTGTCATCATTGATGGAAAAATGAATTCTGAATTATATCAGAAAATTCTAAAGGAAAATGTCAGGAATTCTGTCCATGACAACGACCCTAAGCAAACACAAGTCGTTCTACCAAAGAATGGATTAAAGAAGAATAAAGTTAATGTTTTGGAATGGCCAAGTCAAAGTCCTGACCTTAATCCAGTCAAAATGTTGTGGAAGGACCTGAGAGGAGCGAGCAGTTAATGTGAGGAGGAACCCACCAACATCCCAGGGCTGAAGCTGTTCTGTATGAAGGAATGGGCTAAAATTTCAGGTGCAGGACTGATTCAAACAGCTACAGTAAATGTTTAGTTGCAGTTATTGCTGCACAGGGGGGTCACACCAGATACTGAAAGGTGTATATATATTTTTTTCTGTAAAAATCGGACTTGGTGTGAAAAGGCCTTTAGCTGGGTCCCATGTCACCCTGTCCATAATACATAGGGTCTGTCTCAAAACCTCAAAACATAATCTTGGTCCTTTCATGGTTTCTTCATTATAATGTTTCGGGAGTTTTTCCTTGTCACTGTTGCCCTAAGATTGCTCAATTAGGGCTTTGGGTCTAGATAATAGAAAATTGTATAGCTGCTTTGAGACCAATGCTCCAATGTAATAAGCTCTATAGAAATATAGACATAAATCTGACTTTGACAGTGTTTGTCCTAAATCTTAGACTCCTTGAAAATGAATGTTAAGGAAGCATCGAATGCTTCCATGGCCACTAAGGCAATCTCATGATGCAACGCATGCAAAACTTTTAAAAAACATGACAGACGGAGCAGTGCGGAAAATGGAAGCTAAATTCTCTCTGGTGTTTTGTTTGGTTTCTTGTCATAAAACCACACAGAATAACATTTTATTTGCAATTTAAGTAAGTCTGTGACCAGTTTTATGCATCAAGGGGGTTAGCATTTATGCTAGCAAATTTGAAGCCTCAGTCTACTGTATTGGATAGGCAGGTAAAACAATTAAAATTGTAATAAAAATGGTAATAGAAGAATGCATCGCGCTGAAATGCTGATGTAATGCTAGCAGCTGAAGTAAGTAAACACCAGCCGCATACAGTGGGTGGGATCAAGCCGCGATACAATTGCTCTCTAACTAGAGCGCCTCAGTAATCTGTATGATGAGGATGGATGTCCGTTAGAATGTTGCCTACTTAAACAGCTGCTTATGTAGTTGGTGCCTACATAGGCAGCTCACTAGGTTTTAAGACAGCCCCATAGTGTGTCAGAAAATAATTGGCAGTGATTATATTTGGAAGTGCAATTCAATCTATTATTTAGTACAGTTGTATGCTATTGTGGATGCAGCTAAACGCTTGAATGTTCTGGTTTGTTTTAGGACTTTATTTTAAGCTGCACTGCATAAGAGGTTTAAACAAATGAGACAAAAATGTTATACTTGGTCATTTACTAATTGAGGAAAAGGATCCAATATTAGTGAGTGGAAAAAGTATGTGAACCTTTGCTTTCATTACCTGGTGTGACCCCCCTGTGGACTAATAACTGCAACTAAACTCCATACAGAACAGCTCTGGGATGTTGGTGGGTTTCCTCACATTAGCTGCTCACTTCAGGTCCTTCCACAACATTTCAATTGGATTAAGGTCAGGACTCTGACTTGACCATTCCAAAACATTACCTTTATTCTTCTTTAACCATTCTTTGGTAGAACAATTTGTGTGTTTAGGGTCATTGTCTTGCTGCATGACCCACCTTCTCTTGAGATTCAGTTCATGGACAGATGTCCTGACATTTTCCTTTAGAATTCTCTAATATAATTCAGAATTCATCAATGATGGCAAGCCGTCCTGGCCCAGATGCAGCAAAACAGGCCCAAACCATGATACTACCACCACCACGTTTCACAGATGGGATAAGATTCTTATGCTGGAATGCAGTGTTTTCCTTTCTGCATAACGCTTTTCTTTTAAACCAAAAAGTTTGATTTTGGTCTCATCTGTCCACAAAACATTATTCCAATAGCCTTCTGGCTGTCCACGTGATCTTTAGCAAACTGCAGACGAGCAGCAATGCTCTTTTTGGAAAAGCAGTAGCTTTCTCCTTGCAACCCTGCCATGCAACACCATTGTTGTTCAGTGTTTCTTCTTTCTTGATGGTGGACTCATGAACATTAACATTAGCCATGCGAAGAGAGGCCTTTAGTTGCTTAGAAGTTACTCTGAGGTCTTTTGTGACCTCGCCAAACTGTACACACCTTGTTCATGGAGTGATCTTTGTTGGTCGACCACTTCTGGGGAAAGTATCAGTTGTCTTGAATTTCCTCCATTTGTACACAATCTGTCTGACTGTGGATTGGTGGAGTCCAAACTCTTTAGAGATGGTTTTGTAACCTTTTCCAGCCTGATGAGCAGGGTGCCCCCTCACACCTGATTGTCATCCCATTGACTGAAAACACCTGACTCTAATTTCACCTTCCAATTAACTGCTAATCCTAGAGGTTCAACATACTTTTTTCACTCACTAATATCTAATATTGGATAATTTCCCTAAATAAATAAATGAGCAAGTATAATATTTGTGTCTCATTTGTTTAACTGGGTTCTCTTTATCTACTTTTAGGGCTTGTGTGATCTGATGATGTTTTAGATCATGTTTATGCGGAAATATAGAAAATTCTAAAGGGTTCACAAACTTTCAAGCACCACTGTAAGTATTCATTCATTTCAACGAAGTTGGCTGTGAATAAATGAGAATATGGTTTACCAGATGAAGAGACAGTTACATACCTCCTGTTAATATCCATTTGTAGTGGGTTTATTAGTACTGTATATTCTGCTACTATGGAATCCTGGAGGATGTGGGAGAATTCCTAAACTGCATTATCATAGATATTTATTGATCCTCATATTTTTCATGTAATGTAAAGATTTTTCAGATGTTTGGAGGGCATTAAAGCATTCAAAACAATGAACTATTCTACAAAGATTATTTTTAACAGTAAAAATGACCTGTACTTCAAGGCTCTGTCTAGCCTTGAGGTACTAACTGTGGTAAATGACATGTCTTTAAAAACTCCCTCAAACTGTAAACAAACTCATAAGGCATTAATCACCAGAGTAGATAATGACAGTTTGGCACATGCTGCAGAAACTTCTCATTCAGTGTGGCAGAGTGGCAAGGATGCAGGTGGACCCAACCCTGGACAGGGCATCAGTCTATCGCAGAGTACAAACACATGCACACTCAAGCACACAAGGGCATGTCTTTGCCTTCCCATACTTTTCTGATTTGAGGTTGTATGTAAGACAATTTATTCATATTTTAATCATCTCATCATCTATATCTATCATCTAAAAGATTAATCTACATGTGTTCCTCATTAGAAATAAGGCCACTACTGCAATCCAAGAAAAATATTCCCTTATTGTGTATATGATGCAATACATTCTGATAGTCAAAAACAAATTACACTGAGAGAGAACCTCAACATTCATTTCCACTAACTTAAGTATGGTCTGAGTAGCTTACATGCTGCTAATAATAATACCTGGTGTTCATAGCCCGACTGTGAATAAAGCTTATCATTCCCTCTAAAAACATAGTGAAGCATAGTGGCAGCCTAAGTGGCTGGACTTAAAATCCTGACTCACTCTAGCCTGGCCACAGAAGGTTTGCAATTCTCCTCCGGCTCTCTTTTTGTCTATCATGGTCTTTGAAGCACGTCCTTCTCCTGAGTGGCGAGAACTATAGGTATTATTTTCATTGATTCACATGATTCTAAAGCCTTGGATTTAAGGTGTCTTCAGACCATATCGTCAAAGGGACTAAAAGCCAAACTCCACTTTGGCTCCATTTCATCTATTATATTGTGAAGCTGTTTTGCTGGCCTCAGTCATATAAGGTATGTGAACTCCGAATTTCAGCTTTGTAAAAGGAAGTGCCATTAGTCAGACTTTGTGAGATCAAAGTGATTGAACATGAGCTGTTTAGCAGGCCCACCAGAATAGCAAGGTGGGCTGTGAGGCCATGGACGCCAGGGAAGACATGGTGAAATTTGGAGCTGTGAGACACTGAATTGTCTTCAATAAACTAATTTACCCATTCCCTCTGGGATTTATAAAGTCAACCATCCATCCATCCATCCATCCATCCATCTAGCCAGCCATCTATCCATCTATCCATCCATCTATCTATCTATCTAAACATCATTACGCACTGAATCATGAGCCACCTGAGGATATTTTCCATCTTCAGGAATGAGTTCAGGCACGTATAACATTTTAATAATTAACAAAAAAAAAAAAAAAAGGTTTAATTAAGTGTCTTTTTAGTGCTGAATGACTGTGGAGTAAAATACACAAGACAGGCTATGAAAGATTAGTATTATTCTGAATGACTGTACCTGGAGTGAGTGAGTTCCTAACATAAGCATAGGAAGTTAATTGACCTGATGGCTCTTGAGCCAGGTCTCATTATTCAAATCTTATGTACTTCACTGTGGAATATGACTGTGGTGATTCATGTCCTTTCAGACACCAGAGCATTAGAGATGGCAAATGCCGATGGTGAACTAACTTGTAGTCAACCTTTCAATTTAGCCCAAAGGTGCTGGATTATGGTCACAAGTCTGTGAAGTCCAGTTTATTTTGTCCACACCAAACTCAGCAGGCCTTATGTTTGGTGACAAAGCTTTGTCTGTTGTCCTGCTGTATCTGTCTGTTGTCCTGTAGAAATGACCTTCCCAAACTGCTGCCATAATCTAGAAAGTACACATCCCTTTATTGTCATTACATGCTGTAGCATTAAAAGGCTCCCAAGTCAAAGCAACAAAAACTGCCCCAGATCATTGTGTCCACCATCAATCACCAATCACCATCATCATACTTGTCCATCAGACAACCAGACGGTGATGCGTTATTCCTCACTCCTGGGAATGCATTTCCACTACTCAATTTAATGGCAGGGTGTTTAGGTGTAAGCTTGTGAGGGGATGCTCAGCCATGGATCCCCTGTGTATAAAACTACTGATCTACGGTTATTGTGTTGATTTTGCAACACAAGCCAGTTTAAAACTTGATTATGTTTCATCACTCCACAGTTCTTTCTACAGATCTCTTGCTGAAGCTCCTGCATGTTTCGACTTCACAAAACTTGATCTAGGAAGCAAAAAGCAAGTCAAAGCATCCTGTTTTCCTCCCACTTATCCTGCTCAGGGTTGTGAAAGAGTTTAAATCAATTTAGTCTAAATCGTTACACTTTTAATGAGTTAATGCTGCCAGAGTCTCATGCTACACTTGCACAAATAGCTTCTGTCAATAGGTCTTCACATCACTAACTGCATATTCTGTTTTCTGACCTAGCTCTTGCTCGGTACCAGTTCCAGTCCCACTCCCACTCTAAGATGTTGTTCTGCACTGGCTCCACTCAAGCTGTTCTTCCATCTTCAGTTCCACTCCTCACACCTTTACTCAGACCAAAACTTTCCAGCTGTGGACATGAGATTTACATTTACATTCACAGCATTTAGCAGACACCCTCATCCAGAGCGACTTACAATTGATACAGTCTTACAATCCAAGCAATTGTGGATTAAGGGTCGTGCTCAAGGACCCAACAGTGGCAACTTGGCAGAGGTGGGATTTGAACCCTGGACCTTCTGGTCCACAGTCCCGAAATCCGACAGTAACTCTGTGTACCGGATTAAATAATGCTGATATGCATATTCTCTACGTTATTTAATTCAATATTTTATTATTTTACACTGTTGTCTTATATGCTATAGTTTTATATTCTCCATTTATTATAATCTTCACAATATTGTATTCTGTTTGTTTTATTATAGCCGACATATTTTATTTTAATTATTATAATTTAATTAAAGATGGTTTTTTTTGTGTGTTTTAGCATAGGTTTATTTAAATGATTACTATAGACTTATTCATTGGATGACTTAGTGTAATTCTTATATTTAACACTCTAGCCTGCCCAAGGAGGTTGGGTCCCTTTTTGAGTCTAGGTCCTCCCAAGGTTCCTTCCTTATAAAGTTTATGGAGTTTCTCCTTGCCACCGTTGCCCTAGGCTTGCACAGTTAGAGCTTTGGGTCTACATAATAGAAAATTGTAAAGCTGCTTTGAGACAATTCTCCATTGTAAAAAGCACTATGGAAATAAATCTGACTTTGACTACTCGGAATTCACAGGGTGTATGTGTTGGACATGGCTCCAGTCCATCGCAGGGATTTGTAACTGAGCCCTTGAGCAATATTCTTCACCTACAGTTACTTGGATTATAAGGGGTGTCTATATACTTTTGGCGATTTTGTATGGAAAGTATAATCTGTAGATGATGCTGGTGAGAAATTAACTCCTAGTAATTCCCATTAGCTTCAAATCGCTGTTACCTATCCAAATGGGAGTAAACAAATCCCATCCGCTTTGGGATTGGAAAGACACAACTAGTTACGCTGTAGTGAGACAAAACCACAGTGGCTTTTTCTTACACAGAATCCACACAGAGACACGCAAATAAAAAAAAGGGGGATGGAACATGAAGAAGGCAGGAGACAGAAGTGGGAAAGAAAGGCTGCATGAGTGCTGGAAAGAAAAGGAGCTGGAGAACAGAGGCAGGTTCATATGATTTCAGTGGAATGTTTGTTGACACTGATTCGTGGCCCGGGGCTTTGGGATAAATGATTGAACAGTGCGCCTGTCAAAGCCAGAGGATTTCTGTAGGCTTCTGTAGGCTTGTGCTGTTCGCTGGAGGGAAGGCAGCAGTCAACTAATTGACACAGAATTAACCATGAAACACACTAAGCACTCCCCCTCCTCTTCGACTAGCGCTCTATGAAAGGAGAGAGAAGGCTCAATGACAGAGACTGAAGTTACTCGTCACCCACACACTCACCCCTCATGGGATCTGTGCTGTAAAAATCCAACAAGCTTACATGCTGCATGGAAGCGTGAACAGGAGTATACATGCTTTTAATCAATTTGTAGTTTGAAGCTCAAGAACTGGGATCGAACCACAGGACTCTCCCAGCTTCCTGCAGCGGCGTACACTAAAACCCACCCACAATTCCAGCATACGCCGACCTTTCATTTTTGCACCGTTACACAAAGAGTCTACAAAAAGCATCACTGAAACTCCATTTCTTTAGAAGCATAAATAAGTGAGGGTAAAACGTACTTTATAGAAGATTAATTTGAAGTCTTTTCAGTGAATCGAGCCATGACTTTGTTCAGAGTTAGTCATTTTAATTTATCAGTTTGTGACAAAAACCAATTTTTTACAAACAGCTTGTGCATTGAAAAATAAATGATAATAATTGTTAAATAGTACTTTTACATGCAGAGGAATGTTGGAAAGGAAAAGCTCTAACTTTGATCAACTTGGACTCTGAGCCAGTAGGAGACTCTCTGAAACAACAGTCCTCAATAAAACGAGAAAGATTCATAGATTTTCAAACACACAGACATTGTGAATGCACGAGTAGTGATTCTCCGCCAAGACCTAAAGTTTCACTGATTCATACACTGACCTGTAAAACCTCAGTCACCAAACCAAATATTACCGATTCAAACCACTGGACCCTCTTAATGTAAAAGGAGCAAATCTCTATCATACAGTGGTGCTTGAAGTTTAGAATTTTCTGGATTTCTGCATAAATATGACCTAAAAAACATCATCAGATTTCCACACAAGTCCTAAAAGAGAACCCAGTTAAACAAATGAGACAAAAAATATTAGACTTGGTCCAATTTATTTAGTGAGGAAAATGATCCAATATTACATATTAGTGAGTGGCAAACGTCTGTTGAACCTTTGCTTTCAGTATCTGGTGTGACCCCCCTGGGCAGCAATAACTGCAACTAAACGTTTCCCTGTAAAATGTTGATCAGTCTGCACACTGGCTTGGAGGTAATAGCCCATTCCTCCGTACAGAACAGCTTCAGCTCTGGGATTGTTGGTGGGTTTCCTCAAATTTAACTGCAGGTCCTTCCACAACATTTTGATTGGATTAAAAGTCAGGACCTTTTACCTTTATTACCTTTATTCTTTATTTAATCATTCTTTTGTAGAACAACTTAGTGTCGTTGTCTGCTGCATGACCTATGCCTGACTCCATGTTCCTATTTTGCTCTTCATCCGTCCACAAAACATTCTTCCAATACGCCTTCTGGCTCGTCCACATGATCTTTAGCAAACTGCAGACAGACAAGCAGCAATGTTCTTTTTTCGAGAGCAGTGGCTTTCTCCTTGCAGCCCTGGCCCATGCACACCATGTTGTTCAGTGTTATTCTGATGGTGGACTCATGAAAACTTAACATTAGCCAATATGAGGAGAGGCCTTCAGTTGCTTAGAAGCTCCCTCCCCCCCTGGTGTCCTTTGTGACCTCGCCAACTATGGCCACGCCTTGCTCTTGGACTGATCTTTGTTGTCGACCACTTCCCTGGGAGGGTAAACAATGGTCTTGAATTTCCTCCATTTGTTACACAATCTGTCTGACTGGGGATGGTGGAGTCCAAACCTCTTTAGAGATGATTTTTTAAGTCTTTTCCCAGCCTGCTGAGCATAATCAACAACTCTTTCTATGAGGGCCTCAGAAATCTCCTTTGGTCGTGCCATGATACACTTCCACAAACATGTGTTGTGAAGAGCACACTTTGAATAGATCCCTGTTCTTTAAATAAAACAGGGTGCCCCACTCACACCTGATTATCATCCCATGATTGAAAACACCATGCTGACTCTAATTTCACCTTCAATTACCTGCCTAATCCTAGAGGTTCACAATTACTTTTGTCTCATATTTGTGGAGATATGTGGTCATATTTGTGGAGAAAGATATAGTTTTCAAGACCTAGAGGTTCACTGATTCATAACACTGACTTGTGAAGAAATCTCTAGTCACTACCAATTAATTAAGATTATGATTATAATATCTGTGTCATTAATGAATAGATTCACTAATTCAAAACACTGACCACTGTAAAGATGTGGTACCTCTCCATCATGACCAAACCATAAAGATTCCAAACAACTGACCACTGTGCAAGAGAAGAGAAGGGAAACTCCATCATGAACACTGATTCAAAAGACAAAGAACCTTGTTGAATGCAAGAGTCGTGATTCTCAGCAATCACCTAAAGTTTGACACTGACTGATACACTGGCCTGTTTTAACTTCAGTCACCAAAACCAAAATATTACAGAATCAAACACTGACCCCACTCTTAATGACTGAGGAGCAAAACCTCTATCATACCTAGAAGCTTCATTGAAAAAGTGGAAGAAAATCTCTGTCATGACTAAAATAATAATTGATTCAAGACTTTTCGACTGTTTCCTCAAGAACTGAAAACAAGAATGAAAAATGAATTGTTTTCCTGACCAATAGATTCACAGATTTAAAAAAGATGTCAAGTCAAGGTCAGATTTATTTATATAGCGCTTTTTACAATGGAGCATTGTCTCAAAGCAAACTTTACAAGTTTAGATTATCTCCTAATAACTAGTTCCAATCCCAAATTGAGCAAGCCTAGGGACGACAGTGGCAAGGAAAAACTCCCTGAGTTCTAGGAAGAAACCTTAAAAAGGGACCCAAACTCCCTTGGGCGGAGTAGGTAGGTGATAAATCTAAGGGCGTAACTAAAGTCATGGAGTCAAAGTTCGAAATTAAAATGTGAAGTATGCACATTGACATTTAAGTGGCCCGGGTTATGATGGGCTGGAGCTGATGACGGGAAGCAGCTTGAGTGGAGCTACACAGCAGATGAACATCATGTGTGGGGCTGGAACTGGGAACTGCCGGAACACAGCTCGGAGAGAAAACAGAAGAAAATGTAATTAGTTTATTGATTAAGAGCACAGTTGTCTATTAACAATCATGATGCCATGTTGTAGCATGAGCCACCGGGCAGCATTAGCTATAGCAGCCTAGCTAAAAGAGGAGAACGGGTAGGAAAAACACAGCCAACAGGGATCACATGAGGACATTGGCCAAACCCCACGGGAGGGCAGAAGACAGCAAACCCCCAACGTCTCTGATCACCATAAGACTCTTGACTATGAAACCCCCAGCTCTGCTCTTATTCTAAGGCAAGGATGCATGAGTCAAGATCACAAGGGACTGAAGCCCAGTTCTGACTGTTGAAGGAGAAAAAAGTGAATTTTCTTCATGATCAAAGATTCACTGATTCAAACAAGGACCATTAATTAAGCAAATGGAATCTCTGTAATAATCAAAAGATTTTAACGCTAACCCACTGAACATACAATACAATTATTTATATCTTACCATTAGAGTTAATGTTTTGAAAGTCATCAACAGCAAACTGAATTAATGGAATGATTGCATGTATGAGAGTTTTCCGATTACCGATTTTACTTTAATGACTTCACCAAGGACTTTCTTATTATGGGTGATAAAGACAACAGCGAATCAGTTTTATTTAGAGAGGTATTTAATAATAAAAATTAGGAATCTACATTTCAGTGAATGTTGCCCGAGGTCTAATTTTACAATGAAGAATTTAGAGGTGATTTTCCTCATTCTCATTATTCATACTGCATGATAGTTGCACCCACCGCCACCACCCCTCAAGCTTGTAACAATATTTATTGTACACAACACAAAAAAAACTGACATAGCATATGCCATTTCTTTTTTCCCTGCACTGTACAATCTGGTTTACTACCTTAACATAGACATCATTTTATGCACACCCACAATGTGATTTTTTTTTTTACTTTTAATTACATTTTAGGCATAATGATTTGTCACAGCATATATGACAAGTCCACTCTGACAAAATTGCTTTATAACATAGATAAATTTATTTCCATACAAAAATGAAACAGTTATATTAACAGTAATGTGGATATATTGTAAACATGACTGATTTGAAACATATGTGTCTCTTTAAGGCAACCATCCCCACATCAGTCCTACACAGTCAGCTTCTGGTAGGTTTCCAAATTCACTGAATTAGTTTGCAGATCGTATTGTGTTGCATACTATTTGATAAAGAAAGCTGCTTCTGATTAATTGTTCACATTTTGAGTCCATTCACATTTCAAGTCTCTCTTTGCCACCATTGCCTCTGGCTTTGGAGATTTTGGGCTATAGACTCAGCATTTTATACAGCTACTTTTGCAGGTTTCATTCCACATATCAAATCAGCATATAAGTGCTTGAGTGGCACAGCGACCCACACCTTGCCCTGTGGTGGACTCACACCCTGTTTTTCATCAAGAAGAGCTAAAAAGCACAGCCACAGCCGCAGCCTGCCATCTCTCATAGTATTGGCTTTTAGAGTACTTTCTCTACTGTGTAATAGACAATGCCAGTAAAGTGCAGCTTCCAATAGCTATTGACAGAGATTCGTTTTAACAACCTTAACAATTCTTTACAATTATAACAAATTATAATAAGAAATAAATCTGTCTTTCTCTGGACATTGCTGGTCAAATTAAAAAAAGGTTTAGCATGTGTGTTTTTACTGCCATATATTACAGTAGCATAAAAATACTAGGTGTCTATGGTAATGTACAATCAGCGACCATTTTGATCAACGACCTGTTTCACAGAACAAAATGCTGACTTTTAACAGTGCATACAGTGGGGCAAAAAAGTATTTAGTCAGCCACTGATTGTGCAAGTTCTCCTACTTAGAAAGATGAGAGAGGTCTGTAATCATCATAATAGGTACACTTTGACTATGAGAGACAAAATGAGAAAAAAAAATCCAGGAAATCACATTGTAGGATTGTTTAAGAATTTCATTGTAAATCATGGTGGAAAATAAGTATTTGGTCACCCACAAACAAGCAAGATTTCTGGCTCTCACAGACCTGTAACTTCTTCTTTAGGAAGCTCTTCTGTCCTCCACTCGTTACCTGTATTAATGGCACCGGTTTGACCTCGTTATCTGTATAAAAGACACCTGTCCACAGCCTCAAACAGTCAGACTCCAAACTCAACCATGGCCAAGACCAAAGAGCTGTTGAAGGACACCAGGAAGAAAATTGCAGACCTGCAACAGGCTGGGAAGAGTGAATCTACAATAGGCAAGCAGCTTGGTGTGAATAAATCAACTGTGGGAGCAATTGTAAGACATACAAGACCATTGATAATCTCCCTCGATCTGGGGCTCCACGCACGATCTCACATCCCGAGGGGTCAAAAATGATCATGAGAACGGTGAAGCAAAAATCCCAGAACTACACGGAGGGACCTTGATGACCTGAATGACCTGCAGAGAGTTGGGAACGAACATAACACGGGCTACCGTCAGTAACCACAGTACGGCAGAGAGGGACTCAGATCTTTGCAGTGCCAGGCGTGTCCCCCAGCTTACTTAGCCAGTACATGTCCAGGGCCCGTCTGAAAATTGAATTTGCCACAGAGAGCATTATGGATGATCCAGAAGAGGATTGAGAGAATATCATGTGGTCAGATGCAGATGAAACCCCATAAAATAGAACTTTTTTGGTGGTAAAAACTCAAACTTGCCATGTTTGTTTGGAGGAAGAAGAATTCTGAGTTGCAATCCCAAAGAGAAACCATACATACTGTGAAGCATGGGGGTGGAAAACACATGCTTTGGGGCTGTTTTTTCTGCAAAGGGGACAGGATCCATGTTAAGGGAAGAATGAAGAAATTGGGCCATGTATCATGAGATTTTAAGGGAAAACCTCCTTCATCAGCTGAGATGAGATTGAGATAGAACCCAGGCGGGTCACGGTCCGGCCTGAGCCCGACCACGCTCAGGGAGCGAGAGCTCCGAAGCCCGGAGGCGATAATTGGGCGGGAGAGACAATGAAGGAGACCCCCCCCAGCAGGGCCCCACCACTCCCTTTCCAGCGGAGAGAATTGAAGGATGAACATGTGGGCTGGGTCTTCCAGCATGACCAATGATCTCAAAACACACCACTCGGGGCAACGGGGCAAGGAAGGAGTGGCTCCATAAAAAGGCATTTTCAAGGTTCCTGGAGTGGCCTTAGCAGTATTTTTTTTTAGTCTCCAGACCTCAACCCCATAGAAAAATGTGTGGAGGGAGTTGAAAGTCCGTGTTGGCCCAAAAACATCACTGCTCTAGAGGAGGAGATCTGCATGGAGGAGGAAATGGCCAAAAAATACCAGCTACAGTGTGTGCAAACACTGGAAACGTTTGACCTCTGTAATTGCCAACAAAGGTTATGTGTTTACAAAGTATTGAGTTGAACCAAATTTATTGACCCCAATTACTTATATTTTCCCATTTTCCTCCTCCACCATAAATTCACAATTAAATTTTTTAAAAAAATCCTACAATGTTGATTTCCTGGGATTTTTTTTTCTTTTTTTTCTCATTTTGTCTCTCATAGTTGGTGTACCTATGATGAAAATTACAGACCTCTCTCATCTTTCTAAGTTGGAGAACTTGCACAATTTGGCTGACTAAATACTTCTTTGCCCCAATGTACCTGTATTTAAGTATCACTGTGGTTACGCTGAAATGACTGATTTGCAGTGCGCTATGAAGGGTGCAAATTCCATTATGCCAAACAGCATATAGAACACTACATAGGGAGTAGAGAATCATTTTAGATTCAGCACTATTCTACATTATGTTTCAGGTATTCTTGGGTGTCAGAGCTCAGCTTACAGGTTCTGGAGTGCAGTTTAGAGATGCTTTAACCCAGTGTTTCTCAATCCTCAGCCCCACCGCTCTGCATGTTTTACTGTTTCCCCTGCTACCAACACACCAGATCCAACTATTCAGATCATTAACAAGTCCATTACTGAGTTAAAGTGGGTGTGTTTAAACAGGAAAATCACTAAAATGTGCAGAGCAGGGGGTGCTCCAGGACCAGGATTGAGAAACACTGCTCAAACCTATCGCAGGCACAAATTGAACCCTGACGTGCACTAAATGAATTCTATCCCCAGCACGAAGTGAGTCCTGACTAGGGAAGACTTTAGACACCCCAATTCCCCCCACCACCCTGTAACCCTAACCAGGACAAACACGATTCAACCATTAAAAGAAATATCTCCCTATACGTTTCTTTTCTGTTCGCTGGTGGCTTAGTCACCCTTTTTGAACTCAGTCAGACTAAAAGATAAAATTCCCTGAGGAATGGGATCATAAGACATACCATAGATAACCTGCCTATTTAACCTAATAAGAATTGACTTTGGATTAGTTTGTAGACTTGGATTAGTTAGAGGATCATAATGGCTTGCTTTACACTGCTGTGGGACACACAGAGGAAGATGGGTTCCTCATTTAAGCATTTCAGGCAGTTTGCCTATTCCCATTGACTGATCTTTTGTGGTTTAGACCCTGATTCGTGTAAAGCTGCATTGCAGCACTGTCTGTATTTTTGTGGGCTATTGGTGCATGGATAGTAAAAGCCTTTTTTGGCCTGGTCACCTCAGCTTCTGCATATCCTTGTGAAGGCAATGTGTTGGTAGAAAGAACGTTCCAGGTCAGGGTCCAGGTCATTTCTTGCTGACTACTAACCAGTCAGAGACTCCGAGACTGTCAAGGACTGGAGTGTAAACGAGGAGGTGCCCCTCTAGATGGACCCTGCAGATCAATTACTTCTAGCAAGCAGAAGCTGCAAGTCTCATTTGCAAGCCACTGGCCTCCAAAAACACTCCTGAGTGCTGCACTGCTGCCACCAAGCAAAAGCAATTAGTATCTCCACTCAATGACATGGGTACTGGCTGAGACAGCCGTGGTGTGCTGAGGACCAGGACAGATCCACCCACCAGGTAAAGGGATAGAGATACAGGAACACGGCTCTGCCTTCCAAAAGAGGCTAATTTCAGGTACAGCATGTTTTCTGTCAACATTCAGCTACAGGAAGTGTAGGAGCTCCACACCTGTTGTTCTGCAGGTGAGCACAATCCTGGTCATAAACACACATCTTAATTTAAGTTTGGCAGCAGTTCTTACAAGCATTTGTATAGCTTACTCAATTAAAGTAATAAAGTAATTTATACATAAAAAATATTTCTCATTGAGATTGAAGAATATGAAAAGTGCAGCTGCACAATTAAGGCATCCAGACCTGTCACACTTTAATTCAGCCTAAAGAACTTTGCTGACAGGGCATATCTGAAATTATCGCATATTGCTGATGTAGCGGAGTATATATTCAACTCAATTTTAATTTATACAGTTCTCTTTTTTATCAATTAATTATGTGTTTTTGGAGGCAGCTCTGGAGGCTCAGTGGTAAGAGCCGGCTGTTGGAAATTTCAGTTCCTGAAGTCCTGGTTTGGAGTCTCAGGAGGGACTTGCAACTTGAAGGTCTGTTGGCACGTTTACAAAACCCCGCGATGGGCTGGCATCCTATCCAGAGTGTATTAGGCTCCAGACTGTCCCCTGTGACCCCAGCCTGGATAAGTAAAGGTAAAACAAGATACTTTCCTCCATTTTCTCTCCATTTGGATACTCCCAGTTCCTCTAGTTGACATCCCTTGCTGCCGGCTGACCCCTCTGCCTTCTATTGGTCTGAGAATGAGTCTGTACTGAAGAATGTGTTACTTGTTCGGTGTCATTCTTCTCTCTATGTTGACTACTGGAAGGACCCATGGGTCTGCTCTTTCATTGGCAAGGATATGATTATGACTTTCTTGTGCCAATTCACAGGCCAAGTGTGCCAATTAAATTTGTATGCAGCTATGTGTCTCAATGTCCACACTGTGCTCTATAAAATTGCACGTTATGTGAACTCTACATTATCTGAACACCATATTATATACTGTACTTTGCAATGCTATATGGGGTACTGTAGTGTACCAGTATTGTCTAAAAAGCCAAAATACTACAGTGTTTTCAGTACACTGATTCATTTAATATCAACCTTTACTATTTAGGAACAGTAAAATATTATCTCACTGTAAAGCCACGTGTAGTGAGTGGATTCACTCAACCCCTACTTGCCTCTCTCTCTCTCTCTCTCTCTCTCTCTCTCTCTCTCTCTTGCACACATTTATAAAATGAGAAACAGTCTTTTATGTGACAGTACATGAGCATGTTTTGTAGATGAGAGTTGGGAACTGAAAAGTGTGCAGAAACTAAATCGTGCACAAGAAACAGGTGCATTTAACTCTGGTGTGCTGTGTTGCCAAGATGCAGTTCGTGTTTCTCCACTTGTTTCCCTAGGTAGTACATAGAGAGTAGACGTTGGTCTCATTTGCCATGCGCTAAAGAACCTGTGCAACTTTATAATTAACTATGTTATAGACAGAAGCCTGGTCTGGTATGGTTGAAAATATCTGCACAAGGCAGGCATTACTATTAGGAGTTTGAGTCCATCCTTCATGTCACTACTGAGATCTGCAGGTCATCCTTGGTACTGCAATAACACAAATGTTGGAATAAACGGACATAAACATACACTTACTCGCCACTTCATTAGGTACACCTTACTAGTACCAGGTTGGACCACTTTTGCCTTCCGAACTGAAGTAATTCTTCATGCCATAGATTAAACAAGCTGCTGGAAACATTTCTCAGAGATTTGATCCATATTGGCATGATAATATCACGCAGTTGCTGCAGATTTATAGGCTGCATATTCCATAATGTGACTCTCCCGTTCCACAACACCCCAAAGGTGCTCTATTGGGTTGAGATCTGGTGGCTGTGGAGGCCATTTACAGTACAGTGACCTCATGATGATCCATGTTGTTTATGGGTGATTCTTCAATGAGGGGAACTTTTACATCCCCAGGGTGTAAATTCATGTTAGACATAATTTATTTAAAAAATAGCTTTTAGGTGTTAAAATCTCATTTAATGCATCACTAAAAAGACTTATAATTTCAATTTTTTAACATTTTAAACATCAATACTTCGCTACTTTGGCTTGTCCCCAACCCAAACAGTCACCAGTTCATAAAAAAAACACCCAATGTGGGTTTAACTTAAAAAGACAGAGAAAGTATTATCTTTGTGCATATCTATGCAACTTTTGCATATTTTTGAACAATATATTATCGTCCCCAACATTAGTGTCATTACTGCAACAGACTTTGATTTCTATAAACAATTTTTTGAAGGTAACACTTTTTATGTCATAACTATGGAAACAAAGACTGACAGGGGAGCAAATAGCCATGAGAAGAGAGTGCCATTTTGTGTCTGGGAATGAGACTAATTAGTTGTGTATTCCTCCTGATCATCAGTTATGTTTATTTAGCATCCTTACCATTTGGGTCATTATGGCAGTATTGCACAAAAAATAAATAAAAAGATCACATTATTTATATGTATTTACAGTGCAGCTTCTGATTACTAGCTTTAGCAAGTCCATGACCTAACGTGAAAATGGTCATTACTGGAAAAGGGCCTTACCAACACATAACTGGTTGTTTTGCTGTGCTACATGGCAAATAATTATTAAATATTTAAATTCTATTCACACTCAGTTGTATTCACCATTAGATCTTTAAAGATTGTGAACATTATTTTGACACAATTAGAACAACATTATTAGTAATTTCACTTGACAAAAGGTGAAATTTTAAAAAGACCCCAAACTGAAGAATCACTCTACGCCAAATTCAGACCCTATCTGTCTGGAATGTCGCAGCAGATTTTGAGAAACTGAGACTTATCAGACCAGGCAGCGTATTTCCAATCTTCTATTGTGCAATTTTGGTGAGCCTGTGCAAATTGTAGCCTCAGTTGCCTGTTCTGAGTTGACAGAAGTGGCACCCGGTGTGGTCTTCTACTGTAGTAGCCCATCTTCTTCAAGGTTTGACGTGTTATGCATTCAGAGATGTTCTTCCGATGCTCTTCTCAGTGGTAAGGAGTGGTTATTTGAGTTACTGTTTCCTTTCTATCAGCTTGCACCAGTCTGACCTCTGGCATCAACTAGGCTTTTCACCTAGAGAACTGCCACTCGCTGGATATTTTCTCATTTTCAGACCATTCTCTTTAAAATCTACAGATGACTCTGTGTGACAATCCTAGTAGATCATCAGTTTCTGAAATACTCAAACCAGCCCGTCTAGCACTAACAACCATGCCATGATCAAAGTCACTTAAATCACCTTCCTTCCCATTTTGATGCTCGGTTTGAGCAGGTTGTCTTGACCATGTCTACATGCCTAAATGCAATGAGTTGTCGCCATGTGATTGGCTGATTAGACATTTGCATTAAGGATTATCTATGGCAGACATCAAAGAACTGAAGAAACGTATTTAACTACAGCCATCACTCTTTCTTCAGTCTGTCCTGCTTCTTCTCCTCCCCCCTTGTTTCTTTTTATTCACACATGTGGGCCAGGGCAGCCTTTCTGACAGATGAGAATTAAACAAATGTATCTGCTGGAGCTAGAAAATATTACACCCCTGGGACTTCATTTACCTCCCGCGTATTCCGGGGAGTTCCTCTCTGTTTTACTGCCCCACATAATCTACATCAGCTCTACTCACTCAGCAGAGCGGCTCGAGCTAGTGCAGCACCGCTGACATCATTATTACCCAGATCATTACGGGCTGCGGGGAGAGATTCCAGTGGTCTGTGCGAACCTAAATTTCATCTTCCTCTAAAGGGTAGAGTACGCTTAAAAAAAATCCTCACCTGGACACATCGATAAGATGGAGTCAGCCATTTGTTCTGCTGTGACTTTTGTCTAATTGTCAGTCGCCGTTTAGCTAATATGTGCTGTAAAGGTCATGGTCTTTTGTTGTTTTATTTTGAGGGCGTCACCCATTGTGTTAACAGGTCATTAAAAATTGAAGGGTGGAAGAAAATGCATATGTTTGGGGCATTATTGTTATTAAATAATCATGTTTGTCTCCTAAATTGAGAGTGACTTGCACCACAAAATCAGTAATTAGATAAATTATTGATGACACAGGGACGGGTGAGTGGTGGCGCGAATAAATGGAATTGCCAGACACAATTACGCTCTTTTGAGAATGGCCCCATTAAGAGTGTTGCATAGCTGTCCAAATGGTGGCACTAATAAAACCATAACCAGCACTTAACCAGTTTAATTAATAGTAAGGTGATTAATATTTTAATTGCCCAGCTTTAAGCACCAGTCGAGCTGCTGAACCCTTGACAGTACGCTAGCACTTGTGTGTAGCACTCTCAGTGGTACATTCCAACAAAGCAGTGAGAATATGAAAATGCACAATAGCTGTAAAAACATTGTGCTTCTGTTACCAGTCTTTTTTCAGTATAAGAAACATTTTCAGTGCTGCAAACGAGCCTCCAAGCACATGGTAACAACACAAGTCTAGTTTTACTATTTTGTGCTAAAGTACTTGTGAATGCATTGAGACTGGGGGTGCAGTGAAAATATCTGGGGGGTATCATACATGGTACAAAGGGAAAGGGGTGTAGTTTGCTGTAGTGGCTATACTAAACATGGCAGCTGGGTGTGGGGGGTGTAGCCCAACTCTGAACCCCTCTGTATCCAGCCATGATTGTAAAGTAGAATTGGAGTGGAAAACTTGGATGTTGTACTAAATTTGTTTTATTGTCTACTACAGAAATATCTGTTCTCCTTTGGTGAAGTTGTAACAGTTAATGTTGTTTGTTCTTTTTGCACTCCAGTATTCCAGTAGTAAGTGGATTGGCTGCTCTAATCTACCCCTATATTTGAGTTAGTGAGTGAATGGGTGATGCTCTGTGGTGGATTGTTACCCTTGCACACACTGTTCCCAGGATAGACTCAAAGCCCATAGTGATCATCAACAGGAGAAGATGACTGAATGCTGCAGTGTGGTATAGTGATAATGAAGGTGTGTTCATTAAGTATGACCTTCCCATGTTTCAGAGGTTTTTTGCTTAAATTCAATAACCATACTTATTAAAACCCCTTATCACTTTGTGCTGGATACAATGTCATAGAGCTTTACACTGCATAAGTCTTACATACACAATTAATTATGATGGTGAAGCAGTGGTGTAGCAGTTAAGGTTCTGAAATACTGAGGTCCAGGGTTCAAGTCCAAGCACTGCCAAGCTGCCACCATTGGGACAATAAGCATTGAACAAAGTTTATTAGTTTTATTTAACGTTGTATCAGCATGGCTATATTCACAATAGACACAATGTTATATCAATACACTAATCAGGGACTAGTTTAGAGTGACCAATTAACCTAATGGGAGGAAACCAGAGCACCAGGAGTAAACCCACACATACAAAGGGAGGACATGCTAACCATGTATGCCACCGCGCTGCCCCATCTGCTAAATAAATAAATGTACATGGAAATGTAATTTTATGCTGGTACCCCAGTTACTTTTCTTATAATGACTTTCTGTCTAAGGACTGCAATTGATTAAACAAAGGGACTGTGGTAGCCTAGCGGGTAAGGTACTGGACTTTGGACCAGAAGGTCCAGGGTTCAAATCCCACCTCAGCCAAGCTGCCACTGTTGGGTCCTTGAACAAGGCCCTTTAGCCACAATTGCTTGAATTGTAAGACTGTAATAATTGTAAGTCACTTTGGATAAATGTAAATGTAAACAGATGATGACCACTACACACAGTTATAGACAATCTAATAGTTATGTGATGACCTCTTGCTCAGTGAGTGAATTGTCTTCAGAATTGTCTAGATTTTTGCTAAAATATGACCAAAAACATCATCATATTGTTCTGTCATCAGAAGTTCTAGACGTTAAAACTTCTGAATTAAATAAATGAGACAAAATATTATACTTGCTCATTTATTTATTAAGGACAAATCTAAGGGGCTCACAAACTTTCAAGCACCACTAAGCTCTTTCTACTGTAGCTACCTGTCTAAGCCAAACATTCTCATGCACAGCATTACACAGCTCTGGTTGAACCCTCTTTACGAACTGTTGCCATCGGAAGACTTTCCATCGGAAGAGGAATACTTACAGCCCTGCACACCTAGAGACCCCTGTCATTCCTTTCGACAGAACAGATGAGTAATTTGTTAATTTTCTTATGTGCATTTTTTAATGAAGCTAAAAGTATCCTCCCCTGACACTCTCTTATATTCTATTAGATATGTGGCAACTGTCCATGAATCATTCCAAACCACTGAAGGCATTAGCGTATGTTCAGCGGAATAAATCACACCAATGTCAATGCCAGAGAGAAAAAAAAGCATAGTGGCCTAGATTGCACAAAGTGGGAAGAACATAGCAGGATAAGAGCGACTACAGAAAGAGCAAGGTTAACTGCAGTAAAATGGAGAAGAGAGCAGCGGACAAATTGAGAAATTAGCAACGTACTGCGAAGGGTCTCGAAGGACCAGGCACTGAGGCGAGACCTATTACAAAACATGGCACCAGACAGCTGTGCTGGTAATTATCATCTATACGTTTAGCACGATATGCTAACCAGGGCTTCAACCTCCATTGTTTAGGCTGAATATTTTTGGAAAACACAAGGAGTGTGTTTGGGGGGAGGGGGACTCCAGGGTGAGTACCGATAACTATCTCAGTCCATTTACCATATTTTTATTTCTTTATATTTATGACATATGTTAAAGCTTCAGAAACACTTTGCTCGCACAGCTGCTGAAGATCTTTTGTCTTTTTGTAAACTAGGATTTTAATAGAGCTACACTTATTACTCAAGTACAGCAAAAATGTGTAGTAATGCCTCTAGCTTAATGCTGGAGCCTCATCAATTAGTGTCTATGTACCTTTGGCCATGGTGTGTGTGCGTGTGTGTGTGTGTACATACATACTCACGGGACTGCTGGTAGAGCCATACGACCATACACTTCCTACAAATTCAGCTACTTCTTTCACACTATGATCTTTGGCATTCCAAATGCAATCACTTCTTTTTGCAAATCATTACCATTTGCTTTGTGACCCATTTTTCAACACAGTCAATGAGACATTCACTGCACTGTACCACCTCTTCTCATATATGAATCCTGTAGCACACCCAGCAGGTATTTATAGTCTGATCATCCACAGCTACTTTTTGTCAAGGGAGTATATTAGTTTGAGGTTATCTGGCATGACTACCTTGTATTTACATTCATAGGATGGCACGGTGGCACACTGGTTAGTGCAGTCACCTCATATCTTCAGAGATCAGAGAGTTTGATTCCTGGTATGGCCACTGTCTGTGTGGAGTTTGCATGTTCTTCGCGTGTCTGCTCCAAAGATATGTGTTAGATCAACTGGAGATCAACTGGTGTCTCCCTAAACATTATAAGGAAGAAACCTTGGGAGAACCAAGACTCAAAAAGGGACCCAACCTGCTTGAGCAGCCTAGATGATACATGTATATGTAAGAATTAAATTTACCCAATTCATAAATCTATAGTAATTGTTTAAATAAACAGAAGCCAAATAAAAATTAAACAAAATCTAAATATATTAATTAAATATAATAATATGTAGGCTATAATAAATTGAACAGCAAAAACTATGACTAAATTATGAAAAACTGCAACTTTGATTTACTTCTATATTTATTGCTTTTTTTCAGAAGCTTTTATTCAGAGCAACTTACAACTGGTACGATCTTACAATTCAAGTAATTGTGAGGGATTTAAACTGTACCCTGGACCGTCTGGCCCATCCAGAAGTACCTTAACTGCTAGGCCACCACAGTTTGAACAACCAAATGAGTCAATTGTTTTATTTTTGCCTGCTGGGTTTAAGGTTAGGGTTAAGGGTTGCACTAATAATCTAAATGAATCATTGTATCAATGGATAGTCTACAAAACAAATGTTTACAAAGACTGTGTGAGTGTTCTGAGAGCTCATGGAATGGCGCCAGGTCTAGGATTGATTCCTTGCCAATGGATCCTTGCCAATGAATAAAATAAGATCTATAGGCTGGTCGGGTGGTCCACATTACGAGACATGAGATCAAATCTCAGCAGAGTCTTTGGCCAGGGCTTGACAAACACAGCTTGCTGGATGGGATTCACATGCTTTTTCCTGGAACAGCATTGGGCGATAAAAGTGCCACCAAAGGTGGATGGATGGATATTGTGAAAGCAGCTCTTTCCTCTGTGCTGTTATATTGTCACTATGGAAGTCTGCTGCATATGGGTGAAAACAAACAGTTGCCAGTCATGAGTTGCCACGTGCTGAGGAACGTACACAAGGGGAATTGAACATATCCAACAAGTGAAATCTCCAAAAAACATTGGCAGTACTTGGCTGACCTGAAAACAGATCTGACCGCAAGCTTAGTCAGCACCTTTGGAATGAACTGGATCGCAGTTTACAAGCAAGCCTAATTCCAACAGTCTTGTTCCGAAATCTAAAGGAATATCTTCCTGAAACAGTAGAGGTTCTCATCTGAGCAAAAGAGATCCAGCTCCATATTAATGCTAATGGATTTGGAAGAGAGAACGATGTAAACATAACCCACACGCTCTATATGACAGACTGTTTTGTGTCCGGTGGCCAGATGTGGCACTGATGCTCCGCTACATCCTGAGGTGTCTCACCAGCTTGCCTGCTGCAGAACACCTGCTCTCTACCATCTGCTCGCTCACTCTCTCTTTCTCTCTCTTCCACACAGCCACAGCTGGGAAGTTGCATTCTAGCATTCAGCTGACGTGACACAGAGCTCAACACACTACTTTCAATTGGTATAGTTCATTGTTTGCGCTTTACACAGTGTACTTAAACAGGCAGACTCTAATTTGTCTGAGGGTGATGACAAATGATGGAGAAGGAGTAAATGAAAATGCAGAGACACATGTACGAGGCGAATTGACTTTGCACGTGATAGATGACAACATTGAATCATTTCGGCAATGATAATAACATACCAATGTGTTTAGCAAAAGGAATCTATTGTACATGACACGTGTTGTAATAACATCACGTTACCTTTCGGTAGGAGAGATTTAAATGTAAATGCGTCATAGGAATTATTACCGTATGCAGACGACAGGATGAAGGTCAGTTCGAAAACAGATTCATCCGTACATGTCGGGATGGTATCAGGATGAGGAAGAACAGGATGAAGAACAGTGTGGAGCAAAACATACGATGGGGCCAATCAGGTTGAACCCGCCTCACATGTGGCTAAAGGTGTTAAACAATCACCCCCCATTATATCCTTGCTCAGTCCTTTTCTCGCCTCTGAAGACAGACAGGATTTTTTTTTCTACATAAAAGTAAACAACGTTGCCTGCAGGCACAATTTTCCTGGCAACACAATAAAATGTGCAGTGAATTTATGATGGTCATCCATTAGCTCTTACCAAGAAAACATCACCCATATCTGTCGTCCATCATTATAATAGAGGGTTAATGCACCGAATTTACATAAAAAAGTCATATTGTCTGCATGAATTATTTACATCCTCCTCTGTTTTTTCCTTGCTTTCCATTCTCTTCTGTTTTTTCAATAGCTGCTGGTTTTCAAGCCGGATTCTCAGAAAATCCTGATGCTAAATCCTTTCCTGAGGTGGCCCTGGGCCCTGCCATCTTAAGCTTTCCCTCTCTCTCTCTCTCTCTCTCTCTCTCTCTCTCTCTCTCTCTCTTTCTAAACGAAAGAATAAAGTACATTTTAATGAACAAATATGATTTTAATGAACAATTATAAAGTCATTAATGTGTATATTTAAGACTGATATAAGATTATTTAGCATAACCCCTAAAAAGCAAGCATAATATTTAATACAACACAGAGAAATAGTTACAGTATCTATTTTTTTTTTTTTATATATAATGCTACACCCACTAACAACTTTATTACGTTGCACGTCTTCAATTGCTTGTTAACGCAAATATCTAATCCGCCAATCATATGGCAGAAACTCAATGGGATGTAGGAAAGCTGCTGAAGTTCAACAGAGAATCAGATTTCAGACTCGGCTGAGCTAGTGGGATTTTCATGGACAGCCATGGCAAGAGTTCACAGAGAATGATCTAGAAAAGAGAAAACATCCAGTGAGTGGTGAAAATGACTTTTTGAAGCTAGAGGTCAGAGGAGAATTGTTCAAGCTGATACAGTGGTGCTTGAAAGTTTGTGAATCCTTTAGAATTTTCTATATTTCTCCATAAATATGACCTAATACATCATCAGATTTTCACACAAGTCCTAAAAGTAGATAAAGAGAAACCAGTTAAACAAATGAGACAAAAAATTATACTTGGTCATTTATTTATTGAGGAAAATGATCCAATATTACATATTAGTGAGTGGTAAAAGTATGTGAGCCTCTAGGATTAGCAGTTAATTTGAAGGTGAAATTAGAGTCAGGTGTTTTCGATCAATGGAATGACAATCAGGTGTGAGTGGGCACCCTGTTTTATTTAAAGAACAGGGATCTATCAAAGTCTGCTCTTCACAACATGTTTGTGGAAGTGTGTCATGGTACGAACAAAGGCGATTTCTGAGGGCCTCATAAAAAGAGTTGTTGATGTTCACTCATCAGGCTGGAAAAGGTTACAAAACCATCTCTAAAGAGTTTGGACTCCACCAATCCCCAGTCAGACAGATTGTGTACAAATGGAGGAAATTCAAGACCATTGTTACCCTCCACAGGAGTGGTCGACCAACAAAGATCACTCCAAGAGCAAGGTGTGCCATAGTTGGTGAGGTCACAAAGGACCCCAGGGTAACCTCTAAGCAACTGAAGGCCTCTCTCACATTGGCTAATGTTAATGTTCATGAGTCCACCATCAGAAGAACACTGAACAACAATGGTGTGCATGGCAGGGTTGCAAGGAGAAAGCCACTGCTCTACAAAATGAACATTGCTGCTCGTCTGCAGTTTGCTAAAGATCACGTTGTCAAGCCAGAAGGCTATTGGAAGAATGTTTTGCGGTTGGGTGAGAATTTTAAAGGGTTCACAAACTTTCAAGCACCACTGTAGAATGGTAACAGTAACTCAAATAACCAATTTTTACAACTGATACATGCAGATGACCATCTCTTATTGCACATCAGACCTTGAAGCAGAAGCCCTCACCGTCCGCCACCCATTTCCAGGACCATGTTGAATCTATGGCATGTATAATTAAGGCAATTCTGAAGGCAAAAGGGGGTCCAAACTCATACGGTCCAAACGTACTAGCAAGGTGCATTAATGAAGTGGTCCGTGAGTGTATATCAGTGGAACAGGGGTATTTTGGGGGATATCTCTAATTTAAGAAAGCAATATCAGGTATCTACTACAATTAGCTATCCTGTTGTGTTTTAATTTTCACTAATTTGTAACATCTGGTCATATCTGACCGGCCATAGAAAATTAATGGAATTAAAAGTAGGGGCAAATTTTGTCATGTTGAATAGGAAAGGGATTCAAAAAAGGTATATTACAACCGTCACAACAGTAGGTACTAAGAAATATATTTTATATATTTTATAAATGGCTTTAAGTGGCCTGGTGATGATGGGCTCACCAATTCAGAGACCTGGATTACGTGGATGTGGAAAGTGATTGAGGGACTGTGGTAGCCTAGTGGTTAAGGTACTGGCCTACCATCTAGGGTTCAAATCCCATCTCTGCCAAGCTGACAGTGTTGAATCCTTAAGCTAGGCTCTTAATCCACAATTGCTTGTATGAATTGTAACTTACCCTGGATAAGGGTGTCTCTAAATGAATTCAATTTATATTAAGAAAATATTTTGTTGCATCCTATCTGCTATTCTGAACATCATATTTGTGTAATTGTGCAAAATGATTGATAGTGTTATATTAAGGATTTTGTGTTGTATTTTCTATTATACTAACCATATAACAAACAGGACTAAAATGTACATACTTTACAATGTAGATACTTTACCTCTTGGGTGGTATGGTGGTGCAGTGGTTAGTGCTGTCGCCTCACTGCTTCAGAGATCTCTAGTTCAGTTCTTGGCCTGGTCAATGTCTGAGTCACATTTGCATGTTCTCCTCGTATATGCGTGAGTTTCCTTCAGGTACTTTGGTTTTTCAAAGCCAGTTAGTTGGTGTCTCTCGTGTGCATGTGCCCTGCGAATGATTAGCACCTTGTCTGAGTTTGGTCCCCACCTTATGCCCTGTGCTGCTGGTTAGGCCCAGTCCCCCTTGCGACCCTGAACTGGATTAAATTGGAATGAAATGAACGAATAAATTAATGAATGCATTACCTCTGTTCTACTCCATATATGCTGTGTGGCTTCAGCAGTGTCTTTTATTTTTTTCAGAGAACTGTTTTCCTCTGACACCCGTTCACTGTATCACTGATCTCACCTCACTCTCCTGGTTGAAAGCACTGGGAGTTGAGGAGTGTGAGCGCAAGGTCTGAGTCACAACCTTCTGTTTAACCTTGCTGACCTCCTCAATGCCCTCAACAGTCCTCGGAGGTCTAAGTTCACTGCAAGTTCATCGCTTCAGGCCAGTCACACTCGCTTTCTCTCTGCTCCACATCCTCACACACAACTGGAAATCTGACTTGTTGTGTGGTAAGTGTAGGACATGAGCTTATGCAAAATTCATAAGGCTTCAAACAAGCAAGGGCAGTATGGCTGGATTTTATTGGACTGTAAATGGTCGAGGAAAGTAACAGTTGCTACTTGTTTCTAATTTGTCATGGACACTGGGCAGTGGATATCAGTACAAGTGTAGATTAAAAGGACCATTGGATCAATTAGTCTGCAGAATCATTACAGACACTTTATTATCTCTTTACTTTCAACATTTATTCAATATATTTTTTCGTTTTGTTTATATTTAAGTTGCTTTGGTTTTATCTGGCATAATTGTTTGTAACTCATTTTCCCTGTCACATCCATCCACATGTCTTCCAAACTTAACCCTTTAAAATTAAATTGGTTGTTGGCAGTCGCTGAACAAATTTAACTTAGAAGCCCTGGTTTCTTAAGGTTTTCCATGTGAAAAACCTGCACATGTAATTAAGAAGATTTTCACAAAATCTAGAGCAGGCTTAATGCAAATACTTTGCAATAGCAACAAAAAGCAATGTACATTAAGCTTCTATTGATTGAATAGCAGTAACCCCCCTCTCAGAAATAGGTAATCATCACTGACACTTACAACCCCAAAGCAGAAAAATTGGGAGGGTATGGAAAATGCATATAAAAAAGATATGCGGTGTTCCTTTGACTTTTATTTCATTGCAGATAGTTTTTTCCTGGTCAACCTGCAACACATTCCAGAATAGTTGGGACAGGGGCAATTTAGGGCTAGTAATGAGGTAAAAAAACAATAACTAAATAATGATGTGATTTCAAACAGGTGATGTCAACAATGAGTTTTTGAGGAGTAAAGATGGGCAGAGGATCTCCAGTTTATCAACAAATGTGTAAGAAAATTATTGAAATGTTTATAAACAGTGTGCCTCAATGAAAGACTTGAAGGGATTTACATATTTCAATCCGAACTTTTTCTGATTTGACTTTTGCATTGTCTTGTTGAAAAATGCATGGATGTCCCTGGAAAATATGTCATCTTGAAGGTAGCATATGTTGCTCTAAAATCTCAATGGACTTTTTTGCATTAATGCTGCCATCACAGAAATGTAAATGACCTTTGCCAAGGGCACTGACACAATCCCATATCATGACAGAGCCTGGCTTTTGGACTTGTTGCTGATAACAGTCTGGATGGTGTTTTTGTCTTTGGTCCAGAGCACACGATGTCCATTTCTTCCAAAAAAAGATCCGGAATACTGATTCATCTGACCACAATACGTTACCACTGTGCAATGGTCCATCCTAGATGCCTTCAAATCCAGAGAAGTTGATTCCACCTGTGGACATGGTTAACATAAGGCTTCTTTTTTGCACAGTAACGTTTTAAGTGACATTTGTGAATGTAACTCCATATTGTAGTGCTTGATAAAGGTTTGATAAAGTAATCCCTTGTCCATGTGATTCTATCAGCTATTGATTAATGACAGTTGTTGATGCAGTGCTGTCTGAGGGATCAGCGATCACACCGATCCCAGTTCAGTTTTTATTGTTCTTCCAAATATTATTATTATTATTCCACCCAATTTTCTGCATGCATCTCCTCCTACAGTTTTTGAGATATTGACATGGGATGAACTCTCAAATGTCTGGCATGATCAGGAGAAGTCAGCTTGTTCACAGCTAAGAGAAATGTTATTGCATTCGCACCATTGTACTTGCATTTGTGCAAAAAAAGTTTTCAGATTTTCAGAAAAACTGTTATAATTCAGTCAATTTTTGAGCTATAAACAAGAAACTTGGCCCTCTCAGTCCTGGGTACACAAAAACACATGAAGCAAAAGAATTGGGACTCTTGTGGGCCCCTGAGGTCCCTGGGCCCTGAGGACCCTGGGAGGGCACACATGTCCCTGACTTCACTGAATATAATTCAGTCAGTTTTCAACCTACAGATATTTGTAAAGCTTGGTTCCATGCACACAAGACCCATGGTCTATTGCCAGTGGGTTCCTTGGGGGGCCCCTAACATCCCTGGCATGACATGCAAGTCTTTAGAAAATAATTGACAGTGATTCATTTAGATCTCCACCTACAGCCACAAAATTTGGCAGCCTTGGTCCCAGGTAAACCCTGAAATAACATGCGATGACCTTGGGGCCCCTGAATTCCCTGGCAGGACTCAGAGGCCCCTGGCAGATCACTTACTATACTTCAGCCAGTTTTTGACCTACATCCACAAAAATTTTGTAAGCCTTGGACCAGGGTAGACTCTGCAGTGACATGCGATGCTCTTGAGGTCCCTGACGTCCCTGGAAGGGCAAAGAGGCCCCTGGCAGGGCATTGACTGTAATTCAGTCAGTTTTCAACCTACAGCCACAAAATTTGGCACACATGGTCCCGGATTCACCCTGAGGTGAAAAGTGATGCCTTTGGCGCCCCTAAGGCCCCTGGCAGGGCATTGACTATAACTCAGTCGGTTGTCGACCAAAAGCCCCTGATATACGTCACACGGGCACGCACTTCTGCAACACACTTGCAGTTTCTGTAGGAACTGCACGTTCTAGTTTTAATACTGTTGTTTGACTTTTTAGGACTTTTGACTTTTGATGAAAACTTGCTAGTCCACTCACCACATACATAATTACTTTGATTAAAATTTATTACTTAATTACTTACATTCAATTAATTAAGTACATCACCTACCTGCTAACCCTAGCATGCCAAATAACCAAAATAAGCTTTTAGAATTAAACTCTATTCTAATTGCAGTTTCTGTTTTTTGTACACTTTGTCTTGCCAACCCCATCTAGTATTAGATCCGGTTTAAATTTGGCCAGATTTAGACTTGCATCATGATGGACATGGAGAAATGTTACTTATATCAGTGTCTCATTTCTTTAAAATTCAGCGCATAGATGAAATACAATGTTAAAACATTATTTGCTTTAAATCTTTGTCACTCATTTTACTATTAGGCAAACAACAACGTAATTTTAAATCAGCCTGAGTAGGTGAGCCTATGTTGTTTTAGGATGAATGAGGCCTCACCAGTGGGCAGGTGTTTTTGGTTTTGACATACCAACCTTTAAGATTACATTCAAGTGTTTTAAATCCAGTGTTGACAAAGTTTAGTAAATACTTCAACTCCAATAAAAGCTAGGAAATTTTTCTTAGTTTTTTGGCCATGCCACTACAGTAGTGCTTATTCTGTACCCACTCTGCATATATCCACCACAGAATTATAGAAAGTTGCAATTTCCAAGCCTCCTTAAACATCCATACTGATATCTCTGATTGAAAATCAATTTTTGATCCACCCTACTAATGAACAATTACAAACCTGATGCTCCCAGGTCCTGATTTGCATTCTAGCGGTCAGGCAAAAATGTTACCGCAGAGCATTAATCTCCCTCATCAGGCAAAGCTTGTAATTTGTGACAGGTGGGTCAAGGTTTCTGTTCAATCTATCACATACTGTAATTTCTGAAATCTGCTGAGTGGGTGAATTTTAATCAGGTAAAAGGATAGTCTCTTTAGATGAAACTTATAGCCAGACACTCAAGTTAGGAAATGCATGTCTCAGGTCTTGAGTAATATCACATCAGGTGGATGAAGAATGCATGTAACACTGTGCGCATTAGGAAACAGGTTGGGTGCCGCACTATCAAAGCCCAGCTGCTAGCCTGAGGGCTTCTGAAGCTCCCATGTACAAGTTATGCTCCCTCAAGCTGAATGAAGATCTAAGCTTTACCCACTCTGGGCCCACCTTATCTTTACCTCTAGCTGCACCAGTCTGAAAGCATCCTCAGGCACAGGATGTCTAGACTACTTCCAAACAAGGTTCTTGTTCAAGTCTGGCATCGCTTGTAACATAAAACAGTTCTCACCTTTACCGCAT
This sequence comes from Ancistrus triradiatus, assembly GCA_025084515.1. NCBI lineage: Eukaryota > Metazoa > Chordata > Actinopteri > Siluriformes > Loricariidae > Ancistrus > Ancistrus triradiatus. Next base: position 198,943 of record JAJAGP010000259.1, on the reverse strand, counting down.
ATAAAATTTGTTTTACAGTCATCTTTCATGCCATGTGTCAGAGAAATATTTATGAACATGCTGTTCACACGCCGGGTGGAGAAAATCATCTTCCGGTGCTTCCACAGTGATACCTACCTAGCCCTGTGATGGACCGGCACTTGCACACAGTGAATTCCAGGGATTAGGCTACACAGCTACAAAATACATTACTGGCAAAAGTCTTAGGAGACCATTATATTAGATTTACCATTGTTTAGCAATGGTATAATCACCATATATAACTATTTCTCAGTCTATTTATTATCATACAGAAAATGCAGGAAATTTGTATGCAGTGTTAATAAAACTGAAGACAATCTACAAGAACAGCTTCTATAGCCTACAGTGACAAGTATTTAGAGAAACGAGTTTATGTGTTTATAACCTCAAGGCTGGATTACTGTAACATGTTACTTACTGGAAGTACTAGTGAATCTAAAAAAAAACTTCAATTAGTTCAAAATGCAGCGACTCAACTGCTAACTTGGACTAAAAAGTTTGACCATATCAGTCCTGTTCTATCATCACTACACTGGTTACCAGTTAAATTCTGCATTCATTACAAAGTACTTCTTATAACATATCATACTCATGGCCTGGCCCCACATTGTCTGAGTGAACTCTTAAATTCTTACAATAAAGTTGGTCTGCTTCGTTCGCAGGGTTCAGAACCTCTTTCAGTTCTTAGAATTTAAAAAGTCACAGCAGGGGGGAAGCTTTATCATACATGGCCCTCCAACTATGGAATAAACCTCCCACTTTAGTTCGAGATCCAGACACTCTTCACATTTTTATATCTACCTATACCTATTTAAGCCGGCTTTTGGCTGGGCTTAGACTGGGATACGTGGCTCGTGTTACTGGGGCTGGAGTCTGAGGTCATGTTATTGCCTCCCAAGTGCGATCAACAGACTGAGGTTTGTTGATTGCTGAGGAGGTGAATTGCTGATGCCTCATGTGATCCCTCTTGGCTGTGTCTCCTCTTTTTAGCAATGCTGCTATAGCCAGTGCTACCAGAGCCTCATGCTACACATGGCATCACTGGTTGTTAATAAAACTTGCTTTTCATGTATTCCACAAGAAAACTATTTCTGACACTCATAAGGATGTACAGTGGGGCAAAAAAGTATTTAGTCAGCCACTGATTGTGCAAGTTATCCTTCTTAGAAAGATGAGAGAGGTCTGTAATTTTCATCATAGGTAAGCTTCAACTATGAGAGACAAAATGAGAAAACAAATCCAGCAAATCACATTGTAGGATTTTTAAAGAATTTAATTGTAAATTATGGTGGAAAATAAGTATTTGGCCAATATCAAAAGTTCAACTCAATACTTTGTAACATAACCTTTGTTGACAATGACAGAGGGTTTCCTGTAAGTCTTCAGCAGGTTTGCGCACACTGTAGCTGGTATTTTGGCCCATTCCTCCATGCAGATCTCCTCTAGAGCAGTGATGTTTTGGGGCTGTCACTGAGCAACATGGGCTTTTAACTCCCTCCACAAATTTTCTATGGGGTTGAGGTCTGGAGACTGGCTAGGCCACTCCAGGACTTTTTACGGAGCCACTCCTTCGTTGCCCGAGCAGTGTGTTTGAGATCATTGTCATGCTGGAAGACCCAGCCACGTTCCATCTTCAATGCTCTCACTGGTGGAAGGAGGTTTTGGTTTAAAATCTCACAATACATGGCCCCGTTCATTCTTCCCTTAACATGGATCAGTCGCCCTGTCCCCTTTGCAGAAACACCTCGCCAGCCCACCAAAGCAGAGTCCCATCCAGTTAGGTTGGGCTTCAAAAAGCCTTGACTGGCCATGGCTGAGAAGGGAAGACTATATGGGGGTATCATCCCCCTTCACTGCTATTGCAACTGTAACTGTGTCCCATCCAGGGTGCACATCCGGTGAATTCAGGGTCAGCCTAATTAAGCGAGGCTAAAAAAGGAAAACAATCTTGTATAGTTTATGTACAGTTTGTGACTGTTAATACGTTTGCAATCATATAGAATCCTTAAGGTACATCAGGACTTAAGTTCCTTACTGCTCTTTTGTCATTGTTACAGCTGTAAAATAACCTATGGCTCAAATCTAAAAGATCCATTATGATCCATTATGGCATTGCATTTATGAGTGACATTACATTTGCATTTTTACAGCTTTGGCTCCCAGTCATACAGTCATTAGGCAATGCTTATTTTTTTTAAAGGTTGAGTCATCACCAGTGTAAACAGATTAGGTGATTCTAGTTGTACCGAATGATTTTCACAATTAATTGGATTCATTTTTTTATTTAATCTTGTATGGAGATTTTATGCTACATATCATAAAAGATGGACCTGAATTTCAGTGAGGGATTACAGCTGTACTACAGAATTTCAAAACTCAGGCTAAATTTTTGTTTTCAGTGCCAGATGTGATGCCTGAAACGTACAGCCCCAAATCAGAAAAAGTTGGGACAGTATGGCAGATTATGTGATTGAATGCAGATTGACTTTTATTTCATTTCAGACAGTATGAACCTGAGATATTTCATGTTTTTTTTCTGGCCAACTTCCTTTCATTTGTCAATATACATCCATTCCTGCATTTCAGGCCTGCAACACGTTCCAAAAAACGTAGGACCAGTAAAGCATTTTCCCCTTTGATATGTCATCCCTTCTCACAGCACATAAAATATGTTTTGGCATCAAGCAGACCAAGCTATGAACTGTTTCGGCTTTTATTTTGTCCCATTCTTCTTGCAAACAAGTCTTAAGATGTGCAACAGTATGAGGTCATCATTGCCAAATTTTTGTTTCAAAATTCTCCACACATTCTCTGCTGGGGACAGTCAGGACTTCAGGCAAGCCAGTCCAGTACCCTTACCCTCTTCTTCCGTGGCCATGCCTTTGTAATGTGTGGAGCATGTGGTTTTGCATTGTCTTGTTGAAAAATGCATGGGTAAAAATGGATAAGATGTGGTCTTGAAGGCATGTTGCTCTAAAATATGAATGTCCTTTTCTACATGACAGACCCTGGCTTTTGGACTTGTTGCTGATAACAGTCTGGATAGTCCTTTTTGCCTTTGGAAGTTGGAATACAGATTGGTCTGACCACAATAAACGTTTCCACTGTGTGATGGTCCATCCCAGATGCCTCTGAGCCCAGAGAAGTTGATGCTACTTCTAGACATAGATATAAGGATTTTTGTACAATAAAGTTTTAAGAGGGAGTTGTGAATGTTACTCTGTATTGTTATAAAACCCTGGTCTGGGTTTTGCATCCTGAGGATGTAGCCCACGGCTTCACTGCTGCAAGGACAACACTGCCTCTCCTCACTGCCTCCATCGACATGAAAATGAAGCCCTTAGATTCAGTGCTCCAGTTGACAACAATGTCTTTCCTTCTCATCTGTAATTCTGTGGTGACCCTCTCTGTTCCAGTTCTCATACCGATACTCAGTACCCATCAGAGGGTAATAGCTTCCAGGACACAAAAACCTACAGAGACTCTTCTATTGGGGCTACCTGTCCAAACTCACTCAATCTTAACTATATATGCTATAGATTTTATTCTCTATTTTTAGGTCATTTCATCTTAGCCTATATATTATTCTATTCTAATTTTACATAGGGTATTTACATATATTTTTTAATTCTTGTATTTAACATCCAGGCTGCCCAAGGAGGATGGCTCCCTATTTGAGTCTTGGTCCTCCCAAGGTTTCTTCCCTGTAAGGTCTGGGGAGTTTTTCCTTGCCACTGTCGCCTCAGGTTTGCTCAACTAGGGCTTTGAGCCAAAAATATTTGTAAAGCTGCTTTGAGACAATGCTGTGTTGTAAAAAGCGCTATATAAATACATTTGACTTGACTTGACTTATTGTTGACAAAGATGTGCCAAAGTAATCCCTTGCCCATGTGGTTCTATCAGCTATTGATGAATGGTGGTTCTTTATGCAGTGCCGTCTGAGGGACCAGAAATCACAGACTTTCAGCTTAGGCTTGTGCCATGGCATGTTACGCACTGAAATTCCTCCAGATTCATCGAATCACTGAATTATATCATGCACTGTGTATGGAGAATTAAGCAAATCTATCATTCTTTGGGGGACGTTGTTTTAACATTTCAAGAAGTTTCTCACACATTTGTTGACAAACTGGAGATCCTCTGCCCATCTTTGCTCCACAATGACTGAGCCCTTTGTGGATGCTCTTGTACCAATCATGATTATAATCACCTGTTGACATCATTTGAAATCACCTCATTATTTATTTATTTATTACCACATGTCTAGGCCTAAAAAGTCCTATTTTCTCTAGCATGAAAAATAAAACTGTCAAATTGCTTCCTCCAATGGTGGCACAGTGGTTTGCTCTGTTGTTTCATACCTAAAACTCGTTCCGCTGCCTGTGTGTAGAATTTATTTAGCCAAATTTACTTTGACTCGTTTTGAAATGTTGCGTTTGCTATGGGATTGTGGTAGCCTAGCGGGTAAGGTACTGGACTATGGACCAGAAGGTCCAGGGTTCAAATCCCGCCTCTTCCAAACTGCCAATGTTGGGTCCTTGAGCAAGGCCCTTAACCCACAAGTGCTTGGATTGTAAGATTGTACCAATTGTAAGTCGCTCTGGATAAGGGCGTCTGCTAAATGCTGTCACTGTCAATGTAAATGTTGTGACTGCTTTGTAGATGGTGCTGATTGCAAAATGTAGAACATTAAAAAGTTGATGCATTGTAATTAGAAATCTGTCCTTATACTGCAAAATGTACTACCTGAATGACGTTCTGACTGGCAATCCTTGATAAGTTGAAGTCAACCAAGTTTTTCTGCTGTTGTACTGACCATCCCTAATACCTAGCTGTGCTTTCTAGATGTTAGGTTAGGTTTACTCACTTTCAGTAGTTTGACTTTGACAAATGTGAAGTGAGGCAGTGTGTGAACCTCCCCTACCCCCACCTCAGCGATGATTTCACCCCCCACTTGACTCCAGTGGCCCGTGGATAGTTAGGTGTGTTCAACCATCCGCCGATCAATACTGACAAATGCCCGCTTCCTCTGACAAGAGTGTTTGTGTAATAATATCAGTATCACATATGGAGCAGTTGTCTTACTCGCACACATGCAGAGGAACAGAGTCAGGCAATAAATTAATCAGGAGATAAAGTAAGAAAAGCTATTGATTTTTGTTGTTGTGTGGAAGCAAGCCTACGAAGAGAACATGGATGAGTGCAGAGGGGTGGAACGCACCCGAGGTGTATGTGTGTGTGTGTGTGTGAGTGTGTGTGAAGAAACACTCCCAGGTTGTTGTCACGCACTTTGAAAGCATCTAACGAATACATTACATGGCCAGAAGTATATAGACAGTCATGTCTAAGTTGGCTTTAAGCTTGATTTTGACCACCTGTTAACAATGGATGTAGATGAAACCTTTCAATTAATATGAAGCATTTAAAATTCAGCACATAACAAGAGCTCAAATTTATTCTCTTCAACCAGTTCATATTTCCTACAAGGTAGTTGCTTATAAAAATATCAGCCTAAAAAACAAGAATAACAAACTGGGCCAAAATTAAGGACATTAATTTCAGCAGTCTGATGATAAATTTCTAGAACAATATAAGACAAATGTTCAAAAGGTTCTAAAGTTGCACCGTATGTAACTATTTCACTCCATCTTTTCAATAAAACACTTTACTGGTCCAGAAAAATTGAAATGTACATTAAACATAAAAGAAACGTAGCATATAGGAAGTTAAACTTCAATGTTTGTGCACATTGTGAATGGTAGAAACACAGCACTAACAAGCCAGACAGTTTTTTTTTGTTTGTGTTTGTGTGTGATGGTAACGCTCACTGGGTCATGAAGTATGCATAATTAGTCAGGAGCAAACAGTATTAACCACACATTAAAGTATAATTAGGTCCTGTTGGTGCCAAACCTGAATATGTAATTTGGTTATGGAACTGAATAATTTGTATTTGGTTGGTAAACAATGATAAAAAAACACGGTTCCAGTTAGGTGCCAAAATACTGGACTTGGTGGTTGCATAAACTAAAAAGTTTCCTGCAGTTCAGTAATAAAGCAAACACAGAACTCATCCAAAAACTGTGCAGTTGCCGTTGAAGATCCAGAAAGTCTTGAATCAGAATTAGTTGACAAAGAAAATGTTAATAAAATATAAAAGTGTTTTTGTTGTGGTTTTTCTTTCAGTAAATTATCAGTGCATGCATTTCAAAACATATTGGTAAATATGGAAGCATACGACTTGGCATGTGCTTAAGTTTGGGCATCTTTTTTAATAACTCTTTTTTATAAGGTCTCAGAACTTCATTGGCTTGGTAACTGTTGAGTCAAAGTGGCAAACATATGTTCATATTTATGAAGCTGTGTTATGAAGTTATGGGCATCACATCAAGAGGGTCCTGTGTTCAATCCCAGGGTGGAGTGGCCTGGGACCTTTCTGTGTGGAGCCTGCATGGTCTCCCTTTGTCTGCATGGGTTTACTCCAGGTACTCCAGTTTCCTCCCACAGTCCAAAGACATGCTTGTTAGGCATTACATTGAGTATATATATATATACTGATCTTGCTGTAACCTTGTGTGTGTTGCTGAAATGGCCACTGATGCTGATAGCAACGATAAATAAACCATATGAACAAACAAACAATTATGAAGTTATGGTCTCATCACTGGTCTGGTGCACAGAGACCCAGCCCTTAACAGAAGAAATTCTGATACAAGGATGGCTTCCTGGTGAAATGGAAGCTCAGGAGCACACAGAACGAACCAGGACCATTAATCCAGTGTTGTAGTACTGGGGCCTTTAACCTAGTAAAACAGGACAGAACCAAGACCTTTACTCTTATGTAACAAGACAATTCCACAGCAACTAGAAACTCAAAACTTAAACCTCATCTTTCTAGAAGTGCAATATGAACCAGGGTGGCTTAGCCCTACGTACCAGAGCTCTTGTGCCGAGCCGTTCTTGTTCATATTCTACCTCTGGTGAGGACATGGGTCAGTTCGATTCCTCTGTGTTAAAGGTCCTAGTTCTGTTGCCGTCAAATTGATTGCTTCTTGCTAGATTATATCATGTTTCAGGATTTAATTCCAGTTATGTCTGAGTGTGTTCCAGAGTTTTCACCTTACTAGGGGCCTTCTGAGACTCCCAGGTCTTGTTGTGGGTCTGTGATTGTGGCGTGGCTTAGCTTTAGCATAGAATACAGTCCCAAACATTAGAGCGCACACAAACCTCGACTGACTGAGAATTTATTAATTAACACAACCAACCAATAGAGTCCACAAAAGAATACAATGTTCAACAGCGAGTCAGGATCCGCGGCCATCTTAGTCCCGCAGGGGGTTGTGGGCGATCAGGACTACATCACCCACAACCCCCTGCGGGAATAAGATGGCCACAAGAACAAAACAAATCCCAGGGGCAGGGCACGGATCCTGACAGATTGATTGATTGTTAGTTCCTGGTTTCACGGGGTGGGTCTGTAGTGTGCCACCAGTGGTGCGCTGCATGCGTGACAATTATTTTCATTTTTAAAAAAATAATCGAAACATGCAATTTCATCAGCGGGTGCCCAGGCTTCTGCATAAGATTGCAGGTGGATTTTACTTGAGGTGAACATTTGGAAGAAGAAACTGAATAATGAGGCGGACTATTGAATTTGTTGAAGTTATGATGTGTCAGATAAGGTTAAAAGTCAGTTATTAGATGATATTAGAGCTTAGTTACCAAACTAGGCATACAGGTTTCATCATTCCAACGTGGTATATTGGCAGAGCTCCATAGACTGAACAGGCACTTCATGCTTGAGACGAATCCACAGGTTTTACAGCACAAACAGAAATAGAGAGGAATACAGACAGAAAGAGATACAGATAAAGTGTCTAGATTTTTCATGATCATTTATTAATAAAACTACTCAAGAACAAGTTTAAATGTGTCAGAACATCTTGTTTTCCTGAACTTTTCCTTCTAAACAGAAATATATAGGTTCTGACAGTCTTGAATCTATTTAGAGTTTTAACAACAAATAAGAAGTCCCACAATTCATTCTTGTCCACATGTACTAACCTCTGAATGCACATGACTATAAGAGTGCAGGACTCCCAGTCTCTCGGGTGCCTTGCCACCTCAGGTTCTCTAAGGCCACCCTTGCATATGTGTGCTGTATACGTTTCCCAGGCATCATCTCCAAAGACTAGTGGACAAGGAAAGGTGCAGAAGGTGAGAAAAGAGCTTGTCACTGTCTCACTGACTTACGTAGCTCTTTCGCACCTCTCTTCACCCCACAGACTGCTGCCTTTTCCCTTCCAGACAAAGTCAGGGCAAAGAGAGAGCCATCAATATTGCCTCATTGCTATTCCCTCAGCAATAGATGCATAAACATCTCCGTCAGAGATGTGGGATTAAAAACAGATCTGGAAAGGTCAGGATGAAGCCAAAGCAGATGTGTAGACAAGACAAGTAGTGACCAATCACAAGAGGTCAAGTGATGAAACCACACTGGGTACCTACATTATATTAATCTACGACATTAAACAATGTGTTCAAATTTTTTAATGGTTAAGAAAACATCTCAACGTGGGCTTCCTAGTGGTGCAGTGGATCCATGGGAAATGTTATAGCTATCAAAGACTGGTGTCTGTGAGATGATGTGTACAGGAAGGCGTTGAAACACGCTTCTGCCAAGTTCAAAATGTGGCAAATGTTGGCTGACATTTGTGTCTAAAGGTGCTTTCATACCAGAATAGCTTTTTCATAGTTCTTAGGACTGTGCCCCCTTTCTCACGTTTTTGCACCATAGGAGCTGGGAATGATTGTAGGCCTTTACACACCGAAAAAAAAAACATGTCAAGTGTTGAAAAAGAACACGTAATGCCGTCCTTCACAGTCCGAAACTGACAGACTGAGACTCTGCATAAAAGTTTTAATCAGAACCTTGTTCAGATGCATTAAAATCAGGCTGACCAATCAGAGCTCTGTTGTCAGGCAGGACAGCTCATCCATGCGTAGCAGAGCACAAGAGCTTATCGGACAAGCAACACGCTTACTAGAAAACATGGATGTTAAAGGGAAATATCTGGCAGAATATAACTGAAAGGCTGGAGAATGATGGTGATAAACCTCACAGTGACTGTATGGAACCATTTTCTTGTTTATTTAAGTGCATTCTAATCTAATTCTAATCTAATCATGCCCACAAAAAACACAAACTATAGCTTCCCGCACTAATCTTTGATGTGAAAATGACACGGGGAAATCTCTGTAACACATTAAGAGAGGCGAAATTAAAGAAAGCAATAAGCAATAAACAATTTGAAGCAAATTTCTTGCATAAAAATCGGTGAGAAAGTGCCTTTGGAAATAGGGTCTTTTTTAACTGCTACTTCAAGGTAGGTACTTTCCTCAGTGAATAGGAACCCTTAGTGATATAAGTATATGATGTCTAGTCTAGACACAGGAGTGTAGTGCTTGGTCCAGACATAGTGATGCAAGTGTATAGTGATTGGTCTAGGCTTGTACACTGGTAGCTGTATAATCAAGAGATTTTCAAACAAAAAAAATGGGAAAAGACAACTGGATGTTCAGGCTTTATTGAGCTTGTATGCGATGGAGGTGGTACAATGACATCGTTGTAAGCCAAATTGTGGTAAGTGAGTTTAAGCAAAATTCTCGTGGCTTACAACACTTTAGCATCACACAGCCTTCGTCCCGGCAGGGCAAATACAAACCAAAAAAGCCCTGGAATGAATGTAGCTTTCTGGGGAGCTTTGCTGGGGGCAGCTGCTCCCAAATTAGTCCCAAGAACTGTTATATTATTAAAGCAGTTTAAGAGACACGTGTTGGGCAGTGCGGTGGCTTGGTGAGTAACACCGTTGCCTCACAGCAAAAAGGTCCTGGGTTCGATCTCCACATGTCCACGTGTTCCAGGTGCTCCAGTTTCCTCCCGCAGTCCAAAGACATGCATTTTAGGTGAAATGGAGATACTAAATTGCCCACGACCTGTTTGGTATTGAACTTGTACTGATCAAATGTGTGTATCTATGTAACCCTGTTCCTGTAGTGAATATAGCCAAGTGTGTTGAAGACGTTAAATAAACCAAATTAAACGAACAAAGAGACATGTATCAGACTTTGTCCTACAGACTGGTAGCTGCCTTCGAATAGGGTACACTCAGCTAGTGAGTGGGAACTAGAAATGATTAACGTGGAAACAAAATGTGGAAACAAAAAATATAATAATAATAATAATAATAGCTCAATGGTGGTGTGCTTTCTCTGTCTCCAAGTGGCCCCATAAGCAATTGTCAATGGGGGTTAGGTCAGGTGACTGTGAAGAAAAGTCCATGGCAATCTGCTCTTCTTCATTTTCTGTGGTCTTTTCTTTGAAGTGTGTTTTGGATCATTATGCTGCAGCATCACAAATCCTTCTTCACAAAGATCCAAACAAGCAGTTTCTCTAGTGTTTTCAGGCCTCTGGCCCCCATTCTACATGTAGACACAAACTGGTACTGGTACAATTCTTTTAGACAGTACCTCATTCCAGAAAACTGGTGGGATAGCAAATATCAGGAGTCAGGTTCCAAAAAATACATAGCTTGTGCCGGCATCTTAAAATAGAATACCTGGTTTGGGGACACTGGTTCTTTCTTCTTCTTCTTCTTTTCGGCTTCTCCCTTACCAGGGGTCCACCACAACGATTAAACGTTCCATCCCCACCTCACCCTGTCCTCCATGTCCTCTACTCTCACCCCAACTCCCTGCATATCTTCATTTACCACAACCAAATAACTCCTCTTTGGTCTTCCTCTCCGTCTCTTGCCTGGCAGCTCCATCTCCAACATCCTCCTACCAATATATCCACTATCCCTCCTCTGCACATGTCCAAACCATCTCAGTCTTGCCTCTCGAATTTTGTCTCCCAATTTTCCAACCTGTGCTGTCCCTCTGATGATCTCATTCCTAATCCTGTCCACCCTAGACGCTCCTAAAGAGAACCTCAGCATCTCAAGTTCTGCCACCTCCAGCTCTGCTTCCTGTCTCTTTGCCAGTGCCACTGTCTCTAACCCATACAACAAGGCTGGTCTCACTACTCTCTTATAAATCTTTCCTTTCACTTTTGCTGCGACCCTTTTGTCACACAGCTGGTTAGAGTAGTAAAATGACCCATTATATACAGCAGGAATTCGAATAGTATTTGGATAGCAGAAAAAATGTAACAAAATATTGCAGGATAAAGCACTTCTTTTTCCTGTGTGCATGTGTGCAGCAGCTGGGCCTTAGCTGGGGAACTACCTTCAGATCCTTGATTGGGTGTGTTAAATAATGCAGGCACTTGATAGGAAGACAGGCTTTTGATAAATTGCAGCAGAGGAGACCATGCGTAAACAGCCACCACTATATGCAGAGTGGAAATTGATGGGGGAGATAAACTCTTTGTGTATTTGCGTGTTTACACCAGCATTTGGTGTTTAACTGGGAACAGGATGCACTGTGTGTTGGTGTGATGGAATTGTACTCATTTGTTTCCTCTAACTAATATGTAAGGATATTTTTGGGATTATATACTGCTTGTGTCTTTACAAAGTATGCATGTGCTTGTGTGTGAATAAGTGTGTGTGAGAGAGGGAGAAAGAGGGCCTGTTCGGCTGGTTGGTGAGGTCATGTGGTCAGGGCGCTGATGGAGGAGCAAGGCTGGCATTGTGGCAGTGCCGAGGCAGAACACTCCATCATACCGCATTAGGACCGAGCTACCTGCGTATGGAGATACATGCAAACTAGCTGCTGCCCTGAGACCTTCAAGATACGCTGCCCTTGCTCTCTCTCTCTCTCTCTCTCTCTCTCTCTCGCTCTCTGTCTCTCTCCAACCTGTGTCTGTTTTGCCATTATTCCTAAATATGAACTGTTTAGATGGTTTCTGCATCACAGTAAAATAAAATGTGCCCATGTGCTCTGCTGCTTTAGTCGACAGCCAAATGAGTGAGAATGAACATCAGCAGGCCAGAACCTAATGCAAATGAAGAGTAGATCAGGAGTGGATCAGTATCTTTTGGTTTTCATTTCTGCTTTCAACACAGATACAGTTCCCAAGGACAAAAACCATCACAATCTCTGGACAGAAAATTCATTCAGTTTGCAGAAAATGTAGAGGAACTAAAAGGTCTCATACCTATTCTGACAAAGAACTGGATCACAATTCAGGAACGAGACCATTAGAAAGTAGCAAAGCTTTTCAACTTTTTTGGGGGTGAAAAGAAAAAGTTTGGCAATGTAGATCATGAAGGGCTTATGTTGCCCTTTACAATATCAGTAGACACATAGAGAATGATCTGCACAAGAAATGGAAAAGAATACTATACGATTTATGTATGTATGAAACTGCATGAAGTTACATAAAGTTTTTCTAGTTATTTTGTATTTCGATACATTACCCATGTAAGAATGTAAGTAGCATACTGGTCCATTCTAACAATCTGTTTCCATATTTTCTCTTAAGTAATAACAGAAGAGACATCAACCCCATCATCATTTTTTCCAGCTTTCATTGGCTTCATTTTGACATGCACATAGCCTTATCTGTAATAAAGAGATGTGCAGGACGTTTAACACAGAGGTCATTAAGCCCAGTCACACAGTCATTAGTATTATCTAATCTCGAATCTGTGCAACAATATGGTCAAATGGAGGGAAAAACTGATGAAACTGCAAATAATGAAAAATAAAGCAGCAAGAGTTATATTACAATATTCGTACAGAACCAGCATACGTTGTAAATAAACTGCACAAAAAACTTGAATGGGTAAAGTTAGAAGACCCAGGTTGTGAAATTCATTTATAAAACAAAAGTATCCAGTTGGTCTCTACCATCAACTCGAGCAAGTAAAAGATAGAGAAAGTAATATTACAAGATATGCAACAAAATATATTTCAAACTACCCAGACCCTGACCGGAGAAACAGGGTTTAAAGCATGTAAATCTATTTCTTTTCTTTTTTTGAGTGAGGGGAATTCAGGGAGTTTTTAATATGTGTGATTGCATTTTGGTTTTATACTCTGAATTTGATTGATTTAGTTTTGTTTCATTCACAGGGCTTGATGTCTGTTTATTGGCAGGTAGAAAGCTGGCATTCTAACTATAGTTTGTTAAATTAAAGGCTGTCTCCAATATTGTATTGCAGATTGTAAAATAAATGATGTAATAAAAGAATGACCTAATACATGTAAGAATACCAAGTACAGCACTAGTGCATGTTCATATACAGTATTTTGATTGGCCCCAGAAAAAAATAAATACCGTATTTTTCGGACCATAAGGCGCACTTAAAATCCTTTAATTTTCTCAGTGCGTGTTAAAATGCGGTGCGTCTAATGTATGAATTAATTCTGGTTGTGCTCTCTGACCTAGAACCGATTGTAGATGGTACACGGCGCTCATAAATCTGTCAAAATGTTTTAGCACGGCCTTGGTAAGTTACGAAGCTTATGGCCACCGTAGTGCGCAGCATAGCGGAGTAATACGGTATGTGCTTCAGCATTAGGGTACGTGCATTCATTCATTTATTTTCGAAGCGGATTTCAAACTCAGCGCTATCGGTCACGCAGTACAACATGGACATAGAGCAGCTGCGAGAGAATTAAACATTAACGAATCAATGGTACGGAAGTGGAGGAAGCAAGAAGACGCCCTGCGCCAGGTAAAGACCAAACTGAGCTTCCGACGGAACTTAAGAGTTTTATTTCATTTAATGCGCCTTATAACCCAGTGCGCTTTATGTAAGAACATAGATCCGTTAGCAGTCGATCACTGATATCGCGTCTTATAATCCGGTGCGCTTTATAGCCCGAAAAATACGGTAAAAATGACAGAACCAGTTAAAAAATATTTGGGCAAGATTTGTTTATTGATGACTAACACTGTCATTGGCCATTTTGATAAGGTTCAAGTCCAGACAGTACATTTTGGCCGAGCCAGACAATTGTTTGTGTCTGATAAAGGGGAGGTTAGTCAGTTGATCATCCCCCCGGCACTGTGATAGACTGCTGCCCCATCCAGGGCATGCTTACACCTGCGCCTTGTGTTCTCTGGGATGGAGAGGAGCTGGCCCCTTGCATCCCTGGCCATGACAAGGAGGGCGGGAAACATGACAAAATAATTGTCATTCCTTCTTAATGTACTACGTAGAATGTCACTTGAATCAGTTCTCAGTGTTCATCCCTGTGTGATTGATTTACCCACGGTAAGTACGTAAGTACATTAGATAACAGCTTAGCGCTAACATTCGTCAAAGAAAATGGAGCTACATAGCAAAACTAAATGAATAAACATGGTCCAGGTAGACAATCCTAGGCTGAAAGCGTCTGCATAGGACACACCGTTTCATTGTCCTATGAATCTGGTTTATTTTACCACCCAGGACGTACCTCCCCTCCCTTTCTCCCACACTTCTCCCTTACTACAGAAAGAAAGAGATAGAGAGAGGGGTGGGTGTGTGAGGGGTAATGCCATCATTTTTGTTGCAGCCTTAATTTACTTCAGATATTAATATTTCAGGCTCTCTCTCTCTCTTTCTCTCTCTCTCGCGTGAGTGTGCTGATAGCTCTCACCCTTGCTGTTCCAGAGCTATAAATATTTTATCTTGCTTTATTGGTGAATGTTGTTTCTTACCCGAAAATCTTCTGTGAGTACAAAAAAACCTCCGTACTTTGCCTCATCCTTTCTTGCTCTCCTCATCCCCACACCTATTTTGCCCACAAGTGGCCATTTTTCCACTTACATGCTTCAGTGATGTTGCTAATCCCCAAAACCTAATCTCAATAACCAAACATGTTACCCAGCAAACGGATTCAAGTGTTGCTGGGGAACCAAGCAGCAGTGATTTGGGGACTCAGGCGGCGATTGCGGACGGTTCCATTAGTGACAGAATCTTAAGGAATTGAAGTTATTTACCTAACTAAAACAAGGAATCGGTTTTGTGAGAAGAAAGCGGCTGTATCTGTGTCAGTTGCAACTGACTAATTAGCAGCTCCACTGCAAATGCTAACAAAACCTCCCTCAAGCAATGTATACAAAGTAGGGTTGAAGGATTTGTACTGAAAAAAGACAAAAAAAAACAATGTAGGACAAGTAACTGAGTTAAAATAGCAATTGTACCATTGGTTATATGACATTGTTGGGGATAATGTGGTACAAAGTAAAATGACACAGTAAGCGAACAACTTTTAGTGTACTGAAGTAAGGTACAGCATGCCATGTTCCTGTAATCAAGTCTCATGTTTCTGAGCAAAAAAGCATTTACAACAACAGTATATTTTTGCTGTTTAGTGTCTGTGTACAGTGCCTTGCAAAAGTATTCGGCCCCCTTGAACTTTTCAACCTTTTGCCACATTTCAGGCTTCAAACATAAAGATATGAAATTGTAATTTTTTGTGAAGAATCAACAGCAAGTGGGACACAGTCGTGAAGTGGAACGAAATTTATTGGATATTTTAAACTTTTTTAGAAATAAAAAACTGAAAAGTGGGTCAAAATTACTCTGCCCCCTTGCGTTAATACTTTGTAGCGCCACCTTTTGCTGCGATTACAGCTGCAAGTTGCTTGGGGTATGTCTCTTTCAGTTTTGCCCATTCTTCCTTGCAAAACAGCTGGAGCTCAGTGAGGTTGGATGGAGAGCGTTTGTGAACATCAGTTTTCAGCTCTTTCCACAGATTCCCGATTGGATTCAGGTCTGGACTTTGACTTGGCCATTCTAACACCTGGATACGTTTATTTGTGAACCATTCAACTGTAGATATTGCTTTATGTCTTGGATCATTGTCTTATTGGAAGATAAATCTCCGTCCCAGTCTCAGGTCTTTTGCAAAAGGTGCAAAAGTTCAAGGGGGCCGAATACTTTTGCAAGGCACTGTATGTAAAAGTGCCTGTCTGTGAAAGTACATATCCTTGTACTTTCTAGTTGGTAAAGATTAATTTTAGATTGGATTTAGTTAAGTACATTGCATTCAAAATGCTTCACAAGCAGGTAATAATACATATAAAGAGAGTAATGAGACATTTTAGTATAACCCCAAATCAGAAAAAGTTGGGGCATATGCATTTTCCTTTTGATGATTTGGGGTTGTAAGTTATAGGTAGGGTGGCACAACCAGTACTATTTTAGAGGTATGGGCCATATTTAAATAGTGTCTTCTTTCACAAATGTTGATGAAAGTCGTACGAAAGTAAACTTTTCCTTAGACATCCTAGTTTTTGAGGAATTCTGTATCTGTAAAGCTGTCCATCTCATGGTCCCACCACTCCTGGCTACTGTCTCTTATCCAGACAGTTATTTGTTTATGTGTCTGCGAATTCGGATTCAGTTGCCGTACACTGTACATTAACATGAACAACAACTTTAGGTTAATAATTGTTACCATAAACTCTATTTTGCATGTTTACTTCTGGCATGCCAGGTGGCTCAACACTCAATATTGGCTTTAAAATGGGTAGTAAAAGCAAAACAAGTCATCATGTTCAATGCCAGGTGTTAGCAGGAGTGGGATAAAATTGTGGTGCCATGACCCTTCATACTGCTGCGGCATATCATGACTTTCTAGAGTGTTGTCACCTTTTGCGTAATAATGTTGGATATCCTTTCCTGTTTCAGCATGTCAAATGATCTTTGCACAAAGTGACATCATCAGTGCCAACTTCAGGAATGATTATGTGGCTGAAAGGAAGCTAATTTCCATGTTCTAAGCTGTCCAAAATATAGTGGGAAACCTTCTCAGAAGTGTGAAGGCTGATGTCTGTCCATTTGCTCTGTTATCAAAGTTAATCCACAGTTATGTTTATATTATTCAATAGTATACATGCATATCTGATTAACACAGCAGCTACAACTCCAAATCAGAAAAAAAGTTCCCAAAGCAAAATAGAAATATTTACTTTTACTTTCATTCGTTGCAGACAGAATGAACCCAACATATTTCATGTTTTGTCTGGCCAGCTTCATTTCATTTGTTAATATACACAGTATATTAACTAGTAAAGATCAAACCTTTGTTAAGCACTACAATATGGATGCACTACAACATTCACAAATGCCACTTACAACTTTACTGTGCAAAAAAGGAGCCTTATGTAACCACATCCAGATGCGGTGTCAACTTCTTTTGGTTTGGAGGCATCTGGGATGGACCGTCACACAGTGGAAATGTGTATTGTGCTCAGACGAATCAGTATTCCAGATATTTTTGGAAGAAATAGACACCTTTTGGACCGCTGGACCACAGACTAAAAGGACCTATCCTTTATATTATCAGCAGCAAGTTCAAAAGCCAAGGTCTGCCATGGTAAGGGGTTGTGTCAGTTCCCTTAACAAAGGTGATTTACACTTCTGTGAAGGCAGCATTGATGCAAAAATGTACATTGAGATTTTAGAGTAACATATGCTGCCTTCAGTACAACATCCAGAGACATCCACGCATTTTTCAACAAGACAATGCAAAACCACATGCTGCATACAATACAAAGGCATTGCTGCAGAAGAGGATACAGGTACTTGACTGGCCTGCCTGCAGTCCTAACCTGTCCCCAATAAAGAATGCGTGGAGACTTTTGAAACGAATAATGCAACAACTACAATCCTGTACTGTTGCATTTACACTAACATTTACAGCATTTAGCAGACGCCCTTATCCAGAGCGACTTACAACTGATACAGTCTTACAATCCAAGCAATTGTGGGTTAAGGGCCTTGCTCAAAGACTCAACAGTGGCAGCTTGGCAGAGGTGGGATTTGAACCCTGGACCTTCTGCTCCATAGTCCAGTACCTTACCCGCTAGGCTACCACAGTCCACAGTGCACATGTTAAGACATGTTTGCAAGAAGAATGGGAGGAAATAATCACATTTCAAAGTGGTAAATGCTTTTACCCTCCCAACCTTTTTTTTGGTATGTGTTGCAGGCCTGAAATACAAGAATGGATGTTTATTAACAAATTAAATGAAGTTGAGTAGACAAAACATGAAACATTTTGGATTCATATTGTCCTCACTGAAAATTACATATAAGAAACACTGTTTATTTTTTACTAACAACCCCAACGTTTTCTGATTTGGGATTGTAATTTGGAGGGTATGTGTACTGCCTAAAACATTGTGCTGGTTCTAACACCAGCATAGAGTCAGTTGTAAAGGGGGATTCCTTGGGCTTGCTTCTTTCTTTTTGTTTAGGTTGTACTCCCTCAGCTTGGTGGATGAACTGTCTATTTTCAGCATGGCAGATGAAAGGTGAAAGACAATACAACAATTTGTACCCGAGAGCCCCGCTTCCCCAACAAACTCTCCCCCTCGCTCTCTTTCTAGATCTTATCCTTCTGTTAAGTATTTACTATAATAGACCTCAGATGAGGCATCGGCACTGAAGCATCAAATGCAAGTTCATTAACTCTCTCCTTCTGCTGAGGATCTCTCTTTTCTCCACTCATCCATAATGTGCTTTTCCTGCCTCAGTCATTACCTTTCACTCTGCTGTGTGCGTGCGTGTGTGTGTGTGTGTGTGTGTGTGTGTGTGTGTGTGTGTGTGTGTGTGCACATGTTATTTACATCTCACCACCGCAGAGCCACAGCACTCTCTTATGGTTTTGCACATTGCATAAAAGAGCTAAGGCAGGACGCTGGGGACGTACCTATGGAGGTGCCTTTAAAGAGATGCACAAAGTGTCAACTCAACACACACACACACACACGCACACACAATCAGGAACGAACACGCATGCACTTACACTCACTCAGAGCAGGAGGAGGGAAAACACAGGGCAATAAGCAATTTGTGTAGTTGGAATTGGATTGTACTGAGGTCCAATCCTCACAGATCAGTGACTGCTGGTAAGGGCTGGTGAGGGTCCACATGTCCTAGCAACAGCCCCGCCCCAGCCTGGTGGGAGGTCATATTGAAATGAGTGCTGTCTCTAAGAGACTTTACTGCCTCTGACCAATTGTGTGTACGGGTATGTTTTTAGCTTCTTCTGGGGACCAAACGGGCCATAACGATATAAATTACACACACACACACTGTATATATATATATACACACACAGAGGTGTATGTAAAACATTATATATTTAAAAATGTCAACCAATTCAATATGCCACTATGTTTTCTTGGTTGCCACAGGATGCAATCATGGGTGTACCCAACAGGACCAATCAAAGTTGCTCATTAGAATGGATTCTGTCTACATTCCAGGATAACTTTTCTGGTGATATTTTGATGGGTTTGGTAATGTGAGCTTATTTACAAACACACAAGAAATCTGACCAATCAGATTTATCATCACTATGGGGTCTGGTCCATAGTGGTCTAACCCTTCTTAGCATATTGAAGAAGGTGCTATGTACTCGTCATTCATAAATAAACATGACTATTTATGCACATGCTAATTTGTCTTGATAACGTTAAAATGGTGACTTGCAAGAAAACTTGCAATAATTCAACAAGATCAGTCAAGTCTACCTGCAAAGTAATAAACCATGGAGTATGGACTTCAAATAAGCCCAAACAAACAGGTGAGTTTGGTGTTTACTTAATGTTTTGGCTGCCTGGGAATACTGTGTACATAATAAATGAGTTATCTTACTTTGTTGAATGGTTGTACTTTAGGGATTTGTGGATTATTTTTGTTACACAGCGAAATAAGCTATGAAAAATAGGAAATCGTAATTTGTATTTGCAATTGTGGGCTGTTGATCTGTATTTTGAAATCCATACAATAAATTCAAGTCAAGTCTAAGTCTATACATGCATATATACTGAAACATGAAGCGTGTTAGTCTATAAGCTAGGCCTTATTTTAGCCACACCCCTGCATTTTAGACCAGGAAGTAAGACTGCACCCCTGACCTCATGGCCACTGTTGAGTAGTTAGATCACAGATGTTTGCAGTAAACATGATATGAAGTCATTAATAACCAATTTCATTCTAATTTGGAACCAGTCAATCCCGGAAACACTGACTTAGCACAAGAATACAAACTGAACTAACACACACTTAGTATATTGTGTCTACAACTGTGCTGTGAATTATGTTTTTATATTTCAGAAGGTTTGAGTCGTCCTGGATTTCTTTACTGAAGTTGATGTTTATTATAAACATAGAATTGTTTAACAGTAATCAACAAAAATATGCCATAAAGATAGTAATACTCATCTTTGTGCTTATTTCTGCTTGCTGACCAAATCGTCATGGCCCTGCACCAGCTTCGTCCTCCACCCTGTACACCCCCAGCCCTCTCTGATGTGGGTTCTCTGCTCATTTGACTACTCATTTAAAAGCACCAAGTGCCCACTGTGATCCAATATGGGGCTGAGGCAGGGGGCTCGAGGAAACCCGCAGCGGGAAAGAGGAACAAAAAAGAAAAATAAAATCCCTAGAACAACATGCCGAGGAGGGAAGGAAAATAAAAAGAGGAGTGGAGAGTGCCTGGGTGTTGATGAGAGCCATCTTCAAACGTCTCGTTTCGTTCTTGCTTCAGCCTTTTTCCTGGTTCGTCCAGTGTGTGTATGGTGGAGGTTGTCTGTCATTATAGGGATTCTCCATTGGCATAATATTGTTATAGTTAATTAATGCTACAGCATTCTATGCTCCACTCATTTTTACTACAGGTATACATATATTTCACTCCATTCTATTTCACTGTGCTATAGTCCCCTAATTTCTACAGTGTTCTACAACCCCAAATCCGAAAAATGTTGGGACAGTATGGAAAATTTGAATAAAAAAACACACACAGTGTTTCTTACATTTACTTTTTCTTTTATTTCATTGCAGGCAGTATGGACCTGAGATATTTCATGTTTTGTCGGGTCATTTCATTTGTTAATATTTGTTAATATCTTTGATCACTCAGACGACACTGTATCAAGGATCATATAGAACCGATGATAGAACCGCATTGGCAAGGGATTAATTTGGCAAACCTTTGTCAAGCCCTACAATACAGAGCTACATTCACAAATGCCACTTAAAACTTTACTGTGCAAAAACAAAAGCCTCATGTCAACCATGTCCAGTTATATCTTAGATGTCTCTGAGCCCAGAGAAGTCGACGTTGCTTCTGGACATGGTTGACATGATATGATATAAGTGACATGATATATATATATATATACCACTCAATTCTATGACATTTAGAGCATTTAGCAGACCCCCTTATCCAGAGCGACTTACAAGTTGTACAGTCTTACAATCCAAGCAATTGTTGGTTAAGGGTCTTGCTCAAGGACCCAACAGTGGCAGAGGTGGGATTTGAACCCTGGACCTTCTGGTCCATAGTCCAGTACCTTAACCGCTAGGCTACCACAGTCTTCTATGAGATACTGGTCCACTCTATTCCATTCCTCTATATTCCTTTCCATTCCACTCTGCTATATTCCACTTCATTCCATTTCAAACTATATTCCACAGCATTCTGCTATACTCCATTGTACTATATTCCATTTCGTTCCAATCTACTATATTCCACTCATTTCTGTTCCATTCAGCAATATTCCACTCCAGTTCCACTCCATTCCAATTCTATTAGACTGCTTTATGCAGACCAAATAATATGCGTAAATGTGGTATGCTTCACCTTTGCTATCAGAAATGTTTCATGTAAATATACAGTAAGAGATATCTGTCCATTTTCTTACAGCAAATCGTTGGCTGAGGGGAGGATAAAAACCTATTTATTTTGAAAAAATGTACATTGCCATACATTCCAGTAGCTTCTGTTCTTCTGTTTCATCTTTAGATCCATGACTGAGCAGCTAAAAGTACTTTCTTCTTTTTTGCTTGAAGACAGAGCGCTTCTTTCGTATGTACTGAGAAAAGTCTATTGGGTACACCTATCTTGTGTCTAAATATGCAGCAATCTCCCCCCCTCTCTCTCACTCACACACACATACACTTTTGTCTAACTATATTTGTGGGGACAATACATTGACATAATGTAGCTACCTATTGCTACACCTAACCCGTACCTTAACTCCAGTAACCTAAAACAAATATTTTGGATCTATTAGTTTTTCAAAAGAAAATTGGACTGCCTGGCCTGGAAACATAGGCGTCCTGGACCAACCACTCTAGAAGGCGTTTGAGCTATTGCCCTCAGGCCGTCGTTTCAGGGCACCTGTTCGGAGGACTAAAAGACTCCATGTCTGTTTGCCGAGTGCTATTGCTATGCTTAATGGCAACTAGCACTCTGGCTGCATTCCTTCTATTACTCTGGCACATTTGCACTCTTGATATTTGCACTTGGTATGAATTTCCATTTTCCTGTTCTACTTTTGTGATTTGTGTTTCATTGTTAATGTTGTCGATGTTTGTTACTTTGTATTCTGACATTATGCGAACTCTTGCCGCATAACAATATTTCCCTAGTGGGACAATAAATATAACCTTGAACCTTGGAGTTGACGTTTATCTTTCTATCACTGTGGGGAGTCTCCACTGATATAATCTTACTGCAGCGAAATAATGTTACATCTACACACAATACCAACCTTACCCTCAATAACTTAAAGCAAATCTTTTGGCTCTTTGGACATTTGGTCTCCACAATGATATATAAACTTGAACCACTAACACACACACACACACACACACACACAAAGACGTTGTTTGGACTTTCCAATGACATGAATGACAACTAGGGACTATGGCAGCTAATTTATGCTTAACCTTCACCTACCCCTAACCCTAACCTTAATTTCAGTAAGCTAGAGCAAGTCTTTTTGGAAAAAAGTTGCCATTTTTTGTAAATAATGAAAAAGTTGCAGTTTAGGTAAAACATACAACAACAACAAAAAAAACTGTTTTCTGCTTGTGGCTCAGCAAATTGTCCCCACAAGGTAACAGATGTCATATCTTTCTATACATGTACAGTGGTGCTTGACAGTTTGTGAACCTTTTAGAGTTTTCTATATTTCTGCAGAAATATGACCTGAAATATAATCAGAAATTCACACATATCTTAAATGTAGATAAAGAGAACCCAGTTAAACAAATGAGACAAAAAATATTATACTTGGGACATTTATTTATTGAGGAAAATGATCCAATATTACATATTAGTGAGTGGCAAAAGTATGTGGATTAGCAGTTAATTTTGAAGGTGAAATTAGAGTCAGGTGTTTTCCATTAATGGGATGACAATCAGGTGTGAGTGGGCACCCTGTTTTATTTAAAGAACAGGGATCTATCAAAGTCTGCTCTTCACAACACATGTTTGTGGAAGTGTATCATGGCATGAACAAAGGAGATTTCTGAGGACCTCAGAAAAAGAGTTGTTGATGCTGATAAGGCTGGAAAAGGTTACAAAACCATCTCTAAAGAGTTTGGACTCCACCAATCCACAGTCAGACAGATTGTGTACAAATGGAGGAAATTCAAGACCATTGTTACCCTCCCCAGGAGTGGTCGACCAGCAAAGATCACTCCAAGAGCAAGGCGTGTAATAGTTGGCGGGGTCACAAAGGACCTCAGGGTAACTTCTAAGCAACTGAAGGCCTCTCTCACATTGGCTAATGTTAATGTTCATGAGTCCACCATCAGAACAACAATGGTGTACATTGCAGAGTTGCAAGGAGAAAGCCACTGCTCCCCAAAAAGAACATTGCAGCTCGTCTGCAGTTTGCTAAAGATCACGTGGACAAGCCAGAAGGCTATTGGAAGACAGATGAGACCAAAATAGAACATTTTGGTTTAAAAGAAAAGCGTTATGTTTGGAGAAAGGAAAACACTGCATTCCAGCATAAGAACCTTATCCCATCTGTGAAACATGGTGGTGGTAGTATCATGGTTTGGGCCTGATTTGCTGCAACTGGATCAGGACGGCTTGCCATCATTGATGGAACAATGAATTCTGAATTATATCAGAGAATTCTAAAGGAAAATGTCAGGACATCTGTCCATGAACTGAACACACACACATTGTTCACGTCATCTTGGTTGCAACTTTCAATAGACATAATGATTACCGTAGCTAATTAATGCCTAACCTTAACCTTTGTGGCCTAATGGAGATCTTTTGATTTCTGTGAAAAGAACTGTTTTCCCCTTGTGGATCGGCAAATTGTCCTCACAAGGTAACGAATGACAGACTTTTTTATACTTGGGAGGACTTGATACATAAACATGACCACACACACACACACACACACACACACACACACACACACACACATTATTATTAGTGCTAAATGAAGAGGCAACATTGCACTCATACGATCAAAATGCTATATCCTCTGAAAAGGTGTTCTCGCTTCTGAAGCTATCATGCTTAAAAAAAAAAAAAGAAAACACTTAAAGCCCATGTTGATATTCACTCATGTATTGAGTTCCTAAATGCTTTAATCTTCACCTAATAAAAGGCCAGTTCTGAAAAGGGTATGTCAAAGATTCCATTCTGTAGCATCGTGGCCAGGCTCATTCCCTCACACACTAAGCTTTGGAGATGAACACATGCGAAAAAAAAAAAAAAACAGTGTATGCAATTCAAGTTTTTCAGGGCTAGGTAGAACTGCAGCAGCAAGCAAAATAACGGAGCCCCACAGAGAGGAGCATATGCAAAAACCGCCACCATATAATAGCCTGCATATATCCTTGGGATATAAAGAGAGAGCCAGTGGTGAATACAAAAGAAGGAGTTTTACCCAGTGCTGAGCAAACCCCTGCGGCCTCTCTGCTCCGCTAATGCTAACAGCAGGGCACTGGGGCACAAGGCTCTGAATAGCTGTAGCCCTCTACAGTGGAGAAAGTGTGGCGGCCTCAATCCTCTGTTAAGCCTCATCCCCAGTGTAATGACTCACCTATCGTCTCTTTTCCTTATCATAATGTAGGCCATGTTGTCTTCCCCATTCCACACCGACCATTCAATTAGCCCCCATTTCCATAGTAATTGAGGGGAACGATAGAGGGGTCAGCCATGACAAGGGGATGAGAGGTGCCCGACAAGACTTTGCTAAAGTGCTCTGTCTGAGTCAGAATGCAGGTAGAGTCTCTAATATTGTTACTACTGTTTCTAAATACAGTTCAGTTTGCAGGCGAATGATGCTATAATGTCATAAATGTCAACTGCTTACAGTCACACCAAAAGGAGCCTGGGCATAGCCTGGTGCTACTGAAAATTGTCGTTACGTTCAAGTTTATAAGCTACTAATAGTTGTGGCAGCACAGAATCAGTTAGATTTCTTATATTATAGTTTGTACAACTTACAGTACATGTGCAAACCTGAAAATGCAAAATTTGCAATACAATTATTTCTGTTATTTTGCATTAAATATTTAAATACTGAATTCCATTTTTAGCTTAGCCTTTTTGTTGTTTTTGGACCTGTCATTCTCACTTCAAAGACTAACTGCCTTTAATGTAAACAACACTACCCAATTGCTGATGTTGTAGGTAGCACATTTTTTGGTAACACTTTTTTAGGGGCAAAAACATAATGAAGACATAATGTTTTAGAAATGCTTAACATTCATGTTCTATCTTAGTTTAACATTTAGCTAATTTAACAAACATCCTTATCCAGAGCGAATAACAATTGGTACAAGCTTACAATACAAGCAATTATAGGTTAAGGTCACAACAGTGGCAGTGGTCGGTTTTGAACCCTGACCTTTCTGGTCTATACTCCAGTACCTTAACCACCAGGCTACCATAGTTCCTTAGGGCTCTTCCTTAGTTCTCACGAATTCATAAATTGCTCCTGCATGAAGGCATGTCATGATTTATAGTCATGGGACTGTGGTAGCCTAGTGGTTAAGGTACTGGACTCTGGCCCAGAAGGTCCAGGGTTCAAATCCCACCTCTGCCAAGCTGCCACTGTTAGGTCCTTGAGCAAGACCCTTAACCCACAATTGCTTTGATTGTACCAATTGTTAGTCGTTCTGGATAAAGGCATCTGCTAAATGCTGTAAATGTAAATGCTGTAAATGTAAATGTCGGGTGACAGTGGCAGCTTGGTAGAGGTGAGATTTGACCTACTGGTCCATAGTCCAGTACCTTCACCGCTAGGCCACCACAGTCCAATAATCCAAGTCTTATACAGTCTTATAATCCAAGCAATTGTGAGTTAAGTGTTAAGTCCTGCAGTTAAGGACCCAACAGTGGCAGCTTGGTTGAGGTGGGATTTGAACACTTGAACTTCTGGTCCATAGGCCAGTACCTTAACCACTAGGCCACCACATGATGACTCATGACGTATTACGTGCATGAATTAATGATTACTCACTCAAGAAATACTTCATGAATTAATGTTATTTCATGTACCCTTTTAGTAAAGTGTTTTCCATTTTTCTAACATGAGCATTGACAAATAAGTCCAAAAAACCTTGTGTGTTTAAGGTGGTAATAATTTCAGGCTCGTGCAGATGGCATTGCATGAAGATGATCGGGCTATAAATACCGGAGTGTGCGACAGGATTCATAGATTGAGTAGAGGTGGAACAGTGCAGTGACAGTCTTGTTTGATGTGTGGAAAATGTATTGCATTTGGGCATACCAAAGGCCACAGTGTAAAGGAAGTAGCTGAATCGGCAGGTTTATTGAAGCATGTTTTGGAACGTGTTGCAGGCATCACATTCAAAATGAGTAAATATTTGCAAAAAACAATAAAGTTTATCCATTTGAACATTACATATCTTGTCTTTGTAGTGTATTTAATGGAATATAGGTTGAAAAGGATTTGCAGATCATCGTATTCTGTTTTTATGTATGTTTTACACAATGTCCCAACTTCTTTGGAATTGGGGTTGTACTTTTAACTCTACTACATTTAAGTAAAATCTGTCATTCATTTTGGCTTACGTGTGCATAAAAACAACATCTAAAAGCGAAAGAAGTGAGCATCAGGCACACCAATTAGGGTATAGCACAGACTTTGTTTTAACCTGTTGGACTAATTAATGAAAATCTGTTAAAAGATTGATGTACCAAGGGTGACAGAAGAGTCTTTTCAGCTAAAACTAATTGATTAAAAGCAAGATTCTTGTTACAAAAGTGATAATAAGACATAATAAATCATGATACCTTTACTTTCGATAGGCCTACTTAAGTACAGGCAAATACTTTAGTACTTTTACTCAAGGGAGGACCTTTACTGGAGTAATATTTTACCTTGGTCAGCTCTACTTTTACTCAAGTACATGTAGTGTCATTAAGATTTCCCTTTGTTTTGTTTAGGGGATTCACATCAAACCTTTAAAACTGTCAGCAAACTATTATTAATTCTCCACCATACCAAAGGACTTTGCATTCAATCCAGATTCCCAAATACTGAAGTGTTATTTATTGCTCCAGAAAGCATTCTCACCTCTGGTACCTTTTGTACATAGGCGGCCTGGAAGTCCATAAACTGCCAGACAAACAGTGCTTGAGCTGGTATTACTTCTTGAGGCAGTTTGAAACAGACAGACAGACAGACTATTATTAGATACTAAACGTTTTCAGACCTTGACAGGCCTGTTTTGCGAGCTTGTCTGTCCTGTCACTTCTAAGATAGGAGAGCGTTGATGAATTAAAGGTGTCATCCTGTGATAGCACAACATAGCATAGCCTACCTTATACATGCTTAACAGACATACTGTACATTAATCTATAGTTGGGCAAAATCATTAACACAGAGCTTATTTTATAATAAAGTCTCGGATATCTCATGTAATGTATTGAATAATGTATTGAAAGTGAAATACAAAAATATAATCTTTATTGTTATGACCACTGCTTATCCTCACTACATTTCCCATCACTCCCGCCATGTCACGTACTGAAGATTTCCTCATTTAGCACTGCAGAGTGTGTGAGAGTATCATAATTCAACATTCTTGGTATGGTTTTTGCTGAATATGGATTTAAGTGTACTATCGTATTCCCTATATCTTAAAAAGTTTAAAAACCGGACTGTTGTAAAATGGTGACTATCTGTATTTGTCAAAAACAAAATATACAATATGTCTCTTCTCACCCTGCATAAATATGATTTGTGTTTCCATAACAGGTCAGATGAACTATTACAGCAATCACATCCAAATTTGTAAATATTGTAGTTCTTATCTTGGACCTGTCAAATCTACTTATGAAGCCCAACCTTGCTTTAAATCGTAAGTCGGAATCCTTCCAATTCTGATACATTTTTGTAATTAAAACTCTCCTTCTGACTCAGTTTAGGTTTATTACCTTCACTGTCTCAGGTTCAGTGCCAGCACCACTACCAAACTGCTTTACGGTTCTAGTCCTGTGCTTGGCAGTTCCTGCCTGGCGTGACTCAGAGAGAGAAAGAGAGTGAAAGGGAGCGAGCGAGAGAGGTGAAGAGAGGTTGAAGGGAGGGGTTAGAACATAGAGAGGAAGGGGAAACAGGGGATTGCATGCAGATGCAAGGCCCTTCTCGTTTACAAATATGCAAATACTGTTGCCTTTGTGATATGCAAATGAGAGATTACAGACCGCTAATTAGGGTCAAAAGAACTGTTCTCATCAATTAGGGGGAATAAAAAATGATACCCCGATCAGCTAGCTCTCCAACCCAACCCCCTCCCTTCCCTGACATACACACTCTTGCCAGTACTGTCTTGAAAATGGAACCACAAAGCAAAGGAGGCATGCGAGAGGTGGAAGACATTGGTTCCAACAGACAAGCTTTTGAAGGCCCGCCGTCCTTCTGTTTCTTCGTCTCGTCTTCCTCTGTGCTGTGTAGCTTACCTGTAGTAGCAGCAGCGTGCTGCAGGAAGAGAGAGGGCAGGATTTGCATCCTAATGGCCTCAGCCTCCTGGCCCCTGAGGCATGGCCCCCTGCATCACCCAGAGATCAATTAGAGCTGCCCCACCGCCAGCCTCCGCCGCCTTTCTCTCTCCTCTGCTTCCCTACATTTCACATTCATCCCTTATTCTCTGCTCAGCTCTCTCATATTTATCCTACTGTTTTATTAGTCCAACATCCAGTCCTGCTTTCTTTCTCCTGCCTCATCTTTGCCACCCCTTGATCTACCTTTTCTCAGCACCTCTTGATCTGATCTTCTTCCACTAGTGACAGTAAAGATGACACTGGTAAGAGGCAGCACGCTCCTGTCCTGCAGTATTACTTCAGTGCCCCAGTCTGCTAATAGAGCTCTTCTTTATCTTTATCCTCCTCTCTGCCAATCACACTTTTACCCAAGCATACAACAAACACATCATGTCGTTCAGGTGTCACTGATCCAGTGGATCCACACACCTAGTTTTTCACCTTGAGAAACCTTTGGCACTGAACCAGTATCAGTTTCAATTGACTATTCAGTTTCCATACACTGTTATTGTACTGCCTCACATCATGCATGTAGACCAAACAAAAAAGGGTCTGGTTTGTTCACTTTCAGTTTCTTCCATCGAACGCAGTGTTGTGAAGGTTTGTTACTTCCATAAATGTTTTATTTTTTTTAGAACAGGTCAGCACAAGGCAGATGTAAAGTCAGAGACTGCAACTGTTATTGCTGCAGGGTTTGTCTTAGTCATCACTAGCAGATCTTATTCAGAACGACTTACAAATATGTTAAGTTCTTACTACATTTATTTAAAGAAACATTAAGTTACAATCTATGCAGTTGTGGGTTAAGGGCCTTGCTAACTGATCCAACAATGGCAGCTTGGCAGATGTAGGATTTAAATTTATTTAAAACCCTGGAAAAAAAAAAAAAAAAAAACAAATCCCAAATCCTGTAGTTTTGTCTTATATGACTTTTACAGTGAGGAAAAGTATTTAGTCAGCCACTGATTGTGCAAGTTCTCTACTTAGAAAGAAGAGAGAGGTCCATAATTTTTTCATCATAGGTACACTTCCACTATGAGAGACCAAAATGAAAAAAAAAATCCAGCACAAATCCACATTGTAGGATTTAAGTAAGGAATTTAATTATACAATCATGGTGGAAAATAAGTATTTGGTCACCCACAAACAAGCAAGATTTCTGGCACTACACAGACCTGTAACATCTTTTTAAAGAAACTCTTCTGTCCTCCACTCGTTACCTGTATTAATGGCAAACCTGTTTGACCTTGTTATCTGTATAAAACGACACCTGTCCACAGCCTCAAATAGTCCAGACTCCAAAACTCAACCATGGCCAAGATCAATGAGCTGCCGAAGGACACCAGGAAGAAAACTGTTAGACCTGCACCAGGCTGGGAAAAAGTGAATCTACACAAGGCAAGCAGGTTTGGTGTTGAATAAATCAACTGCTGGGGAGCATTCTACCTCCTTTCCTTGCACCTCGTCCTCCCCTACGCCTCCCCTTACTCCCCTACTTCGTTCCAATTCCTTCCCCTCATTGTAAGAAAATGGAAGTCATACAAGACCATTGATAATCTCCCTCGATTCTGGGGCTCCACGCAAGATCTCATCCCGTGGGGTTAAAATTAATCATGAGAACAGTGAGGAAAATCCCAGAACTACATGGAGGGAGGGACCTGATGAATGACCTGCAGAGAGCTGGGACCAAAGTAACAAAGGCTACCATCATAAACACACTACGGGAGGAGAGGGACTCTTCAGATCCTGCAGTGCCAGGTGTGTCCCCCTGCTTAGAAGCCAGTACATGTCCAGGCCGTTCTGAAGTTTGGCAGAGAGCAGCATGGGATGATCCAGAAGAGGATGGGAGAATATCATGTGGTCAGATGAAACCAAAATAGAACTTTTGGTAAAAACTCAACTCGTCGTGTTTGAAGAATGCTGAGTAGTGCATCCCAAGAACACCATACCTACTGTGAAGCTATGGGGGGATGGAAACATCATGCTTTGGGGCTGTTTTTCTGCAAAGGGGACAGGACGACCTGATCCGTGTTAAGGGAGGAGGGAAGAATGAACGGGGCCATGTATCGTGGAGATGTTAATCCAAAACCTCCTTCCATCAGTGAGAGCATTGAAGATGGAACGTGGCTGCATTCCAGCATGAACAATGACCCAAACACACCGCTCGGCAACGAAAAGAGTGGCTCCGTCAAGGTCCTGGAGTGGCCTAGCCAGTCTCCAGACCTCAACCCCATAGAACATTGTGGAGGAAGTTGAAAGTCCGTGTTGCCCCCAAAAAAAAACCAAAAACACCATGCTCTAGAGGAGATCTGCATGGAGGAATGGGCCAAAATATACAGCTACAGTTGTGTGCAAACCTGGTGAAGACTTACAGGAAATGTTTGACCTCAGTCATTGCCAACAAAGGTGATGTTACAAAGTATTGAGTTGAACTTTTGTTATTGACCCAATACTTATTTTCCACCATAATGTACAATTACAGTTCTTTAAAAAATTAAAAAATTGGTCCTCTCATAGTTGAAGTGTAGCTATGATGAAAATTACAGACCTCTCTCATCTTTCTAGTAGTAGGAGGAACTTGCACAAATCAGTGGCTGACTAAATACTTTTTTGCCCCCACTGTATACATCCATCCGCATTTCAGACCTGCAACACATTCCAAAAAAAAATTGGGACAGGAGCAATTTAGGGCTGCTAGTTAGGTCAAAAACTAAATAATGATGTGATACCAAACAGATGATGTCAACAGGTGATTATAATCATAACTTGGTATGAACACAGTTTCCCCAAAAGTCTTGGAGAAGCAGTAATGGGCAGACAAGCTTCCGTTTTTTTTTACACAACAAATGTGTAAGAAAATTATTGAAATGATTAGAAACAATCGGCAATGAAATATTCGAAGGGGTTTACATATTTATCTCTCTACTGTGCATAATATCACTAAGTGATTAAAGGAATCTGGAGGGATTTCAGTGCTTAAAGGGCAAGGACGTAAGCCTAAACTGAGAGCGTGTGATCTCTGATCCTTCAGACGACATTGCATCAAGGACCATTATTATTCAATAGCTGATAGAACCACATGTACAAGGGATTAATATGGCAAACCTTTGTCAAGCACTACAATAGTTACATTCACAAATGCCTTTTACAACTTTACTATCCAAAAAAAGAAGCCTTATGTTAACCATGACCTGAAGCGGGGTCGACTTCTCTGGGCTTGGACCATCACACAGTGGAAATGTGTATTGTGACCAGACCAATCAGTATTCCAGTATTCCTCTTATTTGAAAGAAATGGACCCTGTGTGCTAGAGACCAAATATGAAAAAAAACATCCAGACTTCTATCACTGACAAGTCCAAAGGCCAGGGTCTGTCATGGCATGGGGTTGTGTCAGTGCCCTCTGCATAGGTAATAAACAAAACATGAAAGACATGGTCAAGACATTCCAGTCACAATCACAGCTTCTAACCTGGGTGTCTTAGTTTTGAAACTCACATGAAGTGTCTGTACGAAGCTTAATTTTATCACATAAAATCGTCTCCACACTGTTCTTCTCTAACATTGCCTGATGCAGAAAGGCTTGTCCATGGCTTTGTCTCATCAAGATTGGACTAATGCGATGCACTCAGTAGTGTCTCCAACCACGTGTATCTAGAAGCTCCACTATATATAAAAGCTGTGCAGCTTAAATCCTGATGAGAAAATGGAAAAGCATGAACATAATCTCCAGTTTTACATTCTTTGCACTGGCATCCAATCACCTGCAGAATTGGCTATACATTTTTTCTCCTAACATTTCAGTGTATTCATGGAAATGCAGTTTTATACCTTGTGGAACTTCCTGAGCCACATTAGTCAAGGTGCAATCTTAGGTCTGATGCAAGCCAGTTTCCAAGAGCTAAACTTTTTATACAATGGATGACCAAGCTATCTGTTTGGTTGCCTTCCCAACCACTTGACAGTTGCACAGACAGGGAGATATTTTAAACTTGTCTTTTATGTTCAGGACAGCTTTTTTCTGAGTTATTTTCTACTATCCTAATATTTTGTTGTTTAGTTGACCACAGCTCTTAGAGTGCTCAAGGAGAAGCCGAAGATGTTATAATACTGTCTAATACTACACATAAAATGGTAGGGATGAATAGAGCAAATATAATGCTGGCAGGCAGACAGGTGGCAGAAGGTTATGGGAAATATTGAATCAATAATAATAATAATAATAATAATAATAATGATGGACAGAAAAGATAGCAGAACTAGCCAAGCACTCTGTAATCCACACTACCCTGGTTCATCCAGTGATTTCCCTACTGTGAATGCAGGGATCCATGACCATTGTTTTCCATACACAAGGCTTCCCACTGTAAAGAAGGAAAGAAAAAAGGTGAAGGATGGATTAAAAGGTTAGGAGGAGAGCAGGCAGCTGTGTGTTTGCTCTGTCTTTCATTGGCAGCATCATTATGAGAGGCATGCTGCAAGGTGAAGCTGGAGGTCTGGGCAGTGTGGAGTAAGTCTCCATAAAAAGAGGCTCCCAACTCCAACTCTACCCGACTCTCAATTACTGTCCTCCTGCCAACACACTGTCACCTCTGGAGAGAAGAGAGAGAGGAGAGAGAGAGAGAGAGAGAGAGATTTTTGCAAGCATTTTCCATTGTATCTATTACTTTACTTTAATATATATTTATTGAGGAAAATGAATCCAATATTACATATTAGTGAGTGCCAAAAAGTATGTGAACCTTTGATTTCAGTATCTGGTGTTGTGACACCCTGCTGCAGCAATAACTGCAACCTAAATGTTTTTTCTGCAACGGTGATCAGTCCTGCATACTGGCTTGGAGGAATTTTAGCCCATTCCTCTGTACAGAAACAGCTTCAGCTCTGGGATGTTTGGTGGGTTCCGCACATTAGACTGCTCGCTTCAGGTCATCCACACCAACATTTCGGTTGGATTAAGGTCAGAGGACTTTGACTTGGCCATTCCAAAACATTTGAACTTTATTCCTTCTTTAAAAAACCATTCTTTGGTAGAAGACTTGTGGTGCTTAGGGTCGTGTCCTTGCTGCATGACCCTCCCTTTTCTCTTGGGATTCAGTTTCAAGGACCGATGTCCCTGAGTTTCCTTTAGAATTCTCTGATTAATTCAAGAATTCATTTGTTCCATCATGATGGCAAGCCTCCTGGTCCAAGCAGCCAAACAGGCCCAAACCCCTGATACTACCACCACCATGTTCACAGATGGGATAGGTTCTTATGCTGAATGTATGGCAGACACCAACAACCGAACATAACACCAACACCAACAAATTCTATTTTGGTCCTCATCCGTCCACAAAACATTCTTCCAATAGCTTTCTTGCTTTTCAACGTGATCTTTAAGCAAACTGCAAGATGAGCAGCAATGTTCTTTTTGGAGATCAATGTTTTCCCCTCCTTGCAACCCTGCCATGCACACCATTGTTGTTCAATATTCTTCTTATGGTGGACTAATCACATCAGCCAATCAGCCCTGTGATGAAGCCTTCAGTTGCTTAAGAAGTTACCCTGGGGTCCTTTGTGAGCTCACCAACGATTCAATAGCTTGCCTTCTTGGAGTGTCTTTGTTGGTCGACCACTCTTAGGAGGGTGACAATGGTTTTTGAATTGCAAAAGGGGGAGGAGAAAATCCATTTTGTACCTAATATGTCCTGACTGTTGATTGGTGTAAAAGTCCAAACTCTTTAGAAGATGTTTTGTAACCTTTTCCAGCCTGATGAGGCATCACAACTCTTTTCTGTGGTCCTAAGAAATCCCTTTGTTCGTTCCATGATTTCACCTTCCACAAACATGTGTTGTGAAGAGCAGACTTTGATAGTCACTTTCTTTAATAAAACAGGGTGCCCACTCACACCTGATTGTCATCCCTTGATTGAAACACCTACTCTAATTTCACCTTCAAATTAACTGCTAATCCAGAGGTTCAATACCTTTCCACTCACTAATTGTAAAGATTGGGTCATTTTTCCTCAATAAAAAAAAAATGACCAAGTATAATATTTTTGTGTCATTGCTTTTTATCTCCTTTTAGGACTTGTGTAAAAATGTGATGATGTTTTGGGGTCATATTTCATACAGAAATATAAGAAAATTTTTACAGGGTTCCCAAACTTTTAAGCACCATATATATATATATGTGTGTATATATACATCCCAAAGGTGCTGTACTGGATTGAGATCTGAGATCTCTGGTGACTGCAGAGGCCATTTAATCATGGTGAACTCACTGTCATGTTCAAGAAACTAGCCGATCATTCATCATTCAGAGCAATATAAAGAACTCCACAATATTTCTCCATAATAAAACTGATAGTGTAATGTCACGTGCCAAAGTGAGTCAAGCAGAAACAGATACCAGTATTGTAAATCATAACAACATCGGGTTATCCTTTAATCACTTAAAATATTGTCATTTCTTCCAAGTTCCTTGCTGAAGTTGTCATTCACACACTACTTTAAGTAAACCACCTACAACACACCCACCGACTACACACACGATCTATCAGACTGCACATGCAAATATTGTTTATTTAAGTCAAACAGAACCCAGTGCCTTGTGGCCAGGGAAGACAAAAGAGGAATGAACCTGATTGTGTTTCTGTGTGTGGGTTTGTGTTTGAATGTGGTGAGGATTTGTGCCCTCGTCTTCCTCTCCTCATAATGATCTTTAAAACTGTGGTTCTCTTGTTTCCTAGTACCTGTCAATCAAGGGCCAGATGGAGAAAGGAGCTTTTAGGGTTAAGGAGGTGGAGAGGGGGTGCTGGAGGAGTTATTGCGGGTGAAGGGGGGAAGTCATCATTCACGGATGATGGGCAGTTCATGGCCCACTGAAAATACACCCCCAAAGATGGAAAGGGAGGGCAGCAAGACCGAACAAGAGAAAGGATTAGCATAACGTAGCCGGTCTCGTTAAAATGAGCACAAGTCTCTGCTGACTTCGCTCCCCTGTCTGACCTTGTGCAGCTTGTTTCACTGCCTTACAAACTCCCGTTGTGTTATTCCTTCAGCTTTTGCTTCTTATATCATACATGACGAATTAAAAAAGCAGATTAAATGCAGCAGTATATGTTATGTGGGGAGGTGACACGAAATTGGATTTCCGCCAAAACTCTATAGTGTGCTCTCCCCATTCATTTTTAATCTATCGCCAGTTCCATAATGTTGGTATTTAAGGCTAAATCTCATATGGAATGTACACCAGTACCTCTGCAATACAGAGCGCAACAGCGGGATCAGCTGTCATGTGGATGCTCGGGGCAGGAGGCTCAATAGAAGTGCTGATCATCTGTATCGATCTGTGTGGTCTCCAGCTGATAGGATCAATAAATCCCTTGTATGCCTGCTTGCCACATGTTCCTCTCAGTGACTGAGATCGTTGAGCAGGTCTCCTGAGTCATAATGGCATCTGCTGAGAAGGTAGGACAAGCTCTTCGAGGCACTCCTGCACCAAACCTAGGTCTTACAAGATTACCCGGTTTGGTTGGTGTTAATGGAAATTCATTAAACCTTATCTGGAAGCCACTCTCACTTGAATATCAGCTCTTAGTTATGCAATAAATCCCTTTTACAGCTTATTGACAGCATGTGTATTTGTTGTAAAATGTGTTTCAGAGTCAGACCATATTACAAAGCCCAAGAGTAGGCTTGCTAAAAGCAGTGCACTGCCTATTTATTCTTTTTAAAGACTAGTCTCTTGTAGGATTCTAGAGCAGGATGCCAGGCTGTAGAAAAAACAATCAGCTGCATTTCTGAGCCAATAGGTGCAACTACAATCCAAACACACATGACAGTTATGTAAATCATGTGACAATCAGTATGAGGCCTGCAATGCTTTTGGTCATGTCAGAAGTACAGCTTTTGTTTTAAAACAAAACGTTCTGTTTTGGTCTCATCCGTCCACAAAACATTCTTCCAGTATCTTTCTGGCTTGTCCACATGATCTTTAGCAAACTGCAGACGAGCAGCAATGTTCTTTTTGGAGAGCAGTGGCTTTCTCGTTGCAACCCTGCCATGCACACCATTGTTGTTCAGTGTTCTTCTGATGGTGGACTCATGAACATCAGCCAATCAGTCAATGTGAGAGAGGCCTTCGGTTGCTTAGAAGTTACCCTGGGGTCCTTTGTGACCTCGCCAACTATTACACACCTTGCTCTTGGAGTGATCTTTGTTGGTCGACCACTCCTGGGGAGGGTAACAATGGTCTTGAATTTCCTCCATTTGTGCACAATCTGTCTGACTGTGGATTGGTGGAGTCCAAACTCTTTAGAGATGGTTTTGTAACCTTTTCCAGGCTGATGAGCATCAACAACTCTTTTTCTGAGCTCCTCAGAAATCTCCTTTGTTCGTGCCGTGATACACTTCCATAAGTATGTGTTTTGAAGAGCAGACTGATAGATCCCTGTTCTTTAAATAAAACAGGGTGCCCACTAACACCAAATTGTCATCCCGTTGATTGACTCTAATTTCACCTTCAAATTAACTGCTAATCCTAGAGGTTCACATACTTTTGCCACTCACTAATATGTAATATTGGATCATTTTCGTCAATAAATAAATGACCAAGTATAATATGTTTGTCTTATTTGCATAACTGGGTTCCCTTTATCTACTTTTAGGACTTGTGTGAAAATCTGATGATGTTTTAGGTCATATTTATGCAGAAATATAGAAAATTCTAAAGGATTCACAAACTTTCAAGAACCACTGTAGAAATTAGGGTCTGTGTTTCACATGGATACTTTTAGGTGTCGGAATTCTCCGCCAAGGATGTGAAATGAAAAAGTTTGTTTTCTGCTTCAAACGCCATGCTGACTTCAACTACACCCATAAGTGCCGAGCGGCGATCATTTGACCGCTGTGACTTCCTACTAGTAGTGCAGTGCTGGATGTACCTACTTAAAGGATTACAGTGTTTAAAAGGTGATATTGCATTGCCTATTCTGTATATGACTGTTTCTTCAAGTGGACTCATTCCCTCTTGGTTGTGTGCAGCCAGTGAGAAAAGTTTATCCATGTTTATCTACAGTGCGCCAATATATTTTGGTTCTACAGTATGTGCAGTTGTTAGTGCGTGCTTGTTCTGTAGTTGAGTTGTCATGTATTGGAATGGTTCTACGATGGATTTGGTGACTGTGAAGCGCAAAGAGAGAACGAACGCATAATACACCAGTAATTAAAGAACCACGCTGTTGTGTATTTCCTGGAGGGAGTGATAATTATAGCAGTTTAGGCGTTGGATGCTGTGTAGATAGCAGCAATATACTTTGAGTTGTACTCGTTATAGTATCTGAGTCATTTATGTATCGTTTGCATGCAAAATGCCATTTATATTTACATTATAGTAGTATAAAAAGACCATGACTATGATAATGTCTTTTTGTTTAACAAGCTGTTTCACAGAACGTAATGCGCCCATTAAATGGTGCATACCTGTAACTTTTGTAATAATATCTAACAGCAGTTTAAGGACAGATGTTGTGTGTGTTAATTAAATTAAGTGAAAAACAATTAAATCTAATCTGGAGTGCATTTTACACCATGGTTGATATTTGTTGAGACTAAAGCTGCATAAAATGTCCAGGAATTACTGATCAGAGGACTGTGAGGACTGTGGTAGCCTAGCGGATAAGGTACTGGACTATGGACCAAAAGGTCCAGGGTTCAAATCCCACCTCCGCCAAGCTGCCACTTTTGGGTCCTTGAACAAGACCCTTAACCTACAATTGCTTGGATTGTAAGATTGTACCAGTTGTAAGTCGCTCTGGATAAGGGCGTCTGCTAAATGCTGTAAATGTAAATGTAAGATATATACTGCTCAAAAAAATAACGGGAACACTTGGAGTTATATTGTGTTGTTTAAGTGTTCCCTTTATTTTTTTGAACAGTATATTTATTCAGCAACACAGTTTATTTAGAGTTCTGTGCTGTGGTGGCACAGGGGATCCCCAGATAGATTACCAGAGATTCCCAGTTTGATTCTCCATGTGTCTTTCTCTGGGTATTCTCTGGGTATCCCCCCCCCCCTACATTCCAAAAACATGCATTGTCACTTGGTGTCCCTAAAGTGCCCCAGTGTGAGTAAGCAGAAACTGAACATGTTCATAGAACCATGTTCTGGGAAGTAAATTCAGCCCTGGATCTGGTGGAAACATGCATCCATGAGCTAAAAAAAGAGGTTGTGTTCCTAAAAAGTGGAAATCCATCAAGCTGACTCCCCTCTGACTAGGGTTAGACACATGCCAGTTGAATGACAAGAGAACCCCAGCAGTCCACTCTGACCCTGGGAGTAACATAAAACAGCGCACACACATATATAGCCCCACCTTGGCTCTGGACCATTGTTTACATTCCCGGGGCTTGCCCAGCATTGCTGAAGCGGGTCGTGAATGGCTGAATTATTGTCTCATGCTTGTGACCCTGGATGGCCTCGTTCATTGTCCCGAAAAGCACCATCTGCATGATCCAACAGTCAAGGAGCGAGAGCAACGAGACAGCGAGACACAGTGAGACAGCGAAAGAGAGAAAGAGGGAGGGAGGACAACACAGAAGGAGGGCGGAAATACGGAAGATTGCCTAAGTGAGAGCGCATCTCCCATGTCTCTTACCCATCCCTCACTCTCCCTGTATCCCCCTCTATCCATGTTTTTGGGTGCAGAAAACTGGGTGCAGAGGATTTGGGGGAAGAGCATTCCAGAACCTAGGCCATTACAGCCTGCATGTGCGAGGGAGCAAGTTTTTCCCATGGGGCTGCAGGTGAAAACTAGGACTCTCTCAGCCCTGTGAGGGACACCATCTGTCCCCAGTGCCTCTCTGCCTGCAGGAAAAGAGGCACCCCTCCCTACACTTGTCTCCTCTCCCCTATCCCCCTCCATCCGTGCCCCCTCCTTCCCTTACCTCATGCCATCCCAGCAGGGTG
Source organism: Ancistrus triradiatus (assembly GCA_025084515.1). NCBI lineage: Eukaryota > Metazoa > Chordata > Actinopteri > Siluriformes > Loricariidae > Ancistrus > Ancistrus triradiatus. Next base: position 159,172 of record JAJAGP010000259.1, on the reverse strand, counting down.
CATCACCCAGGAATGCACCCCCTCCCATCCAGCACCCCCTCGTTCATTCACCTCCAAGTCTCATGCTGCACTCCTCCACCGTGTGGCCGACCTTCTGCCACCAACTACTCACTCCCTCGCTCTTGGTTAACAACACACGTGCACGCACACACACACACACACACACCATGTCTCACTATCTTTGTGGGCACCGCCCACTGACATAATGATTACTGTAATTAATTAATGCTACATCTACACCTACCCCAAACCCTAACTTTAACCTCAGTAACCTAAAGCAAATCTTATGATTCTTTTGGCTTTTCAAAAGAAAGTTGCAGTTGGTGTGAAAAAACAACCTCGTGGGGACTGGTAAAAGGTCCCCATATTGTTAGAAATGTCAGATTTTTCTATAGTCAAAACAGTGTAAACACGCACACACACAAACAGGTTTGTCTTACTATTTTTGTGGGGACTTTCCACTGTTATAATGGTTACTGTAGCTAATTAATGCTAACCCATTACTAATATAAAGCAAATCTTTTTCTCTCTTTTGGTCTTTCAAAGCAAAGTTGAACAAAAATTTCTCCCCACACTAGGTAAAAAAAATCAGATTTTTCTATCCTTGTGGGGACATTTGTATCTTACAATGACATATAGACTTGATACCTCGCCACGCCCCCCGCACACACACAGTAATACCATTAACATCACTATAGGACTCTGTGCGTCTGCCAAGATGACTGTATGCTTATGGTGATCAGGGTTAGCCAGGAAATACACTTTCCTTTCACTTTCTGGCAGCGGTACTCAGTTTTAATTGGGGTTGACTGATGAGAATGCACGGGGTCAGGGTTTGATTCATGGTCTTCAGTAGCAAAATGCTACAGTCTCTATCCAAGTGTGTCAGTGTGTTAATTGTAGATTGCTGGTAATACTGAAAATGGAGCTGGCTCTGAGATGATGGACCTACACTACATAACCAAATTTATAAAGACACCCATTTTATTTAGTGAGTTTGCCTATTTTAGCCACACCTGATCCTACTAAGTGCATAAAAAAGTTAAAGGCATACAATTTCCTCAGGCCAACATTGGCAGTGGAATGGGCCATATTAAAACCGTCAGTTTTTTCCACAGGAAAGTGTACATGCTAGTACTAGAACTGACGCTGGGTCCAACAAGTTTGCGTTCCCTTGCATAACCGGCTCGTGTTCAGGCCGAGAATGAGTAGGCACTGATGTAGGCATTCCACAAGAGGAAGTAGTAATTGCGGTCTACACATTGTTATGCTGTTCTAACACGCATTTATAGTTAGTTCTTCCACATTCTCAGACTACACTTGGCACTGTTCTGTTTATAGACTCAGTGTTCTTAACATTCCTAACTACATATCCTGTTTTCTGAGTTGCTTTTCTTGTACCTGTTCCAGTTCTCACATTAACCTGTTCTTCCAACACCAGTCCCAGGCCTCATACTTTTACCCATACCTCATCAAAGGACCATAACCCCCTCTGCTCCTCCTGTTGACTGAGGATGCCATGCCACCAAAACCGTTTCCTGCTGGAGGACACAAGAATCTACAGTTTCCTGATTTATACTTTATACTGGACTAAATAATGCCAAGGGACCATCTCATATTCTCTATTGTTTATATATAATATTGTATTATATTGTATAGTTTTATACTATGTGCTCTATTTGATTATATTCTTCATAGTATTGTATTCTCTCCTGTTTATTTTATTTATTATTTTTTTAATTATATTTGTATGTTAAGTATTCCAGTTAGCTTCTGTGGATTTAATCTATTATTATATATTGATAATTTAGTTCATTTCTTAAATACAACGTCTAGACTGCCCAAGGATAAGGTTAGGCCCCTTTTTGAGTCTTGGTCCTCAGAAGGATTGTTGATTAAGAATTGACTCTTTCATACTGTGGAAGCATGGGCAAGGTTTGAGGTTTGGCACTGGCACCGTGTCGGTACATGTCGCTCCATCATGAGATTCCATTATTGCCATGAGTCAATCAGATTTCATTCCTGGTGAGCTGTTTTTCATGCTATGGGCTGAACACCTTAGTTCCAGTAAAGAGATCCCAATGCTACCACACACAATGACACACATGGCACATATAAAAGCTCATAAAGAAAGTGTTATTCAAAGATTTAAAACACCCACAGTTTCAATTAAAACATCACAACCAGGCAACACTAATATTATATTGCCAAAGAGTCCCCACAGTCATATTTAAAAATGTGGTGGAAAGCCTTTCTAGGCTGTTATTGCTGCAAAGGAGACCAGTTACATACTAATCTTTATTGCTTTGGGACTACAATGATGTTCCAGTGTCTACATACTTCTGACCATGTAAGCCTTCCATGCCATATCTATAAGTCCAGACAAAGTTATAGTGATTCCAGTGATAATAACTGAGCTGGACAAAGAAGGATGGGCTCTGTTCTTAGTTCCTCTCCAGGTTTCTCCTTCTAAGCTGCAACTTAAGGAGTTTTTCCTCTGCTCTGTTGCCCCTGGCGTGCTCACAGGGAGTTAAAAGAACACACTGGCATTTTTCAACCTAACCTCTATACAGTGGAAATGTAGCTCTGGGTCAATTGGACACTATTTTGTGACTTTTCACTATACTGCGGAGGGAAAAGGAAAACCTGTTGACTACTAAACGTCTACATATTATGACATTAGCAATTTCACTAGAGCAATATGTACGTAAGGTACATTCATATAATAATATGAAAATAAAAAACTGTCAGCTTGAAAATGCTGGACCGACACAAATTACGTTACAATATGTACAGTGGAGGGTACTGGTGAAAATGGTTCTATTTTTCATTTTTCTCTAATTTAATATGTTTTTCATTATAAATCATATAATCTTATTCTCATAGAAGTTGATTCTTAAAAACAAAAAAAAACAGATTTTAATTCCCACCTGGAAGCCAAGGCCTCAGGAACTGTTTCTTCCAGCAAATGGACCAAACACAGGGTGTGATGTTACAATAAATGACAATGTGAGAAGAAACCAGAGGACCCAAAGTAAACCCACATGGACGACATCTTGCTTTGAGGCGTCGGTGCTACCCAGCGAGCCACCTGCCACCCTCTCACAGGATACAAGTTTGTGAAAAGTGGTGGACCAGTGGTTAAGGTACTGGAATGTGGAGATCAAATCCCACCTCTGCCAAGCTGCCACTGTCAGGTTCTTGAGCAAGACCCATAACCAGTAATTGCTTTGTTTGAAAGCTCTGGATAAGGTTGTCTGCTAAATGACTAAGTGTAAAGTTGAACATTACACATCAGCACAGGCTTCCTAACCTCTGTCTCATTGCAGCACGCGTTCTTATGTGTGCCGAACAGAGGAAATAGTTGTAGGAGCTGTTTGTGAGGTATCAGCTGGTAAAAATACCAGAACACAACATTATTTCTGAAGTTATGAAAGTTACAAAATGTTATAATAGCAGCCCAGTCAGTATGGCTGGACCAAGCATACTAATCACAGTTAAAAATGTAACTGTAAAGCTAATAAGTAAAGAAAAAGAATGTAAATTAATATAAAAAGTATATTGGCAGACTTGCTAATTTAGGACAATAATTAAACCTCAATAATTAAAATTCAAGTTTTTATATACCGGTACAGTATATGCACTCACCGGCCACTAGTTATACCCGGGCCAACCCCATCATACCCAGGCCACTTAATGCCGATGTGCATACTTCACATTTTATTCGAACTTTGACTCCATGACTTTAGTTCGCTCTTAGATTTATCATCTACGCCACCCAAGGAGGTTGGGTCCTTTTTTGAGTCTTGGTCCTCCCAAGGTTTCTTCCTAGAACTAGGGAGTTTTTCCTTGCCACTGTCGCCCTAGGCTTGCTCAATTTGGGATTGGACGTAGTTATTAGGAGATAATCTAAACTTGTAAAGTTGCTTTGAGACAATGCTCCATTGTAAAAAGCGCTATATAAATAGATCTGACTTGACTTGACTTGACTTATACTTTATTAGTACTGGGATGGACTGCCAAAATACTTTGTGGCATAGATTCAACAATAGACATTTCAGTCCATATTGCCAGGTGGAGAGCATCACCCAAGAGTGTGCCAAGAAAATATCCCCCATACCATTACACCACCTTCCAGCCTGAACCAATGATACTTGGCAGGATGGATCCATGCTTTCATGTTGTTATCCTTCCATCTGAATGCTGCAGCAGAAATCGAGACTTTTATTGTCTAATTTGTTCATCTAATGTATAATTTTGGAGAGCCCATGCAAATTAGCCTCACTTGTCTGTTCTTAATTGACAAGAGTGACACTGAGTGTGGTATTCCGTTGTTGTAACCCATCTGGTTCAAGTTTGACATGTTATGCATTCATAGATGCTCTTCTGCATACATTTGTTGTAACGTGAGGGTTATTTAGTTACTGTAGCCTTTCCATCAGCTCTCCTTAGACTTCAGGCATCAACAAGGCATTTTTGCTCAGAGAACCACCCTTCACTGGATGTTTTCTCTTTTTTTGGACCATTATCTGTAAATCCTAGAGATGGCTGTGTGTAAATCCCAGTAAATACTCAGAACAGCCTGTCTAGCACCAACAACCACGCCACGCTCAACGTCACTTAAATTTCCTTTTTTTCGCGTTATGATGAATGATTTTAAATTCAGCAGGTCATCCTGACTACGTCTACATGCCTAAATGCGTTGACTTCTGCCATGTGATTGGCTGAATAGATATGTGCATTAATGAGCAGTTGGCCAGTTAGCAAATATAGTGCTTTCGATATTGTCCCAAAGCAACTTTACAAATGCAAGGTCTTAGAATTAAAAAAAATGTAAACCAGTGGTATCGGTAAGGCTCAAATGAGGAACCCATCCTTAAGTCCTTGTCTAGAAAAATGAATGGTTTTGTGTCAAAAACCATGAGATGTTCAGTGCAGCATTCTATGAATAAAAAGTTGAGACAATAAAACGTTTAGTTCAACAGGAACAGTTTATGCTGAACTCTCTGGCATTGCCACTTTAAAAACACTGGAGTATTCCTTTAAGGCAGCGATGTTATCGAAACTGGAGTAAATAAGTGTGTGTGTGTGTGTGTGTGAATCAGAAGCTAAATGAATCAGCAGCATTGTGTGCTGAATTAGTTGTTGTGTTGCTGGAATGTCGTCGACTGGACGAGTGCTAACGAACAGACCGACCGGATCAGTCTAAGAGTGCACTTTCACATGGGAACCCAGGCATCACAGACAGCTCAGGGGCAGTTAAGTGTGAAGCTCCCAAACTGTCACTCCGCAGACGTCCCCCACCTTCACCCCCCTCAAGCTCTGCGCGTACTTTACCCACAATGCCTCACAAAAGCCAGACCAGACAAGCGCACAGGCATGCTTGCTCCCACTAACTGCATCCCACACAACACCTACATATGTATACTTCACATCAGTCACCGTGGATTACAGTGGCACCGATGAGATAGAATGAGGGAGAGGGAGCAGAGAGACGTCCTACTGACAACAGTCGATGTGTTGCCTCTTCAGCTGTCAGTTGCCTCTCAGACAGACAAGCGGTGCAGATAAGCGCAGAAAGCTCGCGATGGAGAGAGGAATAAAGGGAGCAGAAGTGAGATGGAGAGAGACGGTTGTGGCGGGACGGGGCTTGAGCTCAAGTGTTCTCTCAGTGTTCTGGTAGAGCTTAGACGGGGCAGTGGGCGGCGGAGGTTTATCCCCTCCGTCCCCGCAACCCCCTCCTCTGGCTCTGTCAGCTCCCATTGTTGCTGAGGAGTTTAATGGGTAGAAAATAGGAAGGGGAGGGGGCACAAGGTCAGAGACACCCCGTTTTTCCGCCTCCGCTTGAAGAGGTCTTACTATCTGACCCAAAAAAACAATATGGAGCTGAAAAGAAGGGTACCGGAATGGGACAGTGCCCCCTATCTTTCGCTAATGTCTCTAAGGGTCTTTCACAGTCACTTGCCACTTTAATAGATGCACCTTGCTAGTATTGGGTTGGACCACATTTTGCCTTCAGAACTATGTTGATACATGCCATTGATTCAACAAGGTGCTGGAAACATTCCTCGGAGATTTTGGTACATATTGACATGATATCATCACCCAGTTGCTGCAGATTTGTCGGCTGATGTGAATCTCCCATTCCACCACATCCCAAAGGTGCTCTACTAGAATGAGATCTGGTGATTGCGGATGTCACAGTCATATCCAAGAAACCAGTTTGAAAGTTTTTAAGTTTTGTGACATGGCGTGTAGAAGATGGACACACTGTGGCCAAGGGATGGGCATGGTCAGCAACAATACTGAGGTAGGCTGTGGCATTTAAACATTTCTCAAGTGGTATTAAGGAAAATATCCCCCTCACCATTACACCATCACCAGCCTAATCCTTCCATATAAGGCAAGGTGGTCCATCCTTTTATGTTAATTACGCCAAATTCTCACCGTGCCACCCGAATTGTGCAGATGGGACCTTCTGCTGCTGTATCAAAGCTCAAACCAGTCTGGCCATTCTCCTCTGACTGCTGGCATCAACAAGGCATTTTTGTCCAGAGAACTGCCACTCACTGGATTTTTTTTCAGGCTAATCTGTGTAAACCCTAGACATGGCTGTGTATGAAAATCCCAGTAGAACAGCAGTTTCTGAAATACATAGACAAGCCCATCTGGCATAAACAGATATGCCATGTTCAAAGTCACTTAAATCACCTTTCATTCCCATACTGATGCTTTATTTGAACTTCAGCAGGTCATCCTGACCGTGTATACATTGAGTTTCTCCCATGTGATTGGGTGATAATAAAGTGGTTGGTAAGTGTATATGCCATGTTATGCATTATAACACCGACACTGCTAATAGCATAGAGTGCATTACACTCATTAATAACAGACCTGATGTAAAATGTACCAGACACTTAGTTTGAAAAACATTGTAAGGGTTTTATATGGTCAAGGAAGGAGAAATGGCCTGATAACCCCAGACCTTTATGGGTTAATTATACAGTGCTTGAAGACCACTGTGTATATTGTAATCCCTTTTCTTATTCTGTTACACATTTCTGCAATTAATACAGCCCAAACCACTTAACACCTAGACAAGGTTTTGTAGATAATCATGCTGTGTGGTTTGCGATCTATTTTTGTAGTTGATCTGACTTATAACTTTTTATAGATTTAAGTTTACAATTATTAAATCTCCCATATAAATGCATTGATAGAACGTTCAGATTTAAATTATAACCGACATAATTAAAATTTTAACTGAAATCGAGGATGTCACCACAGAGCACAGACACAATACACAAACATACAATCTCCCCCCCCCCACACACACAAACAAGACACACACAAATGACACAAACAATACACACACAGGCACAAAGTACTGGGACACAATCTGACATTGCCACATTTCGGTTCCAACAGGAAATGCAGATCTACCGGTAGTTTACCATTACTATTTACCTCCAGTTCTCTTCATTAGCTCTGGATGTGCCCATATATGGCACATCCACTCTTGCTCTGACAGTAATCACGTTGTAAGAAATCCCTGGATTAAGGAGTACACATTTTACAAGCATCTTACTGATCCGTCTTTGACAAATACAGAAGATTCTTGTTTAAAGACCTGCCATGTAGCCTGTTAATCAATTATGTAGGACTATCTATTGAAGCATTCCTTCATGTCAAATATCTGAATAACAGCACACTCCAACAGGACCCATGGGCTCCTAATTGAACAGATGGCTTGCTTAATTGATCATTGATCTGTGATCAATGGGAAATGAGCCCCTATGTGTACATGACGGTGATTGAGAGCCAGCAATAAAATCATTCGGGGAGTCTAAAAAGGCCTGCCAGTGATCACACTTTATTTGGATTGAGCGACAGAAGGAGAGCTAGCGGATGAGTAAAGCGTAGTTATTTGTAGCTGATGCTGACGAAGTCGATTGCTTAAAAACTGTAAAAACTCTCGAGGACGTAAGCTGTCATTATAAATAGCATTATAAAATGCATCCTCAATATATTTTTAATGCCATGCTCCATATCTTTGCTCATTGATACTGAGAATGTATTGTAGTCCCACCGATCACTGTATCCTTCTTTCTAAACTCATTGTCCATTTGATCAGATCCACTTACCATATAGATGCACTTTGTAGTTTTGCAATTACAGACTGTAGTCCATCTGTTTCTCTACATACTTTGTTCGTCCCCTTTACTCTGTTCTCTAATGGTCAGGACCACCACAGGACCAGCACAGATCTTGTACTATTTGGGTGGTGGATCATTCCCAGCACTGCAGTGACCCTGATGTGGTGCTGGTATGTTAGTGTGTAGTTTGCTGGTACAATCGATTTTTTAAACATTATGCACACAGTAGCTCATCTGTTTTTGCAGTTTGTGTTAGTCATCCTCTAATCCTTTATCAGTGCTCACAGGACTCTGCCTTCAGGATGGACATTTTTGGTTGGTGGACTATTTTCAGTCCAGCAGTGACACTGGGGTGTTTAAAAACTCCAGCAGCACTGCTGTGTCTGATCTACTCATACTAAGAGAACACACTAAGAGACCACCACACTGTCAGTGTCACTGCAGTGCTCAGAATGATCCACCACCCAAATAGTACCTGTTCTGTGATGGTGTGTGTCCACGATTGGCACTGTCAGGTGTTGGTTGTACCCCGTGCTGATAGTTAAGCCCTCGCTCCCCACAACACTGAATTTGATTAAGTGGGTATGGAGAATGAATGAATGAATACAACATGTGGAATGCAGTGGTGGCCAAAAGACCACTAGTGAGTGTGCACTCAAGCTGGCATGGACTCTGACGATCCAGGTTTTTTAACATAATTTTCCAAACCTTTTTGTGATATTACTGAATACTTGACTTTCTCTGTCTTCAAGTGCCCCCATTAAATGCCCAGAGAGGTTTAGGTCAGGTGACTGTGAAAGAATGTTTATGATGGTAAGCATTCCTTGATCTTCTTAGGTCTTCATGTACCCGTTGCAAAACATTGAGTTGTTTTCACTAGTGGCCTCATACTTTTCATAGTGTATATGGCCCAAAGTTTGAGGCCAACAGGCCAACATTTGAGGTGAATAATAATAATAATAATAATAATAATAATAATAATAATAATACGTTTAATTTATATAACGGCTTTCACAAAGCCCAAGGACGTGAGATTCAACATGAGATTCCATTATTCGAGAAAGGCCTTCCACTAGATTTTGGAACAAGACTGCAACGATTCTCCTGACTTCCACCACACTCAGATTCCTCTGTCAGCTGCTACATGACAAAGACTGAGCCATGCCTCTAGAGAACAAACATTTGTTGCTCCAGTGTCTAGCAGCTGTGTACTTTAGATCATTTCATCCAATACTTGCATGTACATTTACACTTGTATTATATAGGTTTGTGTGCAGCCGGCCGCATAAGGAAAGCCAATTCATGAAGCTCCTGATGAATGTTTCTTATGCCGTCTGTGCTTCCAGAGGCAGTTTACAGCTGTGTGTTGTAACCATGGACGATTTTTTGCTGATCTGTTGTTACTTTAAGTAGGCCTATTAACAGCACTAATAGTTAACTGGAGCATCTCTGAAAGAACAGGAATTCACACACACACGTTTATCTTTCTATCATCGTGAGGACTTTCCATAGACACAATGAGTACCATACATAATTAATGCTGTATCTATACTTCTTAACCTCCATTTAATTCCATCTTAACCTCATCTTAACCTCAGTAACTCAAAGCAAATGTTTTAAAAGGTTTTTTTTTTGTTTTTGTAAAAACACATTTCTCATGAGGACCAGTCAAATGGCTCCACAAGATATACCCTGCCAGATATTTCTATCCTTGTGGGGACATTTGGTCCTCAAAATGACAAATACACTTGACTCCTCCCCCCCAAACCACACACACACAGAGACTCTCACACACACAAGAATGGCATGGGTCCAGGCAGTGGGAGGCGGGGGAGTTGGGTATCACTTGGACCCTCGATCTCCACTCCAAGGAGAACATCAATGCTTCCCTTTGATCCCACACTCAAGGTTTGTCTTAAAAGGGCCACGGATGGATGGAGAGACAGGGGCGACACTCCACATCAGTGGGCCCCGCCGGCAGCCTCAGGTAGCGCCTCACAACACTTATGCCACCCTATTAAATATGGAACACAAAGACAAAGGAGCCGAGATTGTGAGTGAACACAGGAGGAGGTGGGGGCAGCACTCCAGGCCTTTGAAGCGCTGAGCTGATGAGGAACCCTGGATGCACATGCAGACATGCAGTCACAGACACACATACACACACTTGTCTTTGTATCTTAGTGGGGACTTCCATTGACATAGTATTACTGTAGCTAATTAATGCTTCGACTACACCTAATCCTAACCTTTTGAGTTCTGGAACATTTGACCAGCGAAATGTCCCCGACATAAAAAAAAAGTCTTTGTGGGGACATTTGGTCCTCCCCATGATATACAAACTATAAACACACACACATACACACACACACACACAATGAAATAGCACTGAAAAATCGGTCTGCTGTTGGCCAAACTACCCCAAAAGTCATTCACAACAAATTATGTAATTTTCAGAGGTCTGTAATTTTCATCATAGCTACACTTCAACTATGAGAGACAAAATGAGAAAACAAAATCCAGGAAATCACATTGTAGGATTTTAAAAGAATTTAATTGTAAATTATGGTGGAAAATAAGTATTTGGTCAATAACAAAAGTTCAACTCAATACTTTGTAACATAACCTTTGTTGGCAATGACAGAGGTCAAACGTTTCCTGTAAGTCTTCACCAGGTTGGCACACACTGTAGCTGGTATTTTGGCCCATTCCTCCATGCAGATCTCCTCTAGAGCAGTGATGTTTTTGGGCAACACGGGACTTTCAACTCCCTCCACACATGTTCTATGGGGTTGAGGTCTACTGGCTAGGCCACTCCAGGACCTTGGAGTCACTTTTTACGGAGCCACCCGAGTGGTGTGTTTGAGATCATTGTCATGCTGGAAGACCCAGTCACGTTTGAGGCTGTGGACAGGTTTCTATTATACAGATAACGAGTCAAAACAGGTGCCATTAATACAAGTAACGAGTGGAGGACAGAAGAGCTTCTTAAGGAAGAAGTTACAGCTCTGTGAGAGTTGGAAATCTTGCTTGTTTGTTGTGGGTGACCAAATATTTATTTTCCACCATGATTTACAATAAAATTCTTATAAAATCCTCCCAATGTGATTTCCTCGATTTTTTTTCTCATTTTGTCTCTCATGGTTGAAGTGTACCTATGATGAAAATTACAGACCTCTCTCATCTTTCTAAGTCGGAGAACTTTCACAATCAGTGACTGACTAAATACTTTTTTGCCCCACTGTATGTAAATAAATATGTAGATAAAACTTATTATATAAGTAATATATTATTTTATATATCTAACACACAAATTATCAAATTATATACATATACTTATTACACAAATTAGATTGGCTGTGTAAATTTAGAAAACATATCACTTAATCAGGGGAGTCCCATATATATATATATGGCTTCTGCAAACACAAACACAAATGCAAATTGTGATATTTGGTCCTAAATCCATGTTGCCTTACCTTTCTTAAATGCACAACATGTACCGCAAAATCCTTTGTATGCATGCACGAAGTTAAAATCAATCATAACCCAGCATTTTATGAAATAAGGGTGAACAACAGACAAAAGTGAGGCAGCACAAATAATTACACCCTGAGGCAGAAAAGCCAAAATAATATTGATTCTATTGATCTGTAATTGAAAAAATAATCACTCCTTTCCCTGTCGTCCAGCCGCACCGTCTGCTGAATCCATACCCATGGATGATCTCATTTCTCAAAGCCAGCACCGGGTCATTGTGCAGAGGGGCAGCAGGTATTTGTGGTCAGCGTGGGTGGATCACCCATTCCATCTTCTGCTATTAAGCTATTAGGGCGGACAAGCTGTGAAATGCTCATTAACTATGTGCTGGCATGTGGGGAAACGGTGCCTGTGGCATGCTACACAATTGGGCTAAACATACACATATGCTTTCAGGAATCTTGTTTCTAGTTTATGCACATAATCTGCATTCATACCCTGCATGTACTGTGTGCAGAAACCTAGTTCGCTTAAATACTGAGCGTATTCCTTCCATGCATGCAGTGTTTCCACTGCAACCCACACCAGGATAAACTAATGCTCCCTCAGTCAAAGCTTAAGTAACATAGAAGTGGGATATGGTGGTGCAGCAGGTAATACGTCTCACAGCTTATTGACAGTTATTCCTTGTAAGGAACTCCTTCCTTCTATGGAATTCCTTGTATGGACTCCTTCTATGGAACTTCCATGTTTACTCCCACGTCCTGTAGGCTGACTGACTTCTTCAAATAGCTCTGTTTGATGGCAAAGATAGAGTGGCATCTTGACCAGGATGTATGACTAACTTCTGTCCTGTCGAGGTTCTCCAACCCTCCCACAGCCACTATCAGGGTAAAACAGTTTCTGAAGATGAATGATGAATCTAGCCATTAATAATTCATTATGTACACAAACAATACTCAGATGCTGTATGACTGTGGCGGTAGCTGTTTTGGCTTGTGCAAAACCCACGCGGGCGAGTGTGCACCATGATTCATGTTTTCTCCTGGCCTTAAATAAACAACAAGGACAAATATGAATGTGTGTGGATCTAAAGAGCGTATCCCAATAGAGACCCCCTCTATTCAATTAGAGCTGGATAATGAATCAGTCTGACTGTAAGAGAAAGGTGGGCCTGCAGGGAGACTAGTCAGTGGCACACATACTCTACGCACGCACAAATGCTCACTATGTCCTGGACTGTTCTGATGCGGAGCATTAAGCCCCGTGTGGATGAACCGTGCTACTGCACATCCTGTGAAACTGGACTTCAAACTTCAATTTAAACCAGTTAAGTAAAGACAAACATATGTTTCTGGACTGAAGCTTTTCTGCATCACAAGTCTTAGTGTGTGCAGAGATTCCATCATCTGTTTGCCTTTTCCAACTTCCTCCACTCAGTTCTCCACTCTCTCGTTCTCTCTTCTTTGTGCACGCACATACAGCAGTGTATCCCTAGAGCCGTCAGGGAAGGGCAGAAAGGCTGGAAATGAATTCTGAGATGTTGCGAGTGGCAACATGCATCCGTATCTGTAATTAACCCCCCAATAAGGCACACTGAGCTCGCACTGCCTCCCTACCTCCCATAATCCCTCATTCTCATCCACCCTCAAAGGCTTCTTAAGAGACACTTGGTGGGCCAATTAAGGTGAGAGTTTGTGCGTGTGTGTGTGCATGTGTGTTTGTGTGTTTGGGTGTCAGTCCGGGCACATATTCTATGCAGAGTGTGCCTAGAAGTTTTCAGTGTGCTTCTGGTGTGGGTTTGTTTGTAACGGGCATCTCTTTGTCTCTTTGTGTACGTGGATGCTGCAGCGAGCCCTCGGGCCACAGCTTGATGAAGTTACCTGCCTGTGTTTAATGATACTGGGTAACTATGTAAATCACACTTTAACATTTTTAATACGTGTGGTGATTTTTGTCACTTCATTTATCCACACTGAATCGATGTAACGTCGATAAAACCTTGGTTCCTTGTGCTTCATGTAAATCTGAAGACAGCCTCTCATGTACGTTGGTTAGAGAGTAATACATTAATTATAGTGGGACCCTGTATTTCAACATGGAACAGCATACAACACCTGAAATAATGGTGCTGGAACTGGGAAAGAGCAAAAACACATTTATCCTGGTCAGGTCCACCACAGAACATAGGATGCAGGTGTAAACATGTCCCCAGTTCATCACAGGGGGTTGATACCCTGACTAGCCTGTTGTGCCATGTGATATCAGGTCTCAAACCTGGCCCACCGCTCTGAAATGGAATATGGACGGCTAGACCTGGGACACTGGGAGCTGTACTGTCTTCAGAACAACAGGCAGATTGTAAAAGACCTGAAAGCCACATACAAGAAACAGCACCAATAACAATCTATTAATAACCTTCCAATGTCTCCAAGACTATAGCTGACAGTCCTCGGGTGTATTTCCCGATAACAATTAATGTTAGCAATTGTACAAACAACGTTAAGAACGAATGAAATTTAAGAGGGACAGATTTGAAAGTGTACATTTTCTCATTATTATACCACCAAAGTATCATTAGCAAATGCTAAAATGGCCGCCATGTTTGGGAGAAGTGTGCTTGTTCACAACTAAGGGAAACTTTGATGATATACTGTTATAAATCAATTTTCGGTCTACAAACATGAAATTCATCACACTTCATCCCGTGTAAACAGAAAGCCATAATCCAATGCTTTTGGGGCCACTGGGCCCTCTGGGGTCCATCACTCAGGCACGCCACATCACACTCGCAGTTTCTGCAGGAACTGCACTTTTCTAGTTGTTAATATATAAACTAATAACTAATAAGTGTTTAAAATATTAGTATAAGCTGTGGAACTGGTATAAACTGGTTTCATGTGAATTAAATGATTTACACCCTGGGAAAAAATGAAGCACATACATATTGCACATACAGAACTGAACTATGGACCTTGAATTCCAGGATGGAAATGTGAGGGCAGGTGGTTTTCTTTAATTAAGGCAACAGATTTTACCATCCATGCTTCTGTGAGTGCTGTTTGGGCCAGCCCATCATTAAAATTGTGTTTAAAGTGAAAGAGTAAACCTTGTTTGTAAACACAAACCAATAGTTTTCACAACTAAAAGTTTTAAAAAAGTTTTACAGTTCATCTGAAGGACTTTCTCATTACAATAAGTCACCGGATTAAATCAAAATGATTTACAAAGCAGATGAGAAATTAGAGAGGATATAGAAATGCAGTGCATTGTGGTACTGTATGTTGATTCTGATTCGAAGTGCTTATGCTTTTACATTTAGATTTTTTGATGTAGTAAAATGCCACAGTTGGTTACCCAGTAATCAGGATTTGCTTTCACAAATAAGCGAAGGAACATTCGGATGGCATAGCGGACTAACAAGCTGATCCACCTTGGCAGCCACCCATGCTGGAGTCCCGGTGGTGTCCTACAGCCAGGTTGGAGACACGATTGGCTGCAGGGATGGTCGTTGGAGGATCATCCCCTGATTGTGCAACAGGAACCTCCTCCAAGCCCTGCGATGGACTGCAATCCCATCCAGGGCACAACTCTGTTGTGCAGGGCCTGCAGTCTGTTTTCTTGTTCAAACTTACCAGATAAATGCAAGGTTAACACATGATTAATAAAAAAAAGCAGCTTCTGTAAAATGTAATGCAAATGTTACTTCATTTAAAAAACGTTTTTAGATTTATTTATTTATATGTGATTTTTTTTCTTTCTAATTTACACTAGGCATGCAGTACTTTATGACTTTTTCTCTTGTTTTAATTTGAATAAGGATTTATTTAAGTAAAATGTATTGAAAAGTAACAGTACTTTTATTTGAGTAACATTTGTCCTACTCCACCCAGTGATGGTCTGTGTGGTTGTATGGACCTGTGATGGACTGGCATTCTCTCCTGGAAATACTTTCACCTGCTCCGAATAAATTCCGGGATAGCCTCCAGGAGTGTCTAGGGTGGACTGGATTAGGAATGAGATCATCAGAGGGACAGCACAGGTTGGAAAATTGGGAGACAAAATTCGAGAGGGAAGACTGAGATGGTTTGGACATGTGCAGAGGAGGGATAGTGGATATATTGGTAGGAGGATGTTGGAGATGGAGCTGCCAGGCAAGAGACAGAGAGGAAGGCCAAAGAGGAGTTATATGGTTGTGGTAAATGACGATATGCAGAAAGTTGGTGTGAGAGAAGAGGATGTGGAGGACAGGGTGAGGTGGAAACGTTTAACTCGCTGTGGTGACCCTGATAAAGGGAGAAGCCGAAAGAAGAAGAAGAAGAAGCCTCCAGACCCTCTCATAACCAGAGGTCGGGTCAAGATGCGAACTTTAATGGGATTTTGCATTCATATTTGATAAAAATGTCTTCAAGGTGACATTAATACTGTCATGACATTTAATTTAAGTTAGACCTTACTATGGGAGAGCAAGTGTGTTTCTCTAAAATGATATGTCATCTCCTTTCTCGATTGTAAAGGATTACACTGATCTCTAAAAACCCGTTGACTTTGAATTGCTAAATTGCAATAATGATCACCTTATTAATAAAATGCTTCATTCCATATGGTAGTTGTGGCTGCTGCAAGTGATTTCAGGTGGCAGCTGACACAGCAGGTAGCGCTGATGCTGTATAGCTCGGGGTACCTGGATTCACTCCATACCTCAGTCTGTGACGTTTGTCACAGCTTTCCATGCCCATGTTTGCTTTAACGTCCAAGGTCTTAAAAATTATGATAAATTATAATAGGAAATAAAAATGTGTCTTTTAACTCCAGATGCTATGGCGGAAAAAGTCGATCAATGTGGTCACCTCGACAGCCAGTCAGTGCTGCAGATTCATGGGCAGAGGTGGGCGTTTAAGAGCAGAAGTCACAGTTCTCTCCTCCCCTTCCCCACACAAATCATACCTGCAGCACTGGTGATCCATCAGTGATGCCGTTTCCTTAGCTAGCTCATTAACAATGCCAGGAACTAAGTGGGTGAAATATGGAAAAGAGTGGGAGAAAGAGAGTGGAAAAAAAACACTCGATTTGACCTCAAGTGGGGGATGTTTTAAAGACGTTTTGAAATGGTTGCTTAGGAAATGCAAAATAAATTCATACATATACAAACTGATCAAATGGTTTCTCTCTTACAGTGTGGTAGATCATCTGTTTGGGGTTTTTTGTTAAGAGCCAAGTCACTTCTATTGGGCTTGTTTCTTTCACAAGATCTGGCAACACTGGCAGAAGTGCATCATTCGTGTGTGTGTCTGTGTAAAAGTAACGACCTACCTTAGTTGTGTGTTTGGACTAGAGACTGTTCTAACTCGGCTGATGTGTTTAGAGACTTTTTTGTGCAAGTTACTGATTTTTGTTTGTATGACTTTTTGCTACTTATTTGTATCACATGGCGTTCGTTGAGTTAAGTGTGTGTTCCTGCACTATTGTAAATAGTTCTTCTTTGTTTGATCCTGTAACAATATAAATGACCAGAGGTGGTAAATAACAAACTACAAGTACTTAGTTACTGCACTTAAGTATTTTTTAGGTAGCTGTACTTTGCTCGAATACTTTTGCCATGTCATACTTTTTTACTTTTACTCACGACATTTCAAAAGAAAAAACTGTACTTCTTACTCTTTACATTTTCAAAACTTTGCTACTTTTGCTTTCATGAATCTGTATATTTTTCTTTTCTATTTAGGCAATTCTACTCAGGCGTTCACTTTCATCAATTTCCATAAATTTTGTTTCTTCGTCTGAAAATGTTTTTGTCATGGTTATCTGCATTTACACTAACATTTACAGCATTTAGCAGACGCCCTTATCCAGAGCGACTTACATTAGTACAGTCTTACAATCCAAGCAGTTGTGGGTTAAGGGTCTTGCTCAAGGACCCAACAGTGGCAGAGGTGGGATTTGAACCCTGGACCTTCTGGTCCAGAGTCCAGTACCTTAACTGCATGGCTACCACAGTCCCACAGTATCTAAAGATGTACCCTCAGTGTGATGGATGTGTGAATCTTGCCCCCAATAAAAGACTTCCTGTTTCAAAAATTGATTTAGAAAGGCTTTTTAGATAAGTATTTTTTTTTTTACTTTTAAACACATTTAGAAGCATGCACGTTTATACTACTAAAGAAATATATATAAGCAATACTTCAGCTTTTACTTGAGTATTTTTTAACAGATTACTTTTACTTAAGTGAAGAACTTGTGTACTTTTGGCACCTCTGTATATAAACTGTTTCACGTTCACTTGTTGAGTCTCTCTTTCATCTGGCTGATCTTCTGCGTTGTTTTTAATACTGCCTGTCAATGCATTATTGGCATCCGTCAAACAAAAGTATCAGGTCCATCGTACCATCTTTGTGTTACAGCTTTTCCCTACACAGGGTCATAACAGTACATTACTGCTTTTTATAATTATTGTGAATTTCCATACATTACAAAATATTTAACATGTGTGTAAGAGTTTTGGCTTCCAAGAGTGTTTTCAGTGGTATCTCTGATGTATTTTCGTATCATTTGCATGCAGTTGTCCTGTGAAAATACCCTTTATATTTACATTACAGTAGCATAACAAGACTATGTGTCTATGGTAATCTCCGGTCAACGTCCATTTAGGTCTATGACCTGTTTCACAAAACGTAATGCGGTCATTAAAGAGGGCATACCTATACTTGGATTTACTTTTCCTGCTCAACTCTTATGGGGATAAAACACTCCAAGAAACATACAGTGATGCTTGAAAGTTTGTGAACCCTTTAGAATTTTCTATATTTCTGCATAAATATGACCTAAAACATCATCAGATTTTTACACAAGTCCTAAAAGTAGATAAAGAGAACCCAGTTAAACAAATGAGACAAAAATATTATACTTGGTCATTTATTTATTGAGGAAAATGAGCCAATATTACATATTAGTGAGTGGCAAAAAGTATGTGAACCTTTGCTTTCCGTATCTGGTGTGACCCCCCTGTGCAGCAATAACTGCAAACTAAACGTTTCCTGTAACTGTTGATCAGTCCTGCACACCGGCTTGGAGGAATTTTAGCCCCATTCCTCCTTACAGAACAGCTTCAGCTCTGGGATGTTGGTGGGTTTCCTCACATTAAAATGCTCACTTTCAGGTCCTTCCACAGCATTTCAATTGGATATTAAGGGCAGGACTTTGACTTGGCCATTCCAAAACATTAACTTTATTCTTCTTTGAACCATTCTTTGGTAGAACGGACTTGTGTGCTTGTTGTTTTCCGTTAGACAAACATAACGTTTTGTTCTCATTCCGTCCACCAAAACCTTCTTCCAATAGCCTTTTGGCTTGTCTTACATGATCTTTAGCAAAACTGCAGACGAGCCAGGCAATGTTCTTTTGGAGAGCAGTGGCTTTTCTCTTGCAAAACCATGCCATGCACACCATTGTTGTTCAGTGTTCTTCTGATGGTGGACTCATGGAACATTAAAACATTAGTCAATGTGAGAGAGGCCTTATAGTTGTTTAGACGTTACCCTGAGGTCTTTTGTGAACTATTACACGCCTTGCTCTTGGAGTCATCTTTGTTGGTCGACCACTCCTGGGGAGGGTAACAATGGTCTTGAATTTGTACACAATCTGTCTGACTGTGGATTGGTCCAAACTCTTTAGAGATGGTTTTGTAACCTTTTCCAGCCTGATGAGCATCAACAGCTCTTTTTCTGTGGTCCTCAGAAATCTACCTTGTTCGTGCCATGATACACTTCCACAAACATGTTGTGAAGAGCAGACTTTGATAGATCCCTGTTCTTTAAATAAACTAACTAATCTTAACTGCTAATCCTAGAGGTTCACATACTTTTCCCACTCACTAATATGTAATATTTTCCTGAATAAATAAATGACCAAGTATAATATTTTTGTCTCATTTGTTTAAATGGGTTCTCTTTATTTACTTTTAGGACTTGTGTGAAAATCTGAGGATGTTTTAGGTCATATTTATGCAGAAATATAGCAAATTCTAAAGGGTTCACAAACTTTCAAACACCACTGTAAATAAAAGCATGTTTTCACCATAAGGCTTATATCTATTATTTTACTGAGCTAACATCAGTGAGCAAATTTACAAGGCACTGTTGGTTTTGTAACAAGGCAGGAATTTTATCTGGCTTTGTGAATGGAAAGTCATGGACTTCAGGTCAACAAGCTAATCTGATTAGCTCAGTAAGACGACAAAAAGCAATCAGAGCACAAATAAAACATCACAGATTAGCAGAACGACATTTTGAGGCAACATATTGATATTATTAGGAGCTTTTATAAGAACAGTATCTGGAAGCTGTTACCACTGAACTGGTGACATGATGTTCGGTGTACATGTGACACTGTGTTTACGTAATGTGCAGCTGCACTGGAATGAACAAAGTGGTATTAGATAGCGTGACATCATGCATTATGCTCATGAATTCTGTCATGATAGTGTGCTATATTTTTCATTTACAGCATTTAGCAGACACCCTTATCCAATAACCCAAAAATACTTTCCAACCAGAACCTGCTAGGAGCCGATGTGGGTAAATCATCAACAAAACCCTCAAGCAAAGGTTTTTTTTGTTTTGTTTTTTTGTTTTTTGTTATAAAAAGTGTATCTATATAATGTACAAGATTTCTGCATGAAGGGAATAGCAAAAAGCTTCGAACACAGCATCTGCTGTTTCTATCTGCTCGTCCTGGTGAAAGTCGCTGTCCCAACTGACATGGAAACACTATAAAGATTGTCAGGCAACCGGTCACAGGTGATCACCATGACTCTTGACGAACTTCCTTGATCGAGCTGGCAGTCAAACCCACACCTGTAGTTGTAACCACATGCATACCTAAAAACCTGCAGTCTGCAGCCACACCCAGTCTCATGATCTGTATTTCTGCAGGTCTCTGCAGGGTTCCCTTTCTCTTACACCTGTAACAATATAACAATCCTTAATAAGACTTTTTATTTGAAGTAGGTAGAATTAATACATGTGAAGTCACATCTACAATGTTAGGGTAAACTCAGGTCACTGTTTAATAGGAACTTTAAAGAGGAGTGCTGGGATGGCTCACGTGGAGACACAATTGGCCAGTCAGGGGAAACTTCCTCAGCACTGCAATAGTGACTCCTACTCACGCCTGTGGTGAACTTTCCTCCCATCCAGGGAATGCTTACGTCTGTATCCCTCAACCTCAACCAGGTTAAAACGTAACGTCTTCAATAAAGATGACTGTCTTCATTTTCTATTACCTACTACCAAGGAGCTCTTCCATGCTTAATCCTATTTGATCTCATTAAGACAATTTTACTGTATTTACGTAAAATGCATTTTGTTGAAATCAACATTGTAACGATATCAACTGAACAAGGCCTGGTCTGTTTAAATAATGTGAAGGTGTATTTCTGGATGTTAGAAAACAGGTTTATTTATCACATGATCAACAAGTCTCACCACCCGCATGCCATTGCGAATAATATGAGAAGCACAGCTTGGAACAGACTGATGCATGTGCACTATGTCATGGAGAAATGTTAAATTATTATTCCTTACCACACTTAGACTCTATAATGAGTTACATCACGACATCGGTAGCACCAGCTGACTGAGACTGTAATCAGGTTTCATTCCTGCACACTTTCCAAATTACCGTATTTTCCGGGCTATAAAGCGCACCGTGTTATAAGGCGCAATATCAGTGATCGACTGCTAACAGATCTATTTTCATACATAAAGCGCACCGGGTTATAAGACGCATTAAATGAAACAAAACTCTTAAGTTCCGTCGGAAGCTCAGTTTGGTCTTTACCTGGCGCAGGGCGTCTTCTTGCTTCCTCCACTTCCGTACCATTGATCAGTTAATGTTGAATTCTCTCGCAGCTGCTCTATGACCGTGTTGTACTGCGTGACTGATAGCGCTGTGTTTGAAATTCGCTTCGAAAATAAAGGAAAAGGTTTGGCAGAAAACGCTGCACAACGAGAAGAGGTGACCGGACCCTGAGGAGGACTGTGGAGAAGGGCCGATTCCAGAGCCACCGTGCACAGGCGTGTGCAGGAAATGGGCTACAGGTGCCGCATTCCCCAGGTCAAGCCACTTTTGAACGGCGGCAGAAGCGCTGCCCTGGGCTACAGAGGGAAGCAGCACTGGACTGTTGCTCAGTGGTCCAATGTACTGTTTTCGGATTTTGAAAAGCAAATTGGCATGTCATTGCGAAATCAAGGTGCAGAGTTGGAGGAAAGACTCTGGGGAGGGAAGGAAATGCCAAAATGTCATGAAAGTCAGTGTAAGTACCCACAGTCCGTGATGGTCTGGGGTGCCAGGTCAGCTGCTGGTGTTGGTCCACTGATGTTTTACAAGGGCAGGGTCAAGCATCTAGCATAGGAGATTTTGGAGCACTTCCTTCCATCTGCTGAAGAGCTTTATGGAGATGAAGAGTTCATTTTTCAGCACGACCTGGCACCTGCTCACAGTGCCAAAACCACTGGTAAATGGTTTACTGACCATGGTATTACTGTGCTCAATTGGCCTGCCAACTCTCTTGACCTGAACCCGATAGAGAATCTGTGGGATATTGTGAAGAGAAAGTTGAGAGATGCAAGACCCAACACTCTGGATGAGCTTAAGGCCGCTATCAAAGCATCTTGGGCCTCCATAACACCTCAGCAGTGCCACAGGCTGATTGCCTCCATGCCACGCCGCATTGAAGCAGTCATTTCTGCAAAAGGATTTCCGTCCAAGTATTGAGTGCATAACTGAACATAATAATCTGAAGGTTGACTTTTTTTTGTATTAAAAACACTTTTCTTTTATTGGTCGGATGAAATATGCTAATTTTGTGAGATGAGCTGTATGCCAAAATCATCAGTATTAAAACAATAAAAGACTTGAAATATTTCAGTTGGTGTGCAATGAATCTAAAATATATGAAAGTTTAATTTTTATCATTACATTACGGAAAAGCATTAACTTACCACAATATGCTAATTTTTTTTAGAAGGACCCAGTATGTCTTGTGCAATGTTCTGTTATAGATACTGCAACACTGAAATTCAATAAATAATCCATAACAAGCTCTAAGTTGGATACAATTGTTTAGTTGAGTGATTATTGGCATTCAAAGAATGAAATAGAAATTATTTATTACATCTACTATTTTTTCTTCATATATATATATTATTTATATATATAGAGAATATATATGATTAAAATATATATATATATATATATATAAACCTTAAATTAATTGACATTTTTCATGTATAACTCCGATTAGTCCAATGCATGGCACCACTGGAGTATACTTTTCCTCCCTCAGGCACATGCACAGGCATGGCCATTACTTTTAATGATTCAATACAAATTATTCATAATTTAAATATTAATAATTTCATACAAATATACAGTAATTTCTGTGGAATATTGTGAATTAGTATTTCACATTAAACAAATAAATTGTTGGTATGGGCAAGATATGTTTAATTTCATTTTAAGAGGTCTTTGTTGAGTCTTATTGACTCACAATATGAGTCTTTATTGAGAACTCTGCTAGGGAAGACTTGTGAGATGACTGGAGGCTCTTTGCTCAACTTAAGGCCTTATCACACCGTCCCATTTTTATGCAAGAAATAAACAGATGTGATTTTCAACGTAGTGGGACCTTCACACCAAGTCTGATGCGTATTTTATCTAAACACTGAAACCTCCCTGTCCACTTTTGCTTTCTTTAATTTCCCTTCTCTTAATGTGTCTCTCTGTGTCTTTTTCACATTGTCAGCGTAAAAAAAATGAAGACACGAATGAAGATTAATGCAGGAAGCTATAGTTTGTGTTTTTGTGGGCATGGACAGATTAGAATGCACTCATATAAACAAGAAAACGTTTCTATACAGTCACTGTGAGGTTCTCAGCATCATTCCCCAGCCTTTCAGTTATATTCCTCCAGATATTTGTTTAATATCCATGTTTTCATAGTCAGTGTGTTGCTTGTCCGATAAGCTCTTGTGTCCTGCTATGTGCAGGATGAGCTGTTCTGCCTGAAAACCAAGCTCTGATTGGTCACATCCGAACAAAGCAGAAATTAGACAAGGCTTTGATTACAAATTTTACTCAGCATTGCAGTGCATCAGTTTTTTGTGTGTAAAAATCAGACTTGGTGTTAAGAAGCCCTTAAGAAACAGGAAGACTTAAGTAAAAGTCATATCTCATTTTTGACTTGGGTGGCTCAGTGGTTATGCATTTGAAGGTTTTGAGTTTAAATCCTGGGTGATGGTCATTGTGGGGTAGGCTGAGAAGGCCAAAAGACTTTTCTGTCATATATACCAACTCCTCATGTGGGAACCCCAGAGATAACTGTGAGATGAAATCTCTCCAACAAGTACTGAGTCTACCACTGGGACTTCTTGCAGAGGGACATGCCTGAAACAGCTCTGGTCCCAAACCGTCTCAATTTGAAGAAGCAGTGGCTCTACTCAGTGCTCCTCTGGCATTACAAGCTCCTCAACCTGATACAGAGAGCAGGCCTAGAAGTCCATTTCTTCCAAATGAACCTGTGCACTTGTAACATTTATTATGTAATATTTTATTGTATTCTCTGTTGAAGTTATTCTATTTAGCTTCTGCATTTTTAACCATTATTATAAACATATTATTTAGATAACTGTGGTCATTTCTTACATCTAACATCTATACTGCCCAAGGAGGTTGGCTCCCTTTCGAGTCTTGGTCCTTCCAAGGTTTCTTCCTCATCAAATATAGGGAGTTTTTCCTCTCCACTGTTGCCACTGGCTTGTTCAAGTGGGGCTTTGGGCCTAGATAGTTGTAATGCTGTGTTGTAAAAAGCACTTAATAAATAAATTTCACTTTGACTACCCAAGAGAGGTTTGTGTGAGGACTAAGCTCCTGCTTGACCACCACAGACTGGTACAACGCCTATAAATTAACCTTCACCTGCGCAGCTTAATGGTAAGTCACACTGGATAAATGAAACTGCTTGAAATATTAAATTGACCTTCAATTGTGTTCTAACTGAGCCCCAGATGTGGGTTGTTTAGCCTAGCTTTACATCCTGCTATACTGCCTACATCCTGCACCCATGCATGGCATTAATTTTTTAGGATGTGCACAGCCAACAACTGCACATGGCAGCAAATTATTCGAGACAAGGAACGCATCATTACAAACATACCAAAAACACTGATGTATAACATACTGTATGTATAACATTACATGGCTTCACAGGGTAACCACCGAACCCAATTTTAGGGGCACAGTAGGTACCTCCCTCAAAGGGCATGGGTGGGTGAGAGTGGGGCGAAAGGGGGATCAAGCGAGATCCCACTGTGAGATGAGAAAGAAAGCGATTCGAGGAGGAAAGGGTAGAGGGCCCACCCTGTGCCTGTGTGGAGGGGTGCATCACTGTGAGGCCAATTAACAGGCTCCAAGACCCAGGGGCTGAGTACACAAACCCAACCCCACAGCCTCCATCTCAGAAATATTCACATCCTTCCATCTCCTCTGCACTCACGGATATGATTATGCTGTGATCCTAATGTTGTTTGGTTATGCCATTTTTTTCGCAAATAGGACGTCCTTACATAGGCTTTACAAGTTTGCATTAGTTTGACACCATACGCTAAAGTCTGTTGATTTTCCGACAAGTACCAACAAGACACTAAACAAGGAGTAAAGACAACACCTCGTGATGGAGGAAGCTCAGGGTGGAAAAAAGTCCCCCCGTGCATCCCTCAGCATTGGTAAGAAAACAGAGAAGGGTCCCTTTTTTCGTTCGATGCTCGCCTGATTAGCATCTGCACGGCTCTGCACATGCATTATAGATGAGATAATAATTAGCATGTGAGGTAAGATGAGGGAACATTAGCACTATAAGGCGCCCGACTGGCACACACACGTGCACACACACACACGCAAGTGCCGGCCACTTAAGAGAGTGTGTGTGTAAACAGTGCTGTGGGTGTCCCTCAGACCCTCTCCTGATGGTGACAGCAACAGGGGAAATATGATGAAAAATGTGACCTGTGAATAATGCATAGCCCTGCTGGTCAATAGCTCCTGATCTGCTTTAGGGAGCACCGCTCTTATTACCATTATAAGATTAAAACCCAGCCGCATTTGTCCAGACTGGGCGACGCTGCTACTGTACCTGTCAGCATCAGCGCGGTCTTGCCAGACCATACACACACAGTTAAGCTTGTGCTGGTTTATGAGGTAGGATCAGGGGTGAAAGTAGTTTTAAATTCTTGCTGGCACTAGGGTTACCACAACCTTTATTGCTTCATATCGTTCACCTCACCTCGGCTTCATGCATCCATGCATTACTTTTAAATGTTTGAGTAATTGTTCTCTGCATGATTCTTCTTGTGTATTCTTGGCATTCTTCAACTGATTTTCATCTGATTTTGGGCTTATTTTTCTATAAACTCACTTACAAATATTTGTAGTTGCAGGTTTTAGGGCTTGTTTCTAAAGAGCAGTTGCTTATTTGGGCATGCCCATTGATCTCTTTCTACAATATTCCTGCAAGTTGGTTTTGTTCAATCTATAAAGTTAAACGAAAAAATATATATACATTATTATTATTATTAGTAGTAGTAGTAGTAGTATTCTTTTACTGGTTTTTAAATGCCTCCATGGTTTGGCTCCCCAGTACCTCAGTGATATGATTGCTAGGTACGTTCCACCAAGGGCCCTCAAATCAGCTAACAGGAACATGCTGGTCATACTAACCCTAACCCTGCAAAGAGTGGAAAGGCAGCCTTTTCTTATTATGGCACCAACCTTTGGAACTCTCTTCCTGATGACCTGAGGGTTCAGGATGAGGAGCACATGTTTAGGTTAGCATTTTAGCATTTTAATCTCTTTTGATTTTACTTTATCTTTTATTGCGTCTGTACTTTTAAATGTTTCTATTTTTTTACATTCTACTTTTTTCTTTTTTTTTTTTGGTACTTTTTGTTTATAACCCTCTATTTTACTTTTATTCTTTTGCTTATGTAGTAGCCTTCAAACTAGACTCCAGGCCATAAGCTACTGTGAGGTTGGTAATTCCCGACGCATCCATTCAAGGGTACAAACAATGTCACGTTTTTGTGCATTTTATTTAAAAGGAAGAAACTTGTAATCCAAAGTAGATGACAAAACATATAGCAGCACCCAACACTGTTTGCATGTCCCAAGGTAATCCATTCAAATCCAATATGGTCGAAAAACAATGTGCTCCCAAGGTAAAGGTGATGATTTCAAAATAAAAGTTCATCTTTCAACATTATTGTAATGGCTCCTACACACCAGCCCCAAATTGCATAAAGGACATATTATGCAATTCCCAACTAAATAATATGGAGCCATAAGGTAATTTTATTCCTAAGTATTATCATTTATATAGCATACAAAATAACAGACAAAATACTCATTGAATAGACATTGTATAGTCAGTTCATAACAAAAGTCTATTGATGATGATCTTCTGACATTCATTATAAGTCACATGGTATATGTTCCAATCAAAGTGGGAGCCAGAGGTACTGCACTTTGTGAAACATTGTTTGAAAAAGTGCTATAAAAATAAAGCATATTATTATTATTATTATTATTATTATTATTATTATTATTAGTAATAGTAGGAGTAGTAGTAGGAGTAGTAGTAGTATTAGTAGTAGTATTTCATTTGATCTCAATTTACATTTGATCTCATTTACTAATCACGTGATCACTTCCTCACATTGTCCTAGATGGCCTGTTTTTTGAGAGCCAATTTGCATCTTTTGAGCTCCTTTCCATAGACCTGTTTTGACAAATACTGCAAAGGCAGTGTAACTCTTGATACTTTAATTCTCTCAGGGAACTGGCAACCCTGTCTGAGCCGCTGTGTGGCTTATGAAGTGAGATGCACGCTTGTAGTGTCTGTTTTGCTGGGTTTATAAAAGGCATCTCACTCCATAGTTGTTGGAATAAAACCGAATATCATGAAATATCACATCTTAATCTACTACGGATTTTATTTGCTAGATTTTGCAACAAACCTTTGCCTGCCCAATCCTCACAACACTGGAGAGCAGTCAACTGCAGCACGGGAAGCTGGCGCTAACATTAACTTGCAGTAATGAACGGCATCTGGGATCCATCTAGAACGGATCAAAAGGTTCCGAAGCAATTCAGAACAAATTGGCAACTGATAAGGAGACGACAGTAGATGTGTTTTCTTGCTGAAAGTTCGACTGTGACTTGTGTTGAATGTTGCAGCTGCTCTCCTCTTTCCGGCATGGTGTACCGACACCCGGTTGTTTAACGGAACGCAGTTCCTGGGAAGGACAGTGTATTATACAGTAGCACGGACCATCGCCTGCAAAAAGCCAGCCTGTTTACATACAATGTGTCTCTGTACATATTTAATCTGTTTGTATTCTGTCTTGTTTGATAAGATCTGTGAATTCTAATAAGCTCTCAGTTAATGCTTGAAATGTTAGATAATCAAATTTTGAAGAGACATGCCATATTTAAACTGGTTCCTTGTATGTTGTGTAGACATCTTTTTATTTATTTACTTTTTGCAATAGCTTGTGGTGTCACATCATTTCCATAATTCATTCAACAGCTATGGGTCCAAGGGTAAATTTTCTACTCAGTTTAAGTTGTCAAGTTGGACCAATCAGCTTCCAGATCATAAAAATGTCACAGCCAATTGGGTGGCGCAGTGATCTAATATGCTAGCCCACCACCACAGACAGAAACCCATATTCAAGTCCTGGTAGTGTCAGCTATTTAGACATGTAGACATGATTGGCTGTGTCTAGACTGTGGTAGTCTAGTGGTTAAGGTACTGGACTCTGGACCAGAAGGTCGAGGGTTCAAATCCCACCTCTGTCAAGCTGCCACTGTTGGGTCCTTGAGCAAGGCCCTTAACCCACAATTGCTTGGATTGTAAGACTGTATCAATTGTAAGTCGCTCTGGATAAGGGCGTCTGCTAAATGCTGTAAATGTAAATGTAAATGTCTTAGGAAGTGTCCAGTCAGGAGATCATCCCAGATTGCTGCAACAGCATCCCATACCCAGCCCTTTGATGGACTGGCCTGCATTCCAGGCATGCTTTGTATTCTCCAGGGAAAGGCGCTGGAGAGCCAGTGCCCCCGACCAGGACAAGCAGGGATATGGTGTCCATACGTCCTCTTTCTCCCAAATGTCTTCTTTGGGGACATAAACAATGCATCAGACCAGGATTTCAAATCACCAGAAATGTCCACGATTCAACTTTTGCTGTCTGCCGTTGCTATTCGTGTGTGTTTTCACATTGATTTGACCTTTCTCTTTAGGGCCCTCCTTCTTGCACGCCAACACTGGTCGACCATGTACACGGCCTTCATGCAAACATCAAACAGCATCTCAATTATTACCCATAGCACCACAGCAGCAGCCTAAAGGCAGAGCAGCACCTTGTTCATCAAACAGCAACAAATGGCAAGCCTGAACCAGCTTTTTAAATGATCAGATGCAAATTCTAGATCTTTCTCAGTTTCATCCTCAGTCAGGATTCTTGTTCATGTCAGTGTCAAATAAAGGTGCTAGCGACCTAGAACCTCAGCAAAACACACAAAACTGCAGCTAATAAAGAGAGGTTTATCTGGTAAAATAACCACTACTATTTTGTGAGACTGGGTTTTAAACGAAAATATGTATTTAGTCTATGGTCATGAAAAGAAATAGTGATAGATTGTAAAAACAATGAATGGAAACAATGAGATTATCTGACCATAAAGGGCATATGTTTGTTGTCTTGTTTAAGAACCTTTATGTATTAAACTTCAGCAACATAGCTGCATGGTTAAGGGATGCATTTGACAGCTATTTAAATCCCTACCACCATACACCATTGCCGTGGTGCCCAAACCACTAACCTGATATTATTACACCCCATACACCTCGCCAAGTGAAGGTGTATGTTTTGCCCCTGCCACCATCCTTACCCCAAGTGTCCTTCTTTTCTGAACGCTAACAATATGTGGTCACCTCTGTCATGGGGATAAAACATCAGGTGAATGAACAAAAAGAAAAGGAAATACTGTAATATTTAATGTGGTCACCATCTGCAGGGTAAAATGTTGAAAAAAGAAAAAAGGAAATATGTAATTTTAAATGTGCTCCCGCAGAGCTGGTGTGCGATCTTATTTTCAGTTAGTAGAAATTCAGGCATCATACATGTAGTCTTGACCCAAGCCAGTGCTTAGACTTCTGCATAAAGCATAAGATTATTTTACATTAAAGACAAGTATCAACTTTCTTCAGCAGACTATGGGATCCGGATGTTGTTAACTTGGCAACTCACAAATTTCATTTTCAAATAGTTTTTAAAGTCCAAATCTGAAACCAACGGGTATCCCGTTGAATTGTGGCAATCATAAAACCCCACCCACTAAACCTTTAAAATTAAATAAATAAATAAAGAGAATAGAGATTAGGAAACACTAGGGGGACAGAAAGAATAATCAAAAACCCAGTTTCCTATAAGGCTTAGAAGAATGACATGACTGAATCAATACATCTAGACTTCAGTGCCTTTACTCTTTCTGAAAATTATGATTCCATCAACTTACGGTTTTTGTTGCTTTTGGCATGTTCTCGTCTTGTTCTTTGTGCAAGTTTCTGGCCAACTTTCCCAAACAAAACATTTCAGTAGGTGATTGGTTGGCAGATTGTCCTGCGACTCATAATCAGGCTCATTAATCAGAATGTTTTATTAAAAAATGTAATGTTCTGACACTTCTTCTGTAGATCAACAACTGATATTTTTTTTGAATGTACTTCACTCGGAACAACAGTTGGATAGCAAATATTTAGACAGCAGAAGACCTACAGTGGTGCTTGAAAGTTTGTGAACACCTTTACAGTTTTCTATATTTCTGCATATATATGACCTAAATAACATTATTGGATTTTCACACCTAATCCGTAAAATAAAGAAGAACCCAGATTAAACAAATGAGGAGAACCCAGTTAAACTTGCTCAATGAAGGAAGGAGCAAAAATTTATTACCTGGTATTATACAAAAGTATGTGAACCTCATCTAGAAGAGTAGAAAACCCCAGGGTAACTTCTAAGCAACTGAAGGCCCTCTCTCACATTCGGCTAATGTTAATGTTCATGAGTCCACCCATCAGATAGAAACACTGAACAACAATGGATTGTGCATGGAGAGGGTTACAAGGAGAAAGCACACTGCTGTCTCCAAAAAGAACATTTCTGATCATCTGCAGTTTGCTAAAGATAACGGGGACAAGCCAGAAGGCATTTGGAAAATTTTTTGTGGATGGATGAGAACAAAATAAAAACGTTTGGTTTAAAATGGAAAAGTTTATATATTTGGGGAGAAAGAACCTTATCCCATCTGTGAAAACATGGTGGTGGTAGGTTATCATGGGTTTGGGCCGTTTTTGCTGCATCTGGACCAGGACAGCATGGCAGCATTGATGGAAACAATGAATTCTGAATTATATCAAACAATTCTAAAGGAAATTGTCAGGACATGTGTCCATGAACTGAATCTCAGGAAAAAAAGGTGGGTCATGCAGCAAGGACAACGACCCTAAGCACACAAGTCGTTCTACCAAAAATGGAATGGTAAAGAAAGAGAATAAAGGTAATGTTTTGAAATGGCCAAGTCAAAGTCCTGACCTTAATCCAATTCAAATGTTGTGGGAAGGACCTGAATGCGAGCAGTTAGTTAATGTGAGGAAAACCCACCCAACATCCCCAGAAACTGAAGCTGTTCTGATGGAGGAAGGGGGCTAAAACTTCCTCCAAGCCGGTGTGCAGGACTGATCACAGTACAGGAAACGTGTAGTTATTGCTGCACAGGGTGGGTCACACCAGATACTGAAAGCAAAGGGTCAATACTTTTGCCACTCACTAATATGTTAATATTGGATCATTTCCGCAATAAAAATAAATGACCAAGTATAATATTTTTTTGTTTAATTTGTTTAACTGGGTTTCTCTTATCTACTTTAGGACTTGTGTGAAAAAATCTGATGATGTTTTAGGTCATATTATGCAGAAATATAGAAAAATCTAAAGGGATCACAAACTTCAAGCACTTCTGTATACACACTAAATGTTACATCCCAGTCTAAGGTTTGGACGCAAGAGTAGGAAAAGGGCGAAGGGAAGGGGAGAAAATCTCCAACAATACCTGAAGACAACCCAGAAGAATACTTCACTTCCAAACCACACACGAAAACCGTAAAGCTGACATGATCAGGTTTGTGTTATGTCATAATACCAGGAAGTGGATGGTGATACTGGCAAGATGCTGTTCTAGGTCCTGTTACACTGTGTCAATATATATTCAACAAGGAATTTAATCTCTAACATCACATTTTCAGGATTCTGTTCATTATAATGAGAGCTAATGGTTTGCATAAGGGTATTAAAAAACATTAGATGGTATGGGGGGAATATGGATGGCTCGAGCTGGTATCGCAGGGCTCAATTGTACTTCCAAAATCACATAAAGGTCTTGAGCAGATCGGCTATTCTGGCTGAGTTGTTAAAACCTTCCCAGGAGTCACTTACATTTCAGAGAGAGGTGGAGGGTGGGAATGGAGAGAGCTCTTCCTCAGGTTAACATGCATTTAATCTCTGTAGAGCAATGTTAGCTCTGGTCTGCTGGAGAAAGTTAAATATTCACGACACAAGGTAATCTACTCAGTGTTCAAACAAAATGGTACAGCCATGTCTGCAGCAGTGAGTGAGAGAGAGCTGGTTTATAACTCACACTGCTGTGCTAATAAACTGGAGAATTGCAGTTAGTTTGAAAGCTCCCTATACTGTAGCACTAATTTAACAGGAACTTTTTCATAGTTCTTAGAAATGTAACACCTTTCTCACATTTGCACCGCAGGAACTGGGAACCATTGTAGTTTTTAGAGAGCTAGGGTGGCATGTTGGCTATATGGGAAGCACCACTGCCTCACAGTTTCCTCCCACAGTCTAAAGAGGGACTGTGGTAGTCTAGCGGTTAAGGTCTGGACTCTGGACCAGAAGGTCCAGGGTTCAAATCCCACCTCTGCCAAGCTGCCACTGTTGGGTCCTTGAGCAAGACCCTTAACCCTCAATTGCTTGGATTGTAAGACTGTACCAATTGTAAGTCGCTCTGGATAAGGGCGTCTGCTAAATGCTGTAAATGTAAATGTAAAGAGGTGTGTGTTAGGTTAATTGATTATGCCAAACTGGCATTGACTTGAGAGTACGTCAAGTACCAGTCAAAAGTTTGGACACACCTTCTCACCCAGTCGTTTTCTTTATGTTTTTAATGTTTTCTACATTGTAGATTAATATTGAAGCCATCAGAACTATGAGGGAACAGATATGGAATCATGTAGTAAACAAAAAAGTGTTCAATAACCCAGAATACATTTTATACCTTAGATTCTGTGTTTCATTCCTCTGCACAACAAAGCTTATGGTCGCAAACACATGACGAAGGCATGAAAGTCCTCAAGTTAACTCTTGACAATGCACACCTGTTAATTGAAACCCTTTCCAGGTGATGACCTTAAAGCTGATTGAGAGAATGCCAAAGTGTGCAAAGCTGTCATCAAATCAAAAGGTGGCTACTTTGAAAAATCTGAAGTATAGAACATACTGTAGTTTGTTTAACACTTTTGTTCACTACATAATTCCATACATCTTCCTTCATAGTATGATGTCTTCAATATTAATATTAAATGTAGAAAATAATAAAAATAAAGAAACAACATTGAATGAGTCCAAGGTGTGTCCAAACTTTTGACTGGTACTGTATATGGCTAATCTTGATGTAACCTTGTGTATAGATGTAACCTTATGTGTGTTACTGAAATATCCACTGATCCTGATGGTGATGGTAAGTAAACCAAACAAAACAAACTTAGAAGGTCATGTATAGGGCTCTTTTAGCTCCTACTTCAGTGCAGAGTCTTTCCTCAGTGACGTCAGAGTATGGTGATTGGTTCAGTTGTAGTGATGTAAATGGATCGTGATTGGTCCAGACAGTGCCTATGTTGAGGGCAACTACCATGTTTAAAAAAACTTGTACATGGGGAGCAGTATAAACAAGCAGCTCTCTATGCTAAAAACAAACGGACCAACAGTGAAGTTCAGGCTTGGCTTTACTGAGCTTGTGATGGAGAAGGTGCAGCTTCACACAGTATTCCTACTGATGGTGTGAAAGCCAACCAAAACAGGCCCTGAAATGAATGTAGTCCATATGGAGTATCACCAATTAACCTAACATGCCTGTCTTTGGAATGTGGGAGGAAACTGGACTACCTGGAGTAACATGCAAACTCCGTGCAGGTGGTGTCCTGGGTCAGGATCAAACCCGGGATCTTGGTGTTTTAAGGTGACAGTGCTTTCCACTGGGCCAACCATATTATAATATTCCCCAGAGATATAATATTGCCCAGAGTTTTACGTGTTTGTATTCCACTCCAAGTTCCAGTGTAGTGGTTTCTGTGGCTGGAGAAGAACAGATTTGAGCACTAATTTGCATGGATATTTAATGGCCTGAGCTCACACTCTCCCTCCTCATACTCACCCCCTGGACACCTCGCTGACTTTGATACTCGCACATTACAGTTTAATGCAAAACAAGATGGGCGTTTACGCTTATCAAGCAGCATATTCAATTACGAAGGCTGCTCTACACATCCCAGCGGAATCATGTTGAATATGTCATACAAAATGTTTAATATATTTACATATGCTTGGGAATAATTTCTTACTTGAGCCCTTTTCATTAAGATAATCCACTAGATCTGAGTAAATATATAGACCCAGACACAGATACTAATTCAGATATCCATCATGTCATTGCTGAACTAATTCAGATATGCAATAATACAAATGACTTTGGGATTTATGGACTAAGCTGTGTGTATGGACGCACCAGGACAGGACAATCACATTTTCTCAATGTCTCCGATACAAATTACAACAGCCCTATTGTGTACAGTCCTTAGCATAACTCTGAACTGTAGTGCTGATACACAGTGTATTAATCTTTGGTTGAACCACCTGTGCGTTTAGGCTCATATTAAATAAATATAATATTCCTCCAGATATTTCCTCTAATATCCATGTTTTTAGCTCATGTTTTTAGTTTTTAGCTCTTGTGCTCTGCTACTAGCAGGATGAGCTGTTCAGCCTGACAACCGAGCTCTGATTGGTCAGTTTGATTTTAACACTTCCAAACAACTCTGAAATTAGAATAGGCTCAGAATAAAATTTTGCACAGCGTCACAGTTCATCAGTTTCGGACTCGGGGCAAAGGTCGGCATTAATATACGTGTGTTCTTTTTCAAAACTTGATGTGCATATTTTTCGTCCATTAAATTTGGACTCGGTGTGAATAGGCCTTAATATGTTCATGCCCACA
The DNA here is from genome assembly GCA_025084515.1 of Ancistrus triradiatus. Taxonomy (NCBI): domain Eukaryota; kingdom Metazoa; phylum Chordata; class Actinopteri; order Siluriformes; family Loricariidae; genus Ancistrus; species Ancistrus triradiatus. Next base: position 124,079 of record JAJAGP010000259.1, on the reverse strand, counting down.
AAAGCAACACATTATAGCTTCCTGCATTAATCTTCACTCGTGTCTTAGTTGTTTTTTTTTATTTTAAGTTGAAGATGTGAAAAAGACACGGTGAAATCTCTGTGACACATTAAGAGAAGGGAAATTAAAGAAAGCAAAAGCAGAGCGAGAGAGTGTTTAGACAAAAAACGTTGCGCACTTGGTATGAAAGCCTGAAGACTGATGGAGTCTGTAATCAGATTTGTAATCAGAGCCTGTTCTAATTTCTGCGTTGTTCGGGATGTCTTAAAATCAGGCTGACCAATCAGAGCTCGGTTGTCAGGCAGAACAGCTCATCCTGCTAGTAGCAGAGCACATGGGTTTATAGTTTAAAAACAAAGCTTATATTTAAAAACATGGATATTAAAGAAAATATCTGGTGGAATATTGCTGAAAGGCTGAGAAATGATGGTGATAACCTCACAGTGACTGTATGGAACCCTTTCCATGTTTATCTAAGTGCATTCTAGTCTGTTCATGCCCCCGAAACTACAAACCATAATCTACCTTACAAATCTTCAATCTTCAAGTGTTTTTTTAAGTCAGCAATGTGAAAAAAGACACGTAAATCTCCAAGACACATTCAGAGAAGACACATTAAATGAAAGCAGAAGCACACAGGGAGTTTTCAGATTGTCTAGACAAAAAAACGTAGCGCACTTGTTGTGAAGGTCCCACAACTGTTTTTGAAAAAATCGTACTTGGTGTGAATAGGCCTTTACTTTTACATTTATAATTGTTAAGATAATAACATACTTTTATGGTTTATTCTGTGATTATACCACCTGACATAGTACACTGAACCAACCGAACCTAGACTCAACACTGATTAGCTAAATAGAAATTAGTCTTATATTAGAACATGCAACATGATATTAAATTAGAACAACTGTCATTTTCATTGCATTTATTAAAGCTAAAACAAATAATTAAAAGAATAAAAAAATAAATAACTTAAAAACTTGTTAAAGTTATTAAATTACTATGAGTTACTAAAATTTAAGTAATTATTTTTTTAGATTCTCTTAAATATAAAATTCTTAAACAATGTTTTAGTTTACGTTTTTAGTTTTTGTTTAACAAGCATCTTACTTTTTATTTATTTTATTCAGACATTTAAAAAAAAATACAAGTTATAAAAAAGATTTTATTCAAATTTGTTGTTTTTATCAAATTTCCAACACACCATTGCACTATGAAACAATTAAATTATCATTTTAAAAATAAAATAATTGTATATTCTATTTAGTTTAACCTTTTAACTAAATGAGTAGTTTGTTTATACTTTTTAAAGTATTTATAAAGCATTTTCAGTTGCCTCGTGCACGAACAGTGCTACGTTAATGAACTGTATTTTGCTCAATTTGATCTGATATTGCTATATATGGGATGGTGCAGTGGTTAGAGCCGTGGCCTCACAGCTCCAGAGAGCCCCACTTCAGTTTCTAGACTGGACTCTGTGTGGACCAGTGTAGACTTTGCATGTTCTCCCTATGCCTTCATGGATTTCCCCAGGGTACTGTGGTTTCCTTTCACTTCGCAAAACATGCATGAGGTCAGCTAGTGTCTCTAAAGAGTGTCTATGTATGTGTGTGTGCCTGTTATGGACTGGCACCCAGGTCCCACCTTGCACCCTGTTCTGCGGGTTAGACCCAGGCTCCCTGTGACCCTGAATTTGATTACATATGAAATTGAGTGAGTGAGAATGTATTTGAACAATACAATATAAATAACCTGTCTATACTTTACTTTACTTGATATGTGTTTAAATAACCATAATTTAAGTTTTTATTAGAACTGGTGGCTCGGGGGTTCCAAAGTTTATCCAATCCATCATATAGGGTTCAGAAGGAGTTGCTGTTACAGCACTGTTCAAAGCTCTACTGTCTGGCCTCCTGTCCTTCAGACAGGGACAATTATATGGAAGTGTGATGGCAAACTTGGCCAGAAACATGTATCTACATAGTGTTATGGCAAAAAATATCCAGCCTTTGTTGTTTTGATATGAAGTCCAGCCCACTTTAAAGAAAATTTGGACATTCCTTTAAAAAATAAGGCAAGAATGAACCTAATCCAAAAGTGTTGAGTCTAAACAAACTGTAGTTTTTTTTTTCCAATGCGTTCTCTAAGCCATTGTTGGTCACCAATCAACCAATAATGCCTCATCTATAACCACCTGATGATATGCAGTGGAGTTTGTCTTCCAAAATGTGGTTTATTTGTTAATTAAAGCTCAGGTTATATCATTTGTTTGCAATTTCAACTTTTTCATATGGGATGTTATGAATTATTCCTTATTCGCAGAGTGGGATATTCCATTTTTCTGTTTCCTATTATTGATTATATGGAGTCATGTCACTACAAAGAAAGCTGACAGGTTATTTCCTTATTGCTCCAAGCCCGGGAAGATTCTGCCTTGACAGGCCTTCATGCTTATTTGGATCATTGTTCATGTCGCAAATATCAGATCTTGATATAGCTGCATATAGAGCTGTAGATCTAGGACAAAAAATAAGTAAATAAAATAAAAAAAACAAAACAAAACAAAACAAAAAAACAGAAGCAAACATGAAATCATATTTGACCAGCCCGACTAATCTGGATGTTCAGGAATACTTTTTCTTCTTCTTCTTCTTCTTCTTCTTCTTCTTCTTCTTTCGGCTTCTCCCTTTATCAGGGGTCGCCACAGCGAGTTAAACGTTTCCACCTCACCCTGTCCTCCACGTCCTCTACTCTCACCCCAACTCCCTGCATAGCTTCATTTACCACAACCAAATAACTCCTCTTTGGTCTTCCTCTCCGTCTCTTGCCTGGCAGCTCCATCTCCAACATCCTCCTACCAATATATCCACTATCCCTCCTCTGCACATGTTCAAACCATCTCAGTCTTCCCTCTCGAATTTTGTCTCCCAATTTTCCAACCTGTGCTGTCCCTCTGATGATCTCATTCCTAATCCTGTTTCTGCATATTACTCAAATGACCTTTTTTTCCAATACCTAAAGTATAAACGTTTGTAAAGAAACTGTTATGCTTTTCTTCTAAGCATTTGTGCTGATTAGGATGAGGGGAACTATTTTCTATTTACATTCACAGCATCTAACAAACGATCTTATCCAGAGCAACATACTAACCCTTCCAAAAATTATGAAATCACCACACTTAGAGGATGTTCTCCCAGCATTCTTACTTCACAGCTAATAAACAAATCACAGAAATGAGACCAAACAATATTTGTTTAATGACTACACATTCTCGCTTTGTGATGCATACCTCAAACAAATTAGTATGTTTTTAATTAATGCCATATTTTTCCAGAACAAATACAGGAAACAATTATGGAGTCATCAACCAAAAAATCACAATTAGTACTTCGTTACTCCTCCTCTGGCTTATATGATGGCCAGAATTCCTGAGGCATGGACTTCATTAAAGAAAACCAGTATTCTACAGTGCATCAAGCTGATTCCAACATTCCTAAATAGAAGTTGACAGAGTGATTCCATCATGTTTTTTCCTCTACATGATCTGGAAAAAATATGCCATTAATTAAAATAATTGAATGTTATTTGGTTGGGGTAAGCTTCACAAAGCCTGAATGTTCAGTTAAACAATTAAAAATTGTTTTGGGTCATTTCTGTGATTTATTCACTGAGTAAAAAACCCATCACATAAAAGTGTGGTGATTCCAAGAAATTTACCGAGGTAGTACACCTGATACAGTCCAGAAATTGTGGGTTAAAGCTTCTGGTAAGTAGTGTAGTCTCTGAACAACTGATCCAGCACTGCCCTGTAATGAAATATGAGGAAAAAATGACCCATGACCATTGCAATTACATCTAACCATTTAGCAGATGATCTTAGCTAGAGCAATTAAGAAGTTATACAGTCTTACAAGGTACAGTCCAAGTAATTCTGAGTGAAGGGCTTTGCTCGAGGATCCAACAATAGTACAGTAGTATAGTACCTTAGTCACTGGGCCATCACAGTCCACTAAATATTCGTTTGTTTCAACATTGACAAAAGGTGTTATAAAAACATTCGTAGACGATAGAAGAATTTACACACTGATAAAGAATTTACTTTGTTCTGTGTGTATATATATATATATATATATATATATATATATATATATATATATATATATATATATATAAAATACAGGGGAGGCCATTTTATATGGATACAACCTAAATAAAATGGGAATGGTTGGTGATATCAACTTCTGTTTGTGGCACATTAGTGATACAGGAAGAGGGGGAAACTTTTCAAGATGGGTGCTGACCATGGCGGCCATTTTGAAGTCGGCCATTTTGGATCCAACTTTATTATTTCCAATGGGAAGAGGGTCATGTAACACATCAAACGTATTGAGAATTTCACAAGAAAAACAATGGTGTGCTTGGTTTTAACGGAACTTTATTCTTTCATGAGTTATTTACAAGTTTATGACCACTTATAAAATGTGTTCAAAGTGCTGCCCATATGCTATCAGTGTGTCTTCTCACACTCTTGAGACACTGATAGCAACACCGCAGAAGAAATGCTCTCCCGATCTGACCCCCTTAGACTTTTTTCTTTGGGGTCATCTGAAGGCAATTGTCTATGCTGTGAAGATACGAGATGTGCAGCATCTGAAACAACAGATACTGGAAGCCTGTGCTAGCATTTCTTCTGCGTATATATATTATATTTGGGGCTAGTAATTGTATTGAGGTAAAAGAAAAAAAAACTAAAAAAATGATGTGATTTCAAACAGGTCTTGTCAGTGATTTGTAATCATGATTTGGTTCAAAAGCAGTATCCACAAAAGGCTGAGTATTTGAGGAGCAAAGATGGGCATGGGATCTCCAGTTTGTCAACAATTGAACTGATTTGGCTTGTTTTGCATTATCTTGTTGAAAAATGCATGGACGTCCATAGATAAGATGTCATCTTGAAGGCATCATATGTTGCTCTGGGACTATGGTAGCTTAGCGGTTAAGTTACTGGACTCTGGACCAGAAGGTCCAGGGTTCAAATCCCATCTCTGCCAAGCTGCCACTGTTGGGTCCTTGAGCAAGACCCTTAAACCCACAGTTGCTTGGATTGTAAGATTGTACCAATTGTTAGTCGCTCTGGATAAGGGCATCTGCTAAATGCTGTAAATGTAAATGTAATGCTCTAAAATTCAGTGTACTTTTCTGCATTAATGCTGCCATCACAGAAGTGCAAATGACCTTTTCCACGGGCACTGACACAACCCCATACCATGACAGACCCTTGCTTTTGGACTTATTGCTGATAACAGTCTGGATGTTTGAATCAGAACAAAACAGCTTCTATAGGCTACAGGATAAAGTACAATATTTAGTGTGACCTCCCTTTACACTTGAGTAATAGCAGCATCTGGCAGCTTCATCAGGTGGTCAAGTTTTGGAAAGGTAGCAGTCAAGAACCCCTTTTTTCGGGAGGGGGGAACACATGAAAAGGCTAAGATATGCATATATAGAATAATTATCTTTAATCACTTTATGATTTTCTTCTATACAATGAGGGAGTGTGTATGTGTGTGTGTGTGTGTGTGTGTGTGTGTGTGTGTGTGTGTGAACTCTGGGCAGGTGTGTTGAAGAGGTGTCTGTTTTCACTCTCCATATTTTGGCACAATCCTCAACCAAACAGCTCACACACATCTGACAAACACATATTTGTTTTTCTTCCAGAGCCTGCCTCTGTTTATTTCTTTAATCAGTCTGCAAATAGCTTCATGTAACTGAATTTACATGGCACTCCCACCCCCAAAAACAGCAATACACGAAGAAATCCAGCTGATCTAAGACTGCTCTAAGCCAAAGCCATCCCTCACACTGTCTCTGCTTCTCACTCTCCGTCTGTCTCTCTCTGTGTTTATGACACCTGGACTGGTAAGCTCCAAACATATTGCTTCCTCCACAGTTTATAATAACGGCAATTTGCGCATCAGGCTCGGGGAGAAGAAATAATGCAGATGTAAGGAGAAGGCAGGCAGAAGGATTGAGAGGTGTATCGGCACAGTAATTTGAAAAGATGCCTTGCACCAAGGCTGGGAGAGAACTAATACTGTATATAATATATACCACGGAAATGCATGGAGCACCATAGTCTTTTTCTCTTAGATGTTCATTTTGTCATAATAATAAACCTTGTTTATATAGTGCTTTTCATTTTGAGGCCAAATTCTTAAAATGCATTATATGCATTCTACATTATGGAAATTCCATACAGTGGGGGGCAAAAGTCTAACAGCACTAGTGAAAGTGCTTCTATTTTGCTTTGTCTTGAATTTAACAGTGTTTTTTTTTTCTTTTTGCTTTCTTTTAATAACAAATCATATAATCAGCACAGCAATTTGAGTGAAAAGCTGTTTCTTTTTCCTTGTCTACTCCTTTTAGGGGTCATCACTGCAGATATCCACATATAAGACCTGGTTCGTGTTTTATGCCGAATGCCCTTGCTGATGCAACCTTACTATTTCATTCATGCATGCTCCACAAGCATTTGCAAAATTTCATGTTCCATGATTCACAATATTCCAAAGAATGTCTTGGTTTTCTCTGTCTTCAAATGCCCCTATAATGCTCGATTGGGTTTAGCTCAGGTGGATCAAAGTCCATGAAAGCACTCCTTGATCTTCTTTGTTCTTCAAGTAGTTGATGTAAAGCTTCGAGGAGTGTTTTGGGTCATTGTTCTGACACTATGAGTCCTTCTCCAGAAGGATCCAAATAAGCATTTTGACTAATGGTTAAAGTGACCAGACTTTCACCCCTCAGTGTACATTTAACACAATTTATCATAAATCATAGAGGTCAGTTTATTCAGAATGACACTCAATGAATAATCCAGGATAAATGATCAGTTTTTACTCTGGATTCAAAACATCTATAGTGCATGTGGTGCTAACCCAATCTGGATATTGCTCAAGACTTTTGGGTTGATATAAGAAAAACATGGGTGCTCAGGTAACAGTAGTTTGCTAGTCCACCACTGCAGGTTTGAGTACCAGTGGTCAATTTTGGCTGGTCAGGCATCACACAGTCACAATTGGCATTGTCTGAGGGAGGGAGGCTGGACAGGAGGATTACCCTAAGCACTGCCACAGAAAATTCTGCTGGAGTGACAGAGTGGCATCATGTTCCGACTGCTCCCAATGAGTTCTGGGATACTTAACAAAAAGGCATGCCTCAGCTGAACTAAGTGCTTGGGATGAGCTATACTGCTTTGGGAAACCAGTAAAGGGCCCAGGCAAAGGGTGGTTGGGCCAGATACTGATTTGATATAGACAGTTCTGTATAAAGGTATGCACCTTCTAACAACCACATGACTGAAATGGTTGATGACCAGATATTACCATAGTCACACAGTCTGCTTATGCTACTGCAATGTAAATATAAAGGATATTTTCTAAATACAACTGCAGGCAAACTGAAGACGAGTGGAACGCTACCATCTACACAGCATTCAAAGCCTGTTATACATATCATTCCTTCCAGAAAATACACAACACCATATTCCTTCAGCTACACACACACACACAGTAGAACCAAAATATAAAGGAACATGATGGAATATAAACAAATGAACTTACCTCACTGGCTGCACATAATCAAAAGGGAATGCATCCACTTGCCTTAAGATGAACTTTTTTGTTCTTTGGGGTACAGGACACTAAACTAGGACATTTTACAAAGACCAAGTCAAAAACACATGCCACCTCTGCTGGGGGACTTGAGTGTGCAGGACAGTGGAAGTGCATGTTTAAGCAAAGGTAAAGTAATCATCAAATAAGTCTGCTGGGGGGGAGGTTGGGGGCAGCTCCTATCGATCCAGACTTTTTTAATCTGGCATAACTTCTTTCAGTGAAATTCCCAAGATAAACTGATATAAAAAGTAACCTTATTACATATATGGACAGAAACATTGGACTGAATACTTTAAGAATGAAGCGCAGGAGATCTAGATCTGCTGAGGATTCAATTCTTTTTCTTTAATAAAATGGCATTGTAGTTGCCCATTTAAACAACCTTTTTCTCTTTTTTTCCCTGTCCGTTTCTCTCTTCTTCGCATAGGCTACAGTGTTAAAAAATGCTTAGCGCACCGGATCTCAGGTCTGGCCAGATGTGGGAGTGGCTCCCTTGAGGGTTCCACAGAGTCCCACACACATAAATCTAGGACCCGCCGCAAACAATCAATTTTGATTTTAATTATTTACCATGCCCTGCTGGATGGAGGCATTTATTTTTCCCTCTGTCTGGATTAAAAATTAAAAATTAGGAGATTAATATTTGGCCTAACAGGCAGAATTAGGTTCACACTTCCAAAAATGCCCCCTCCTTTACAAAGTGAGAAAGACGTGGCTTGCAATAAACCAATGGGCAAATCAATTACTTAATAAATCTTGTCACCTTTTGACATAGCCTTGCACACACACACACACACACACACACACACACACACACACACACACACACGTGTATATACATATAATAATTCTGTCTGTGGTTAACCCAGGTGGCCAGCAGCAGCATTGAACCTGGGATGATGACATGGAATGTGAGATTTTTCAGCAGTTTGCGATGGCCAGCAGAGCTCCACCTTCATTTGGTATCACACAGCACTAAACTTCATTATGGCTGCCCCGTGTGGGCAGTCCCACCTCAGCAAAAGGTGATCCTCTCTGTATCCTGTCAACATAGGGGTTCAATATAAGCGTGGGAGGAGCTCAAGGGCAAGTTTGCAGTCTGTGTCAGTCTGTAAAATATCTTCATACATACATGCATAAGAGAAGACCTGGAAGTACCTAAATGCAGGGGCATAGCCCGTAGTGAGACGTGTGGTCATCCTTCCAGTCACCAGTTCTGCATCTTTTGGGTATCACTGCTTTTGCTTCACCACTATCTAAATACCATAAGGTCAGTGGACTATTTCCTTTGAAAGGTGTAGTATTCACACATATCTGAATAAGAATCAGAATCAGAATAAATAATTAGCCAAGTACAAGAAGTACAAGGAATTTCTCTTGGTGCAGGTGTCAACATAGAGTTAAATCAAATCTAAACATACAGTAGAAAAACAAAAACTATATAGACTATATATAGACTATATATACATGTCATATGTTGAATATCACATGATGTGTATATGTAGTGTGGTACTTGTAGGTCTTGTACTAAAGTGTTGAGGCACATATACACAATATATGTAACTAGCAGCAAACATAAATGACAAGTTAGTATATATTAAATATTAAATAAAATATGCTATATATATATATAGACAGGTAGTCCTCGACTTATGACGCAGATCCGTTCCTAGGTGGCATCGTAAACCGATTACGGAACACAAATACATACTGTACATAAATAACATCATAAATAACATACCGTATTTTTCGGACCATAAGGCGACCCTAAAAATGACAAGTTAGTATATATTAAATATTAAATAAAATATCTATAAATATCATACCTAGACAGGTAGTCCTCGCTATATGACGCAGATCCGTTCCTAGTGGCATCGTAAACCGTTACGGAACAACAAATACAAACGTACATAAATAACATCATAAATACAACCCGTATGTTTCGGACCATAGGCGACATTAAAATCCTTTATAACTTTCGCACAAATCGACATGTGAGCCTAAATGCGGTGCGTCTAATGTCATTATGACATTATTTCCTGTGTTGAGCCGCTTTCGGACCTAGAACCGATTGTAGATTGGTAACACACGGCGATTCATAAATTCTGTCAAAAGGTGTGTAGGCACGGCTCTTGGTGAAGCTTACGAAGCTTAACTGCCAACCGTAAGTGCGCAGCATCGCGGAGTAATACGGTTATGTGCTTACAGCATTAGTGTGTATAGTGACATTCCATTCCATTCATTTTCGAAGTGGATTCTCAAAAAACTAAAAACCGCTTCAGAATCACGCAGTAACAACATGGACATAGAGCAGCTGTGTGAGAGAATCTCACCATTAACGGAATCATTGGTAACGAAGTTGGAGGGAACACAAGAAGTACCGCCCTGCGCCAGGATAAAGACCAAAAACTGAGGCTCCGAGGGTAACGTAAATAGTTTGTTTCATTTAGTTGCGTCTTGTAAACCATTGCGCTTTTATGTATGAAAACGATATCCGATTAGAAGTCGATACACTGATATCGTGCGTATAACCCGGTGTGCTTGTTATTAGCCCCAGAAAATACGGTACTGTAGGCAAACTTTCCTTATCCTAACATGCCTATCCTAACACAGTAATTATTGTAAAAAATTGAGCTGTGTAAACCTGTGTATTCTTCCCGCCGGGCGCACCAAACAAAAAAACCCGAAAGTTTGCGTTATGACGTTTACGACAGAGCAAAAACCACTTAAGTCTGAAACAAGGCTTTTATACAGTAAAACATGGGATATGTGGGCGTCACCACTAAACAACGTAAACTCGAGACCGTCGTAACCCGAGGTCTACCTGTATGTAGGCTCCTATATGTATATGTTATATATATATATATTAATATATAATATATATATATATTAATATATATATATATAAATGTACTTGCAAAGGGTCTAAAGTGCAAGTGGTGCGCCAAAAAGTAGTCCGAAGAATTGTGTAATATGTGTTATGTGTGAGTAATAAAGTGTGTGTGCAGAGTCTAAAGGAGAGGAATGTGGGAAGGGTCCTTGTTTAGAAGGATAATGGGTTGGGGAAAGAAGCTGTAAAGGTTGCGGTTAGTGGTCTTTAAGGTGGCGGTTAGGAGACTTTTTAGGCTCTCACTCTTGGTCTCCACTGGAATGGAAACCGCTGTAAGAGCGAGTGTCCTGGGTGGAAAGGATTAGTCATGATCTTCCTCACCCTCTTCTTCATCCCAGTTGAATAGAGATCATCAAGGATGGAGAGTGTACAGCCGATGGTTTTCTCTGCACATCGCACCATTCACTGTAGCTTACACTGGATGTCCAGAGATGCAGATCCAAGCCAGACAGAGATGGAGGATGTGATAATGGACTCTATTATGGCAGTGTAGAATTGGACCAGCAGTGTTTGAGGAGGCAGCCCAAATTTTTTGAGCTAATGCACTAAGACACTCACTGTCTGAGACTCACTCAGACATTTCCCAGACTTTGTACCAGGGGCTTGGCAGGATACAAATCCGGTACAAATGTTACAGATATTACTTTTCACATGTACAGCTCTATCGGGTAATGCTGCACTGTAGTGCATACGTGAGAGGGACTGATTTACAAAGTGTTCACAGAAAATAATTCCACCAGTTGGGCTGCCTTCTAAATAGTACGTAAAATTAGTACCATAGGCGTCTTTACTGTTCTGACATACCGTGTAGTACAGTAGTGTGAAAAAATGTTTGCCCCCCTCCTGATTTCCTATTTGTTTACATGTTTGTCACACTTAAACGTTTCGGAACATCAAACCAATTTAAATATTAGTCACAGACAACACAAGTAAACACAAAATGCAGTTTTTAAATGAAGGTGCTTATTATTAAGGGAGAAAAAAATCCAAACCTACATGGCCCTGTGTGAAAAAGTGATTGCCCTCCTGTTAAAACATAACTTAACTATGGTTTATCACACCTGAGCTCACTGGCCTGATTATTGCCACACCTGTTCTCAATCAGGACATTACTTAAACAGGACCTGCCTGACAAAGTGAAGTACACCAAAAGATCCTTAAAAGCTACACATCATGTCGAGATCCAAAGAAATTCAGGAGCAATTGAGAAAGAAAGTAATTGAGATCTATCAGTCTGGAAAGGGTTATAAAGCCATTTCTAAAGTTTTGGGACTCCAGCGAACCACAGTGAGAGCCATTATCCACAAATGGCGAAGACATGGAACAGTGGTGAACCTTCCCAGGAGTTGGAAGAGCGCAGCGACGACTCATCCAAGAGGTCACAACAAGCACTGTATGCTTGTTCATTTGACTTATCTTTATTGAAATATCATCTGAGCACTGTATTATGCCTCGGACACACTACACGACTTTCAGAACACTACAGAACTTGCTTTCTCCTATTGGGAGTCTTTTTTGTTGTGGTTTACACAACAGCGTCACACATTAAACTAGCTTTTACCAGAAGGAATTGCCAGCGAGTCTGTTTCTGCTCTCCAAACTATGTTTTGTCATGAAAACACCCATGAGAAGTGACAAGCAGGGGTGGCGTGATATCGTGCATGAGACACTGTTTTTCTTCCAAATAATTGATGTCAGAGTCAAATGAGTGATGAGACAAATGAGAGAAAACAAAAACAAACAAGAAAAACGAAAAGACAAGAATCTGCGTGAAGGAATGGATTGGGGTAGGTGGACAGCAGGGATTGTCTGTTCTGCAGAGAGAGCTGGAGGTACATACATATTTAAGCAATGATACATGAGAGGGAGTGCTTTAATGTTAGATATTGGCACGGGTGTGCTGCAGTTGAAGACCTGTATGCCCGTGCCAATATCTCACTTTAAAGCACGACCTCGAATGTATTATTGCAATTGTACCACAGTTCCGTTATCACTATTTATTGTTAGATTTTAACATAAAGAGGACAGAAAAAATATTTGTTTATCACCATCACCATCATCATGTACTCCGCTGCTAAGCCCTTCAGTCATTAAAGTCGAGGAACAGAATTTCCCAATAACTTTTTATTATAAAGACTGTAAACACAAGTATATCATTTGGTAAGTTTTAATGTATTAAAAATAAACTTTATTTACATTCAGCTAATAAAATAGGTTGGGTTTATAAGGCAGGCTGTTACTTAGACAAACTATTCTACCGACTGAAGCAAATCGGAGTGAGATCCCAACAGCAGACTAATAGAGCATCAGCAGCTTCGTTGGGTTAAGAGCTGGACTTACAGATGACGTACCTGTCAGATGAATGGTGGATGGGTGGTGTTTAATGAAAGACGTCGAATTTAACTCCAGCAAACGACGTCTTTGTGAGTGATGAAGCTGATTCAGGTCATTTTTGTTGATGGGACTAAAACTGATCTTCAGTCTCTTTGCTCTTCAGTCGAGCTGTGAATCCATTAAGAGCGGGGATGTTCTATTTAAAGTACTGACTTTGTTTCACTTTTCCAGAGCTTCCAAATCCTAAAGGTGATAAACCTTTGGCTCAGGTTGGTCATTAATGGCTTCATCTTCCAAATTTAAATTGCTTTCAAAAAAGCTTAATTATAGCTTTCATTTAAGAAGTGTTTTACTTGTGTAATTATAACTTGGCTGCTTTTTATGGCGGGCTTGTTGCTAGGTTAGCATACAGTCGTATGAAAAAGTTTGGGCACCCCTGATCATTTTCATGATTTTAGTTTATAAATCATTGGTTGTTCAGATCAGCAACTTGAGTTAAATATATCACATAGCAGATGAACACAGTGATATTTGAGAAGTGAAATGAAGTTTATAGGATTTACAGAAAGTGTGCAGTAATTATTCAAACAAAATTAGGCAGGTGCATAAATTTGGGCACCCCAACAGAAAAATTACATCAATATTTAGTAGATCCTCCTTTTGTAGAAATAACAGCCGCTAAAACGCTTCCTACAGCTTCCAGTCTGGATTCTGGTTGAAGGTGCTTTGGACCATTCTTCTTTAGAAACATCTCCAGTTCAGTCAGGTTTGATGGTTTTCCGAGCATGGACAGCCCACATTTTCAGTAATATTCTGTCTGGCGACTGAGATGGCCATTCCAGAACGTTGTACTGGTTCCTCTGCATGAATGCCTTTAGTAAGATTTTTGAGCAGGGTTTGGGGGTCGTTGGCCTCGGTGCAACTTTGTCACTGATCCTTGAACAGTGTTCTCAAGAATCTGGAGATATTAACTGGAATCCATGCGACCCTCAACTTTAACAAGATTCCTAGTACCTGCACTGGCCACACAGTCCCACACAGCATGATGGAACCGCCACCCAAATTTTACTGTGGGTAGCAAGTGTTTGTCTTGGGATGCTGTGTTTCTTTTTCCGCTCCTTGTTATGTCCAAATAACTCAGTTTTTAGTTTCATCATCAGTACACAGCACTTTATTCCCAAAATGAAGCTGGATTTCCAAATGTGCTGTAGCACACCTCCCTCAAGTGACTCTGTTTTGTGGCGTGGTCTGCAGAAAAGGCTTCTTTCTGCATTACTCTCTTCCCATACTGCTGCAGCCTCTCCTTGTGCAAAGTGCGCTGTATAGTTGAACGATGAACAGTGACAGGAACAAACCATCTGCAGCAAGATGAGGTTGTAGGTCTTTGGAGGTGGTCTGTGGCTTGACTATGACTGTTTCTCACCATCTTTCGCCTCTGCCTAACTGAGATTTTTTCTTGGTCTGCCACTTTGGGAGTTCCTAACTAGAACTGTGCCTGTGGTCTTCCATTGCCTCACTATGTTCCTCACAGTGGAAACTGACAGCTGAAATCTCTGAGAGAGCTTTTCCCTTTCCCTGAACCATGATGTTGAACAACCTTTGTTTTCAGGCCATTTGAGAGTTGTTTTGAGGCTCCCATATTGCCACTCTTCAGAGAAGATGCAAAGAGGAGAAAAACTTCCAATTGGCCACCTTAACCCTTTATCATAGTTGGACTCACTTGTGTATGTAGATCAAGGGTCAGTGAGCTTACAAAACATATTTTGTGTTCCAATAATTAGTGCTAAAGGTATTCAAATGACAAGGGTGCCCAAATTTATGCACCTGCCTAATTTTGTTTGAATAATTACTGCACACTTTCTGTAAAACCTATAAACTTAATTTCACTTCTCAAATATCACGGTGTTCATCTGCTATATGATATATTTACCTGAAATTGCTGAGCTGGACAACCAATGATTTATAAAGAAAAATCATGAAAATTATCAGGGGTGCCCAAACTTTTTCATACGACTGTATATGCTTCAGAGTAATAGTAGTAGAGCGTCGGTGAGAGTGCCATTATAGAGCAATAATGTCATAGCTAGAACGTCTCTCAGCCAATCAGATTATATGCTCAGAACTAACTGTATCTGTAAAAAGCAGATTTGCAGTGAAAACGTTTGAAATGGACGATAAGGTCACAGATACTGTAAAGCTTGTGTGTATACCATTCTGAATTGTGCATGCCATTCATTATAACCTCTATAACCATTATAAGTGGCATCTCACCCACAGCCAGTCATGGACTGGTCGCAAGACTTTTCACACTACAGGATTTGGACTCGCCGCCAGGTCCAGACATCAAACATGCTAAATATTTTCCGGAGTTCTGCAAGCGATCAGCGAGCCTGTCACATCACATCTCTGAACATTTCACACCTAGAGATTGAAACACGATTTTAATCTTCACGCGAATGCCGATAATGGACTTACCACTATTACCTTGCTGACCAGTGGGCTAAAACCGTGTAGTGTGAACTTGGCATTACACGCATTTATCTCTAAGAGATGACCAATCAGAACACGGAGGGGTGTGGTTATCATAACTTTGAATGAGGTGACAAGCACTCATTGCTTTGAAGGCAAGCAGTTCAGCTTTAAAAGGGTGAGAAAATAAAGAGGTAAGTGCAACTATAACAGCAAGCTCGCGTTTGAACCTTTCGAATGGACATTTGTCGCCGCATTCAAGTTATTATAACCACAGTCCATCTGTGTTCTGGCTGGTCAGCTCACAGAACCAATCGTGTGTCATACTGCCCTCAGGTGATATTTTATTAAATAAAACTCCAACCCACCATGCAGTACGCGATTTGAGCAACAAGCTGGCTGGCTAACTGCTTAAATGTTAGTTTACACTAGTCTTGTGTAAAAGCAAGCGGGATTTCAGTAATGAAATGGAATCGATTTACAAATGTCAGCTTCTCCATTATTTATTTGATATTATGCTTAGCACCATTTTGTTCCATTGACCCTAGGAGACAGCCAGCAGGCTGACCGACTAACTTCCATAAAGTTGCTCACAAGTTTCTGGCAGTCTCGTCACCTGCTTTCATAAACAATGGATGTCATTGGCTCAAGGTTGTGGAGCTTAAGTAGAGAAGACGCTCTTCAGCTGAGACCTCACTTCACCTGAAATGTTGTGTGTCCTGAAGTACTTAGAACACTTTTTTCCTGTACACAGGTGTTCTTGTTCTGAATATTCAACATTATGAGATGAACTTGTAGGCATTAAGTATAGTTTGAGTGAAATTACTGTGAGTTTAAAGAGCAAACAAAGAGAAGCAGAGCTAAGTGTGTATCTCTCTCTGTGACTTTCTCTCTTTTTCTGTGTGTGTGTGTGTGTGTGTGTGTGTGAGCGAGAGTGTCATTGTCAGTGTCGTTGGGTGAGGGTCTCAGTAGGGGGATGTCAGTGTGAGACAGGAGGAGCAGACTGTGCTTCCAGCACTCAGCATTCAGCAGAGCACGACTACCTGCTGCTGCACTCATGTTTACACTCCACACAAACACATATACACAGTCCACTAATGGGGGGTCAGGGCAGTGCTGTGTGTTACCCTTACACACCTCCTTCACCTTCACAGGGTTCACAAGAAACACAGGGAGCCATAGCTGCCTGCACACAATCTAACCGTTATGTACACTGTGCACTAATAATAATAATAATAATAATAATATATACTCTGGTGATGCAGCAGCAATATGCCAGACCCCCGCTGCAGAGACTTCCATGTTCCAGCAGGACTCACTCATTCACAAATGATTGCAGAGATCATCACCCTACTGGGCCCTACAGTGTCTGTGCCCAGTGAATTCCAGAATACCCTTTGATGACCCTGACCAGGGCAAGTGGGGGCAAAATTTGTTTTATTATTATTCATTTTTGTCACATTTTACATTCCTTGCCAGGGTCACAAGGGGTCTGGTAGAACACAAGGTGCAGGTATAAGCATGCCCTGGTCAGGATACCAGTCCATCACAGGATGAGCAGGGGTTCCTTTTGTAATACCAGGGGGATGATCCCCTAAACAAACATTCTCCTCTCACTCAGAGACGGCCAATCTTATCTACATGTGAACCTTGTGTACCACAAAACCTTATGTCCAGATGAACAGATTCAACTTCTGGGATTTTCTTACCTAGATTAGTGAGCATGCAACAAGATATAAAACCATATGTAAACGTTTGGGCACCCTGGTGAAATGATAAATGTATTATAACACAATTTCTGCAGAGATAACAATTCTTTTATCTCATTTATCTCCAACTGCTTCTGTATTAAAATTTAGGAAGGGTTTCCTTGCCACTGTTACCCTAGGCTTGCTCAGTTGAGGCTGTGGGCCTAGATAGTTGTAAATCTGCTTTGAGACAATGCTCTACTGTAAACAGTACTATATAAATACATTCGACTTTGACTACTCCAGTAATAATATGCATTGCACAACATTGTATTGTGTTAGATTTACTATGTTTAATACACCACTACACATTTACAGATTTTGAATGAACTTAATATGATGCCAATGTAGGTTACTTGGAAATGTGATATGAGACAGCTGCATTCTGTACAGTGTTCCATACTGCATAATTGAATTTTAGGCTATATTAGTCTAATGAAATACCTCAGTAGTACAATATCACTCCAACTTGTGTATCTTCCTCTTTGTTCTTCGACAGACAAGTGAGAAAATGTACAGAGTACCGGGATCTCCCTGGGCTTTTACTGCACAAACCACTGTAGTATAAATGATTTACATTTTGTTTCAGTCATGTAAGGTTGCTTTCAGCATTAATGGCTATCTAATAACAGACACAAGGTTACATTGAAAGTAGTCATACTTTTGGGATTTGATAATAGAAGATAATAAACAATTGTAAACTGCTTTAAGATAATGCTCCATTGTAAAAAGCTATAGAAATAAATCAACTTAAAATAAAGCCAAACTCCACAGAGGTCGGAGTCCAAGATTGGGATCGAACAGTTGTTGGGAATTTAAGCACTGTGCCTCCGCCTACAACGCTTACAATCTTACAATCCAAGTAATTGTGGGCTAAGTGCCTTGCTCAAGGACCCAACAGTGGCAAATGGGCAGAGGTGGGATTTGAACAAGTAACTTAACCACTAAGCCACCACAGTCCAGACATTTCTATTATTATTGGAATAGAACTGCACTTTAACAGAAACCCTGTATTGTTTAGTACAGCGGCACAGTAGTCGCTGTCTTGTGCTTTACATTTACAGCATTTAGCAGATGCCCTTATCCAGAGCGACTTACAATTGTTCCAGCCTTACAATGCAAGCAATTGTGGGTTAAGGGTCTTGCTCAAGGACCAAACAGTGGCAGCTTGGCAGAGGTGGGATTTGAACCCTGGACCTTCTGATCCAGAGTCCAGTACCTTAACCACTAGACTACCACAGTCCCATGCTTTCATTTGTACCTTTTGCAAAGGAACGAAAAAGTCTTCGTGTACTGTCTTGCGCACAACTTTTGCATATTTTTCACTATGACACTTTAGCACAAATTAAATAAGGCTCAGTGGGTAGCACTGTCACCGACCAGCAAGAAGGTCCTGGGTTTAATCCCCAGGTGGAGTGGTCTGGGTCCTTTCTGTGTGGAGTCTGCATGTCCTCCCCATGTCTGCATGGGTTTACTCCAGGTACTCCGGATTCCCCCCATAGTTCAAAGACATGTGTTAGGGTAATTGGTGTCTCTAAAGTTTGTGAGTGTGTGTAGGAGTATGTGACTATATGTGCCCGGCGATGGATTGCCTCCCTGTCTGGGGTTGTTCCTGCCTTGTGCTCTATGCCACCGGTTAGGCATCGGGTCTCCCATGACCCTGTCCAGGATGAAGCAGATAAGAAAGTGAATGAATATTTTTTGTACAAATCGAGCAGAAGATCCGGTCAGATGTTTCATTCTCAGCCAGTGACACAGTCCTATGGCTATTTCAGTCTGTGTTTCTTGGCTCCACTCTAAATGAGCGTAATTATGAGTCAGCAGGAACAGAATGAACAAAATCAGTGCATGACCAGTAACGTTTATTCCCTGCAACATCTCTTTCGTAACTAGAACGCCGTGCATAATTGAGGCTGATCTTTCACACGTATCACCCGACACACAAATTCCACATGAGTCATCTTGTGCTGCCATGCTGTACTGGAATCCAGAAGTGGAACATTTCCAGAATACTTCTTAGGCATTTTTACACTTCCTGGTTGTGGCTCTAATTCAGTCTAAGTTCCTTTGCTAATAAAGTGAAAGAGAAGGAAGATCAGGTGGTGTGAACGTGTGGTACATTTTTTCATCAGGTATGTATCTGTGTTCAAGGTCACGCTAGAGCATGCAGCAGATTGGAACTGCAGTTTGAGCGACATAATCACTCCAGTGCTAATCATGTCACACACGTATACACCCACCCACCTACACACACACACACACACACACACACACACAAAGCTGAGGAAGCAAAATGAACAATTGTCGCCTCTAGCCGAGCGCATTCTCTTCCTTATTTATTCCTCTTAGCCTGGCTGGGAAACATAAAAATAAATAAATATAGATGCATATCAATCTATCTCTATCTCTCTCTCTCACTTCCCTGCTCTTTAGAGTGATGCTGTGGGCTTTTACTAGGATGGCGGCCGGGCACGGGGATCATTTATAACTGGGTGGCAGCGCTAATGCAGCTCGCGCCGCACTGCCCGATGTTTTATTCATGGCCTTTTATTATTAGGGCCCCACTTAAAAAGGTGAGGCCGCACTCGGGCCAAGCCAGGCCTCCATGCCTGACTTATCCATCAGCCTGACGAGAGCGTCTTCCTCAGGAAGTCTTTCAGAAAACTTCAAACAGCGGCACTATTGATTCGTTTGCCCGCTCCACCTGGATACCGGCATATATCTTCCCTGAGAGCCTGAGAAAGAGACAGAGAGAAAGAAGGAGACCGAGAGGAGAGAGACTGGATGATGCATAATGAAGATCCTGTTGAAAGAGGCTGGAAACTTTTATACTTGTTTGTTTGTGGGATTCTTTGACCTCAGCCGGAAGGGCACAGCGAGAGGCACGCTGAATCTCAATGCGGCAAACTCAATTGAATTCGGTGATCAATTGACTTAATTGTGTAAGTATATCAAATTCTGCGACTGTCATGAATTTACCAAGTCACAGATGTGCACTGAATATAGATACAGAAGATAGAACATGGACCTGAAGAATGTCAGGTATTATATATTCTTGCTTAAACACCAGGCATTAAAGGTACTTAAAACTGTTCTGGTTATCTAGAAATCATAAAAAATAATCTATATAAAGTTATTCAGTCATATTTACAGGATTTTGGCAGATACCCTTATTAAGCGCAAATTACAATTTAGCTGCTGAAGGCTAAGGGTTTTGCTCAAGGGTCCAATGGTGATGTCTTGGCAGATCCAGAATTTGAACTGTTGAGTTTTAATGGTTTAAACAGAGGTGGCACAAGTTCACAAGTCCTTTACTTAAGTAAAAGTGCTACTAATCTGATAAACAATATTAAATTAGCAGTAAAAGTTGGTATGCTTATGTATTTTACTGAAGTGGAGGTATAAATGTACATGCTACTACATGATCTGAAATGAAACAAGCGAAAGTATTTCTTTAAAAGAAACGTTCTAACTCAGTCTTTGAAACAAATTGTCCTTTATTGAGGACAAGAGGTGCAGATCCTTGACACTGAGGGTACATAATGGTTTAAGCATTCTAACATATATTCCCCATAGAATAACAGTGGCAATGGAATGGGTTATTCTGGAAACCTTGCTGGCTCTCAGTAAGGCATTCTGCACCTCCAACAAGTCAGTTCAACAACTTTCTGTCATGTCTTCCTAAAACAAAATCCACTAAAGAAATGGGTTGCCAACTTTGATGGAGAACTTGGCCGACTTGCACTGGGCCTTGACTTTAACTCCATCAGACATCACTGAGATAATTTGGAAAGGCTACTATGAATCAGAGCATATTGTCCAACATCCAACACCTGACCCTCAAAGTGACGTCCCATTTTTTACTGGGGAAAAAAAAAATCTCAGAAGAATGAAGGCTGTTTTAGCAGTGAAAGCTGCTACATGATAATACTATGTTTTGAGATGTAGTTTTGGGGTGTCCTGAAACTTTTGTCAATCTTATGTACATATAATTCTATTCTAATATAATGTAAAGCCCATATTCTTGCAAATTCATGTAGATGATAGAAAAGATATCAACCAGAGGACACAACACCGGTCTCTCCTGCATGTAAGTGTAGCACTGTAACTTAGTAATGAAACATTTTACATGATATATGAGCTCAATGAATGTACAATGTTGCTTTGGTCCTGATTTAAATCCTTTGAATGGTCACCAAAAAAAGAAAGGAGCACTTATTGTCCTTGCTTTCCTCCAACACTCAAGGCCATTGCTCCCATACAGTAGGAGTGATTTCTGGCTCTTTGACGGCTAAGGGATTTATTACTTTTCACCACTTTCCTCCACCCGGCTGAATGGTGTATTGATATTTGCAGCACTATGATTTAATAAGCTGCTAATGATTTTTTTTCGAGAGAGGGTTAATGAGAAGTGGTAAGCTCATGAACTATTTAAGAGTGCCACCATATTTAAAGATTGTTTGAATGTCCATTTAAAAGTGAGTAAATCAAATAAATACTAAAGAAGATAAATGTCTAGGAATAAATGAACAAAGAGGTTTGTCTCTGCAAAGTGTGTGAGGGAGTTATATTGTGCATCTGTGTCTGTACAAGGGTGTGTACCTGCCTGTGCATGAGCTTATGTTTATCTTTTAGTTATGTAGGCATGCATGGACTTTACTTGACAGGTTTAGGTAAACCTTCTGGGAGAAAGAATTGCGTGCAAGATCAGGCAGATACGTGTATGTACATGTAAATGTATAGGGGTGGTCTGATTAGACACTGGGTCGTAACACAAGAGGGCGTAAAAGTGCTTCCCCTGCTGCCTTATAAGTAGTATTTTGGCTGCTTTTCGGTAGTGTACCTCTTGGTGTGAGATCATTGACTGCTAGACATGCCTCTATGACGCATTCAATGACATTTTGCCCAGTTGAGAGACTTTGAGAAGGGGCGCATCATCAGACAGAGAGAAGCAGGTTGGTCTTTTCGACAAATTGCCCACCATTTAGGCCATTCTGACCTAGCCGTTAGGAAGTGTTGGGAGCAGTGGCCATGAGGGCATGCACACACATGGCGAACAGGCTCCAGATGGCCCAGGCAGACCACCAGTACAGAGGATCATTTGAAGATAAAGCACAGGCAGCTCCCACAGTTTTGTTGTCCAACATCCAGACACAGGTGGCACCTTTGCTACACTCACCTGTCTCTGCCAGAACCAATTTCAAGTGCATTGCAGACGGAATTTTGTTGTCACTGTGCCCATTATGTGTTCTGCCATTGACAGCCAGCCTTTGTTTGCTGATGTGTCATGATCAAGAAGCTTCTATGGACTACTATGGACTGGAACTGTATTGTCTTTAGTGATGAATCCAGGTTCTTTTTGGGGTCCAATGATAGTCAGGTTTGAGTATGGAGGCTTCGTGGTGAGTGTTTCAATCCTGCCTTTGCTGCTGGTGTGAAGATCTGGGGAGCCATTGCATACAACAGTTGGTGACCCCTAGTAGTGATACGAGGGACACTAGCAGATCAGCAATATGTGCAGAACATCCTGCGGCCACATTATTCAGCAGGATAATGCTCGCCCACCCACAAAGAATGTCTCCACCAGACTGCAACACTTCCTTGACCTGTCCGGTTGCCAGCTTTATCCTCAATCAAGCATTTACGGGACCAGCTGGGACACTAGGTTCAGCAAACTATGAGTGTGGAGGATCTACAGGCCCTGCTGTGGGCAGATCTGTCATAGAGGCATGTATAGTAGTCAATGATCTCTCACCAAGAGGTGCAGTACCCAAAAGTACCCTCTGAGAGCCTCTTTATAGAGAATCAGAGGAAGCATTTATACGCCCTCTTGTGGCAAGACCTAGTGTCTAATCAGACCATACCTGTAATCATTTACATATTTGCATGCGTTGTAACTGTCTGCCCACATTTCTATCTGGGTGCAATATTTTTTTGAGTTTATATCATGTCATATGACATATTATTGTCTAAAATGATCAGAAAATCTGATCATCAGACAAAACAATACAGACAAACAGAATTCAGAAATTGCACAGTGGTGGAAAAACATTTAATATGCTGGATTATTAACCTAAAGATCCAGGGTTCAAGTCTCATCTCTTCCATGCTGACACTGTTGGGCCCTTAAGCAGTGCCCTTAGCCCTCATTTGCTTGGGTTGTATCGCTTGTAAGCCACTATAGTAAGAGAGCCTGCTACAGTAAATGATGCAAATTTAATTCACCTGGGGAGTAGCTTTAATTGCTGTTATCCTTAAAAGTAAAGTCTGTAATAATAATAGCAATACAGTTCAGCCCTGCAATGGACTGGCATTCAGTCCAGAGCATGCTTTCACCTACACCCTAACCAGGAAAAGCTGGCATTCCACCAGTCTTTGTAAGATCTCAGACCTTATTGGCTTGTTGGTCATTCATTAAAATGTGCCAAATAGGGATTGCAGTGATTAGTGCTGTTGCCTTGCAGTTACAGACTCGTAGCCTGGCTGCTACCTGTGTGGAGTTTGCATGTTCTCCACATTGTCTGCGTGAGTTTTCTCCTACATCCTACATCATTAAGTCAACCGGCATCTCTAAAAAGTGCCAAAGTGTATGGGCTGCCCTGTTTATGCTTACTAGTTTTATTTAACGTCACATCAGCATCAATGGCTACTTGACAGACACAAGGTTATATCAATACACTATTAATACACAATTTAGAGTGAACTCATGTCTTTCTAAAGTGGGAGGAAACCAGAGTACCCAGAGTAAACAAACACGAATACAGGGAGAACATGCAAACTCCACACAGGTGGAGTCCGAACCGGAGATTGCATCATTGTGCCAATTGACTGGCACTCTGTCTAGGGTTAGTTCCTGCCTTATGCTCCCCAACACCCCAGAATTGAATAAAGCGGTTATGATTAGTGATATAAAATACTGTAGGTCATGGCAGAGCTAAGCCTTCTTCAAACGTATTAATTCACAGCTCATGAAATTAGACATAACTGGCTGTATTTTGGTGAAAATACATTCAAATGAGCCATTTCTGATGCTTTGACTTTTCATTATGACACTGTGAAATAATATTTGCATGTAATAGAGGCATATAATCCAAAACCTGAAATATTTTGTCATTTTTGTATTTCTCATAATACGATCATGTTGTGAATAGCATCGAGAGAATAAAACATTTAGCAAAACTAGAATAGATAATAGCGTCTGTCTGATCTTGTAAAGTGGAAGTGCCTGGGTGTACAGGTAAGATTATTCACTGGAGCAGGTAGTACAGGTAGCTCCAAATGAAGCAAGGTAGTGAATCAGGATCTTCAGGTAGGACTCGAGGGTGGAAACCACAGCAGGAGAAGGGCCTCTCTAGAAAATGTACACATGTACTGTAGTTTAACAGAGAGAGAAAGATTGATTGAAGTATATTTAGAATTTAATGTACAACCCCAAATCAGAAAAAGCTGGGACTGTATGGAACCCAAAGTATTTCACGTTTGTTTCTGGTCAACTTCATTTCATTTGTTAATAAACATCCATTCTTGCATTTCAGGCCTGTAACAGACTAGTAATGAGGTAAAAACGTAAATGATGATGTGATTTCAAACAGGTGATGTCAACAGGTGTTTGATTATAATCATGATTTGGTACAAAAGCAGTATGAGTCCTTGGGGACTAAAAATGGACCAAGGATCTCCAGTATATCAACAAATGTATGAGAAAATGATTGAAATGTTTAAAAAACAATGTTCCTGAAAGAAATGCTAGAAGGGATTTACATATTTCTCCCTCTACAATGCATAATATCATTAAACAATTACAAGAATCTGGATTAATTTCAGTGTGTAAATAAACAAAGGCACAAGTCTAAACTGAAGAGCTGTGATCTCCAATCCCTCATTGCATCCAGAACTGTCATTCATCAATAGATGATATAAACACATGGGCAATGGATGGCTTTATCAGACCTTTAAGAAGCCCTGCAATACAGAGTTACATTCACAAGTGCCACCTAAAACGTTACTGTGCAAAAAAAGAAGCCTTATGTTAACCATGTCCAGGAGCGGCGTTGGGCTCTGAGGCATCTGGGATGGACCATGACACAGTGGAAACATGTATTGTGGTCAGACCAATCAGTATTCCAGATCTCTTTTGAAGAAATGAATGCCCTGTACTCTGGACCAACGATGAAAAGGAATTTCCAGACTTTTATCAGCAACAAATCCAAAAGCCAGGCATGAGCTGCCTTCAAGATGGCATCTTTTCCAGGATGTCCATGCATTTTTCAACAGGACAATGCAAAACAAGTTAAATCTGGAAAAATTTAGGACTGAAATATGTAAATCCCTTCCAGTCTTCCTTTCGGGAAGATTGTTTTTAAACATTTTCTGATTTGGGGTTGTATGTATTCTCATATGCTGTAACCGGCATTTATTGCAAGTTCATAATAAAAAGTGAAATCAACATTTATTCTAACCAAAAAAAAAGAACAAAAAAGGGGCTTGTTTACAACTAGATGTCATTTCGTTCTGTGCAAACTGCCTTATAACCAAATGCCTTCATCTCACCCTTCCTTGTAAGCTGTCTGTCAGAGTTAAGATATTTCTGTATTCCCATTTGAAGACTTATCCAACGTGATTCAGCTCGAGGGTACGCTGTCAAGGAACAGCTTCTTTCTATCATGTTAGCTCAGCTGCTCCCTCCGTAAACAGAATGCCTCTGGCCATCTCACCTCTTTCAGCATCTGGTTTGATGTTATTATTGTGTAGGAATGCTATTACTTTTCTCACTTCAGAGAGTTAAAGTACCAGGGTGTTCATGGCCTGGTGTTGCTGCGTATCTCTCACCTGGTACCAGCCACCCCTACAGGAGCATAAATTAGCACCAGTGGTAGCGCTTCAGCCACCCATGCACCCCTGGTGAGGGGCATTAATATGAGGCGTGAAGCAAGCTGTGACCCCTGATTGTTAACCTTGCACAACTCTTAGGTTTCTTGAGCAACTGCTCACCGCACTTCTGCTTTAGTATTACTTTTTAAAATCATTGTCTAAAAGGATTTCTAACAAAAAATGTGCAAATGGAAACAAAGGAAATGTGCGGCGAAGACGAGGAGGAGCAGAGGGGAAAAAACAGATACAACACAAAACAACTACTTGCCAATTAATATTTTATTCTAATTGAAATATTCATATGTTATTGCTGGGGCGAGACCTTTTATCGGTCCTTTGAGGGCTAAGATATGTGGGAGGTATAGGGTTGAGGGGAGGGCTGGATATTCCACTACAGTGAATTTAGAATGCCAAATGTCACACCAATCTGATGAGCAGCAGGACAGAGGGCAAAGGACAAAACCTCTGTAGTTGGCAGCTTAATGCTTTGGCAACGCAACAACACAATGCAATAATAGCCACTAATGTAGAAAAAAAATGTATACACACTTCATACGATTATAAAAGTGCTACAGAGGTATGTTTGTGCATTATCAATGAAGATATCTAAAGACAGTCCACTGGAAACCATTAGATTAGCCATTTCCATTGGTTTCCATTAACCACTAGAAGATGTCTTTTCAGGATGTCATATACACTCATTGAGAAAAAAAAATACTCACAAAGAAGGAGTTATTAGAATCGCCTGACACTTTATATGTGTGAATGTAATGATGATATCCTGTATGTGAGTACAATATTAAAGTGAAAGGATAAGTTTTTTGATAAAAGCTGTACAATTGAAAAGAGGCTCTAGTTACACTGTTAGCCTCTAGCATGGATACAAGATAAGATATGGTTGGGCAAGGAAACATACAGGTCCCATATGGAATCCTATAGATGCTGCTCATAGATGTTGCAGCCTGTAGATCCTCATCCATCACACCATCAGTTAGGGCAATTTGTAGCTCCACAGCAAAGACAGGATAGATGCTCATACTCGAACCCGACCATCGTTGGATCCCAGCATGCAGTGTAACACTATTCTTTTAAACCAAAAAGTGCTATTTTGGCCTCTTCCGTCCACAAAGCATTCTTCCAATAGCCTTCTGGCTTGTCCATGTGATCTTTAGCTGTATGTTCTTTTTGGAGAGCAGTGGCTTTCTCCTTGCAGCCCTGCCATGCACACCATTGTTGTTCAGTGTTCTTCTGGTGGTGGACTCATGAACATTAACATTAGCCAATGTGAGAGAGGCCTTCAGTTGCTTAGAAGTTACCCTGGGGTCCTTTGTGACCTCACCAACTATTACACGCCTTGCTCTTGGAGTGATCTTTATTGGTTGACCACTCCTGCGAAGGGTAACAATGGTCTTGAATTTCCTCCATTTGTACACAATCTGTCTGACTGTGGATTGGTGGAGTCCAAACTCTTTAGAGATGGTTTTGTAACCTTTTCCAGCCTGATGAGCATCAACAACTATTGTTCTGAGGTCCTCAGAAATCTCATTTCTTCGTGCCATGATACACTTCCACAAACGTGTTGTGAAGAGCAGACTTTGATAGATCCCTGTTCTTTAACAGGGATCTATCAATGGGATCACCTGATTGTCATCCCATTAATTGAAAACACTTGACTCTAATTTCACCTTCAAATTAACTGCTAATCCTAGAGGTTCACATACTTTTTCCACTCACTAATATGTAATATAGGATCATTTTCCTCAATAAATAAATGACCAAGCGTAATATTTTGTCTCATTTGTTTAACTGGGTTCTCTTTATCTAATTTTAGGACTGCTGTGAAAATCTGATGATGTTTTAGGTCATATTTATGCAGAAACATTTCAACAATTCTAAAGGGTTCACAAACTTTCAAGCACCACTGTACACTCCCCAAAAGTAGTCTCTGAGAGTCTATTTATAGGGCAGCAGGGGAAGCACTTTTACGCCCTCCTGAGACAACACCCAGTGTCTAATCAGACCACACTTGTAATCATTTACCAATATAGATTTTTTATTTAAGTGAGAAGAATTTTGTCTGTTGAAAAAAAATGCATGCCATCATAAGCATCTTATCCCAACATAGTATCAACGTTTGAGCATGTTTTGCTGCATCTGAATCAGGATAACTTGTCATCATTTATGGAACATTTGTTCATTCATTCACTTTCTTATCCACATAATCCTGGACAGAGTTGCGGGAGAGTCGGTGCCTGGCTGGCGGCATACGGAGCAAAGCATGAACAAGCCTACATAGGCCGCCAATGTATCGTAGGGCACGCAAACTCACATACTCATACACTGAGGGCCAATTTAGCCAATTAACCTAAAGCATGTCTTTGGACTGTGGGAGGAAACCAGAGTACCCCATGTAAATCCACATAGAAGATATGCAAACTCCACACAGACTGGACCCAGACTGCTCCACCAGGGACTGAACCCAGAACGTTTTCTCTGTGAGGTGATTGCGGTACCCACAATCACCTCACCAAATGTCAGGACATCTGTCTGTGAACTGAATCTCAAGAGAATCACGAGAACAATACATTTAATGTTTTGGGATGGCCAAGTCAAAGTGTCCTGCCTTGATAAAATAGAAAGCTTGTGTAGAAAGCAATTCATGTTAGGAAACATGAACCAACATCCAAGAATTTATGTCATTTATGTCATGTCATTTAGCAGACACCCTTATCCAGAATGACTTACAACTTATACAGGCTTACAATCCAAGCATTTGTGGGTTAAGGGACTTTCTCAAGGACCCAACAGTGGCAGCTTAGTAGAGATGGGATTTTAACCCTGGACCTTCTTCTCCATAGTCCAGTACCTTAACCACTAGGCTATCACAGTCCCTGCCTGTTATGAACAGTTAAGCTGTTCTGAACAGAGGAATGGGCTAAAATTCCTCCAAGTCGGTGTACAGTACTGTTCAACAGTTACCGAAAATATTTAGCTGCAATTATGGCTGCACAACGGGTCACACCAGATACTGAAAGCAAAGGTCCACATATATGTAACACTGGATAATTTTCCTCATCATGTTTCATCTCATTTGTTTATTTGGTTCTTTTTATCTACTTTTAGAGCTTCGGTGAAAATTGGATGACATTATAGGGCAGACAAATGTAGAAAATTTTATAGGGTTCACAAACTTTCAGAGACGACTGTATGTATATTCCCTAGTGTATGTGTTCCCCCTCCTCTTCCTTCCCTATTTTTAATATGTGTTGTAAATCACTTTATCCACAACTTGTTAAAATCAATAAATTATTGATCACAAAAAATAGGAAGTAGCAGTAAGATATGACGTAATAGACTGCTTTTCAAATAAAATCTTGATTAGTGTGTACGACTGACGTTCAGCACGTGATTAAAGATAACAAAGAGCTCCACAGGAGAAACACATACTGTACCAGCTGATTTCCTAATGAATCTGTACCTCAGTCTACGTCAGGGAGCTAAAGCAGCTTTAGCGGTCATACACTTTTAATTCGACTGCAGCTTCTTCTGTTATTATTTTTTACTGTACTTTATATACTTTGAAATTTTTAATTTCTGAAAGCTCCTTCTTAAATGATTTGCTTCCTAACATGTTCTTGTGCTAACAGTGCTGTAGAGTGCTTCTTAAACACCTAATACCAAAACCTTGGGAGTTCTTATGGGAAGTCTTCCCAGTTATTTTCATCAAGTCACAATGCTATAGAGCTCTAATGTTGAGATATTAGTCATGATGCAAGTTGGGGTTGAGGTTTGTGCAGTCCAGTCAAGTTCTTCCACACCAAACTCAGCCCAACATATGTTTATAGACATTACTTTGTGCAAGAGGTGTTGTCATGTCATGCTGAAACAGTATTGGATCTTCTCCAAATGTATGCCATAGTGCTGAATTCTCAGGAATGTTATTTTATGCAATTGTATTCAGGTTATCTTCACTTGAAGTAACCTAAGGTAGCTCTAAACCATTAACCTAAAGCTTTACATTTGATCCTTTATACAGGCAGCATTCTTCTGGTGTTCAGTAAACCATATAATTTGCCTGATGGAGACTGTCAGATGGTGAAGTATCATTCTTTACTGCAGAGACCAATTATGTTTTACACCATTTTGGTTGTAGACTCGAGTGTTGGAGGACTTCTTATTGGTTGAGGAGATGTTTCAAATCTCCTATGAAATGTTTCTACAGTTGTAGAAGCTGATGAGGAGTGAGAACTTCAGTTCTAAAACTGAAGAAGCCTTTCGGAATTAGAGGTGAAACGTCTTCAACAGCCAAGAAGAAATCCAGTTGCCTTCAACAAGAACATTCGAGTCTACCATGACCTGGACGACTGAGAACCTACACAGACATTCTGGTTGTAATTTCGGGGCACCCCTGGTCTGGGATATATGATACAACCCTCAGTCAGCACACCACATGGAGCACTGGAGACTCTGGAACATGCACCTGACATGGCTTGTGAGGCTGGAGATATACACGTATCTGGAAAAACTCGACTTGGTTGGGTAGCACTGTCGCCTCACAGTGAGAAGGTCCTGGGTTCAATACCAGGAGGAGTGGTCTGGGACCTTCCTGTGTGGAGCCTGCTTGTCCACGTGGGTTCACTCAAGGTACTCCGCTTTCCTCCCACAGTCCAAAGACATGCGTGTTAAGTTAAATGGTGTCTCTAAATTGCCCTATGATGGACTGGCACCCTGTCTATGCTTGTTCATGCCTTGCACCCTATGCTGCCAGCTAGGCACTGGCTCTCACGTGACCCTGTCCAAGATCAATGGATAAGAAAGTGCATGAATATGAATGAATGGAACCAACACAAAGTACAACCAGCACTTCTGGCAATGCACAGATAGCCCAACCTGGATTTATCCTGCCCAGGAACTAACCCGAGCAGGACAGCTATGCCAGGGGAAAACCCCCAGAGAGCATCATGATGGAATGGAGCTTCATAGCTCAAGCCTCAACCTGCCAGTGGTGTGGATCAGATCAACTTGACTTAGAATTGGGAATAAGTGCTTTACTAACTGAGCCTCTCTGGTTCAATCTCAGCTTCTTGAAGGTTGTGGTTTGGTTGTGAACTTTAATTCCGTTGTGTTATGCCGGTGGTGGGACTGTTCTCCTCCTGGATAGATTCCCCTGGGGGTTTGGGCTCCCAGGAAATATGAGCCCAGTTGGGTTATTTCAGAACGTACAGGTGTCCAATTTGCATTGGGTTTCTGGAGATGTGTATTCGGCATACTTTCAATCCTCACTACTAGTCCAAAGTCTCAGTGCGCCTTGGGTGGGTTGAGTCTGAGGTTGTCATTTATCCCAGACCAGGGGTTGCCTCCACGTTACACCATTGATTTCCTGTCATTGTGCACTGTGATCGCATAATCATAAACATGTACAAAGAAGCAGTTGGGAAATGGTGCGGGTTTTACCTCAATGTGGCCTGAGTTGCCGGCCTGTACATGTTTCCACTTAGCTATAAGAGCAGTTACATTTGACCAGGGCATCTCTAAATGCAGGAATCGTGACATACTGGATAGGTGGCATGCTATGATGTTTGAGCTGCTTCAGTGCAGACCCTTTTCTAGTGCCTTAAGCGATTAACATTCTGTATGGTTGTTTTATACACTGTTATAAACAGCAATTATTGCCAAACCCACTAATTAGAATGTCCACATATTTCTGGCCATGTAACCTACTACAGTTTCTCCTTGGCTGCCCTAGCTCCAAATATAATGGAAAGTGCAGGATCTTTAGGTATGCGGTGTAATAATGCCTCAGTGGTGTCATGTCTGATCACATCGGACATCTCCCCAGGTCTCCAGAGGTGGTCTAACTGTATGAGGTAAATGCATCAGGAAAATCAATGCCCCCCTTTTCCTTTAAGTGCTCAATATTTTTTGTTTCTCAACACGGACTGCACGCTGGCTCCTTAATTCAATGCACCAATTAAAGATAGCGTCATGTCTAATTCTGGCCCAGGGACAGTTGTTAGTGTTGTTACCTCATCGCTCAGAGAGAGGCACTGAGGCCATCAGTCTCCCTCAACCTCCACCCTGCCCACACCACCCTCCTCACTCCCCTCAGTCAAGGACAGGAGTAATTGACCTGAAACTTTCAAAAACGAATTTGGCCACGTGCGCCACTTATGGATAGAGCTCCCCACCACTCTGTCGGGATCATTTGTTACTCAGTCCTGATTGACCCTGACAAAACAATACCTTAAAAACTCACCAAAGTAAATTATAGGCTTCGTAAATGGCTAGCGGGGGAGCGGCAGGCAGGACCCTGGAGCTTTGGCATGCCGCCAGACGCAAAACAAAGTAATACGCTTTTGATATTAATAACGGAGATGATATTGATCGGCGCTGAGGCAGAGCCCTGTGGAGCGCTATCTGAGTAAGGGCCCATGATGGCTCCTTGAGGCACTCCCACTCTCACTGCTGAAAGCCACTTTTCCAGAGGGGCCATTTCATTTGAGCATCTTTAATTATGTGAAATGGATTCCTTGGGAAAAGGAGAAAAGGGGGGTATGCTGGGGACTGAGGAGTGAGAAAGGCTGAAGGAGAAATGGAAATGGTGGAGAAGCTACAGAAACGGGGGAGGATATATTTCAGCTCCCAGTAGCCTTGTCATTCACAGCACTGTCAACAGTTAATGTCCATTTCATCCTCTTGCTTTTGTTCAGAAGGAATTTTTTTTCCACTCCACTCAATAAATGCAATGTCCCAGGTTTACAGATGTTCGAAGAGGAAGGAGGTGCAAGGAAATAAAAAAGATAAGAGCTTGCAGAGAAACTTGAGTTTGGAGGGCACAGGCCAGCGTTCTAAAAGTAACCCAGCTGGTACAGAGACATATGAGTCTGTCTGCTCCAACGTCCACTGGGCTTGGGTGTCAAATGATTTTGATTCAGGGTTACTACAGTTAAAAGTAAAATTAAAGTTTAAATCAAATATGAAAACAAGACAAATTGTAGAAATTCTGCCCCCAACAGTGACTGAAATGAAACAAAGTTAGTAGCACACAATTCTTTATAACAAAATTTCACCAGAATATCAGTGAGCACTCAAGCATTGCATTAATATTTACTTTCACTGACTCTAAAGATCCCAAAAATCAAAAATTAACCTTAACATATACAGTACATGACAGTTTGACAGTGCTGTGGGAATAAGTCCCACAGGAAGGAAATCCACTAGAATTGACTCTACTCCACATGACTGTGACATCAGATACTGATGTTTGTCAGAAAACCAAGGTGCACTCCAGTTGATCTCAAACATGTTTGATAGAGTAAAGGTCAAGGCTCTGTTCAAGCCACATCATTCGTTTAAATCACATCATTATTTTACGTATTCTACATTTTTTAACTAGTTGCTAGCCCTAAATTGTCCCCGTCACAACCTTTTTTGGACTGTGTTGCAGGCCTGAAATGCAAGAATAGATGTACAATGGTGCTTGAAAGTTTGTGAAAGCTTTAGAATTTTCTATATTTCTGCATAAATATGACCTAAAACATCATCAGATTTTCACACAAGTCCTAAAAGTAGATAAAGAGAACCCAGTTAAAGAAACGAGACAGATATATTATACTTGGCCATTTATTTATTGAGGAAAATGATCCAATATTACATATTAGTGAGTGGCAAAAGTATGTGAACCTCTAGGATTAGCAGTTCATTTGAAGGTGAAATTAGAGTCAGCAGTGGGATGACAATCAGGTGTGAGTGGGCACCCTGTTTTATTTAAAGAACAGGGATCTGTCAAAGTTTGCTCTTCACAGCACGTGCTTGTGGAAGTGTATCATGGCACGAACAAAGGAGGTTTCTGAGGAGCTCAGAAAAAGAGCTGTTGATGCTCATCAGGCTGGAAAGGGTTAAAAAAACATAAAATCTACAATCAGACAGATTGGGTACAAATGGAGGAAATTCAAGATCATTGTTACCCTCCCCAGGAGTGGTCGACCAACAAAGTTCACTCCAAGAGCAAGGAGTGTAATTGTACAAAGGACCCCAGGGTAACTTATAAGCAACTGAAGGCCTCTCTGACATTGGCTAGTGTTAATGTTCATGAGTCCACCATCAGAAGAACACTGAACAACAATGGTGTGCATGGCAGGGTTGCAAGGAGAAAGCCACTGCTCTCCAAAAAGAACATTGCTGCTTGTCTGTAGTTTCCTAAAGATCAGAAGAGTTCCGAGAGCCAGAAGGCCATTGGAAGAATGTTTTGTGGACGGATGAGACCACAATCGAACTTTTTGGTTTAAAAGAAAACCGTTATGTTTGGAGAAAGGAAAACACTGCATTCCAACATAAAAATCTTATCCCATCTGTGAAACATGGTGGTGGTAGTATCTTGGATTGGGCCTGTTTTGCTGCATATGGGCCAGGACAGCTTACCATCATTGATGGAACAATGAATTCTGAATTATATCAGAGAATTCTAAAGGAAAATGTCAGGACATCTGTCCATGAACTGAATCTCAAGAGAAGGTGGGTCATGCAGCAAGTCAACGACCCTCAGCACACATGTCGTTCTACCAAAGAATGGTTAAAGAAGAATAAAGTTCATGTTTTGGAATGGCCAAGTCAAAGTCCTGACCTTAATCCAGTCAAAATGTTGTGGAAGGACCTGAAGTGAGCAGCTAATGTGAGGAAACCCACCAACATCCCAGAGTTGAAGCTGTTCTGTATGGAGGAATGGGCTAAAATCCCTCCAAGCCGGTGTGCAGGACTGATCAACAGTTACAGAAAACGTTTAGTTGCAGTAATTGCAAAATATGAAATATATTTACTTCTACTGTCTGCAATGAAATAAAAATCAAAGTAAATGTAAGACATGTTTTTATTCATACTATCCCATCTTTTTCTGATTTGAGGTTATAATTCATTTATTTTAAATCCTTTTCACAGATAAATGTTTAGCTACATTTTTCCCAATGCAAGTTCCTTGTTGCGAGTACACCGGAGGTACAGATTCCTGTTTCATAATCAACTTGCACAGTATCACACAATATAAAAGTACAAGTAAACAGACTTCCAGATGGGTCATTCTGCTGAAAAAAAGCTTTATTTTCTTGTTCCTTGTAGTAGGAGACCTATATCCGTCTGTCAGTCTTTTAATATACAAATGATTTGATGATGGCTAGGTCCTGTAAATAAGCAGCTAGCTCTTTATGAAATGTGCATTAGCACTGTATTAACATCACCAATATAAAAGTTGTTAACAGTTTTGGGTGATATTAAGCAAATTACTGAGAATTTCCTACTTCCTTATAGCATCCCATTTGTTGTAGTAGCATTGTTTGAACCCTGTCAATACTCTTTCTCACTCTCAAACACACGCGCGCGCACACACACACACACACACACACACACACACACACACACACACACACACACTCTCACCAACACAGTCCTAGAGTTGTCTCTGCTTTGTGCTGGTGCATTTGTCATAATAAAAAACTTCCTAGGAATGGACTTATAATAATCAGGGAATGAGAAATACATGCTACATGTGCTTACATTTACTTGCTAGAGTAATAATCACTACTTCATTTACGTATCCTTCTTCTTCTTCTATGAGAGGCAACACACTTGGCCGCAGGATGTCCTGAAGACATTGAATTGTTAATGTCCCTTGTATCACTACTAGGGGTGACCAACTGTCATATGCAGTGGCTCCCCAGATCATCACACCAGCAGTTGGGGCAGTGTGTCTCTCCACAGCTAAGCCAGGACTGAAATTCTCACCACGAGGCCTCCATACTTGAACCCAACATCCTTGGGTCCCAAAAATAATTAACAATACATTTCCAGTCCATAGCAGTCCAGGTGCCTCATTCATGACACTGCTGCAAACGTAGGCGATGGTGGCTGGCTGTCAATAGCAGGACATGTAACAACAAATTTCCTTCTGCTAAGTACCTTGAATGGTCCGGGCAGACACAGGGGTGTGTAGTGAAGGTGCCACCTGTATCTGGATGGTGGGCAACGAATCTGCTGGAGCTGCTCGTGCTTGTCCATGGATCAAAGAATCCTCTCTACTAGTAGTCTGACTGGGCCTTTCAGAGCCTGTTCACCATGTGTGTGTCCTCACAGCACTACTACCCCAACACCTCCTAACAGCTAGGTCAGAACGGCCTAGATGGCAGACAATTCATCAAAATGACCAACCTGCTTCTCTCAGTCCAATGATGCCCCCCTTCTAAAAGTCTGTCAACTGGGCAAAATGTCTTCAAGTGCATTGTAGAGGGATGTCTAACAGTCAATGATCTCTCACCAAGAGGTACACTACCCAAAAGTAGCCTCTGAGAGCCTTTTTACAGGGCAGCAGGGGAAAAGCTTTTATGCCCTGTTGTGGCAAGACCCAGTGTTTAATCAGACCACACCTGTAATTATTAATATATCTGGGCTGAATCGTAACTGCATGCCAAGTTTCGCGGCAATCCAACATTTCTGTCTGGGTGCGTTATTTTTTGTCACTGAGTGTGTTTTGTCAATTTAGTAATCATGATGGAGCAGCATGGTGGTGCAATGGTTAGCGCTGTCACCTCTCAACGCCAGAGAATTTGAGTCCAGGCCACTGCCTGTGTGGAGTTTGCAGGTCCTTCTCTGGGTACTCTGGTTCCCTCCCACATTCCAAAGATCTGCATTAGGTCAGCTGGCCTCTTTATAGTGTCACAGTGTGCGTGCAAACCTGAACTAGATTAAGCAGGTGTACAAAGTATGTAGACCCTTAAACAAGGCAGATGCTGGCTTGACCCTAGTCTTTGAACTCAACTTGGTATCAAATACATAAGTGCATTAGTATAAAGACCTTGAACTGTAGTTATCTTAATGTACAGTTATAGCCATTTATAGTTAGATGTGCTATGGTTTGAATTACAGAACGCAGAACGTGTGAATTCTTTGTAACCCAACTGCCACAATTCAGACGGGTGCTTGTGTAAGGGAATTCCATAACTGTGCTGCAGCCATACTGGACATCAGATGAACATCGGTGATATAAGTAGCTGGGTTGTATACATGAAGGAGTGGGTCTGCACCTGCATCCTGTTTCTTTTATATCACACACACACACACACACACTGCTACACTCTGTATTCATGCATGTGGAATGACTGTATAATACAAGCCCCCCCCCAAAAAAACACAATCCCTACAAAAAAAAACCACAATCCCTACGCCATTAAATATTGAGGCACTGTTGGGCTGGAAGGTGTGTGTAAACGTTAAATAATGGAAGCTGGATGTGTCTCGGTCAAAGATGGTGAGGCCATATTCCTCCCTGTCTCTGATGCATTATTAAATGAGGAAGATCTTCCCCAGCCCTGCTGGATAGAGAAGGTGTGTGTATGAGAGGCAGAGAATGGAAGGGAGAGAGAGAATCAGTCAGAGAGAGGTGAGGTGACTGGTGTAAGCGAGTAGATTGGTAAGTCGGGTGCATTGCCTAGACCGAATCCATCTACAGGGGGTTGTTCTGTCACACCAAACAGACAGTCAGACAGACAGGAGGGCATGCCAGAGGCGGGTTTAAAGGCAAGGTATTCCCCATCTACTTTCCTACCCTGGACTACTCAATGCACTTGGAGGACAGTGTGATGTGGATATTAATTTTAGCTACGCCAGTTCTAGTTTTAGCAGACCGATTTTTCAGAAGCTGTACTCTACTAAAGCCATACTGCTGTGATCCATCACATGAAAGTGGGCAGCACTATGCCCATGTCTGCCCAAGACAGGAGCGGAACAGAGGAGGTGCCAGTCTGACAAGACCTTGTCGACGGGACAGAGGGACTTTTAGTTCATATGGACAACGTTGCAACTCTTAAATAATGTCACCATATGTGAACCAGTTATTTCTAGTTCCTGATTGGCTGGCATTCGTTCTGTATAAGGGAACACCTCTAAAGTAGATTTAGACAAAATGTTACTAAGGAGTAATATATTTTACATCCATATGTTTACAACTATACCACCATTAATATACTATTTTGCAATTTTCCTTGAATCTAATATAATGGTTTTCATTACAAATCATATGACCTGTGTAATAATTGTAGTGAAAATGTAATCTTCAAAAAAATACATACATTTCAGAATTGATTAGTATTTTCCCCCTTTTGCTGGACTCCAGAGGCTTGTGCAAATCTAATGATCCCAGTTATCCCAGCATGGTTTCAGCGTATTCATAACAGCATCTTGTGATGCTACTGAATATATATATATTGGTGGTATTTTCAGTAACATCACAAGTATATATACACTGCTCAAAAAAATAAAGGGAACACTTAAACGACACAATATAACTCCAAGTAAATCAAACTTCTGTGACATCAAACTGTCCACTTAGGAAGCAACACTGATTGACAATCAATTTCACATGCTGTTGTGCAAATGGAATAGACAACAGGTGGAAATTATTGGCAATTAGCAAGATACACTCAACAAAGGAGTGGTTCTGCAGGTGGGGACCACAGACCACTTCTCAGTACCTATGCTTTCTGGCTGATGTTTTGGTCACTTTTGAATGTTGGTGGTGCTTTCACACTCGTGGTAGCATGAGACGGACTCTACAACCCACACAAGTGGCTCAGGTAGTGCAGCTCATCCATGATGGCACATCAATGCGAGCTGTGGCAAGAAGGTTTTTGATATGTTTGTCAGCGTAGTGTCCCCAGAGGCTGGAGGCGCTACCAGGACACAGGTCCAAGTACACCAGGAGAATGTGGAGGAGGCCGTAGGAGGGCAACAACCCAGCAGCAGACCGCTACCTCCGCCTTTGTGCAAGGAGAAACAGGAGGAGAACTGCCAGAGCCCTGCAAAATGACCTCCAGCAGGCCACAAATGTGCATGTGTCTACACAAACGGTTTAGAAACTCCATGAGTATGGTATGAGGGCCCGACGTCCACAGATGGGGGTTGTGCTCACAGCCCAACACCGTGCAGGACACTTGGAATTTGCCAGAGAAACCCCAGGATTGGCAAAATTCGCCACTGGCTCTCTGTGCTCTTCACAGATGAAAGCAGGTTCACACTGAGCACATGTGACGGACGTGACAGAGTCTGGAGACGCTGTGGAGAGCGATCTGCTGCCTGCAACATCCTTCAGCATGACCGGTTTGGCAGTGGGTCAGTAATGGTGTGGGGTGGCATTTCTTTGGAGGGCCGCACAGCCCTCCATGTGTGCTCGCCAGAGGTAGCCTGACTGCCATTAGGTACCGAGATGAGATCCTCAGACCCTTTGTGAGACCATATGCTGATGTGGTTGGCACTGGGTTCCTCCTAATCAGGACAATGCTAGACCTCATGTGGCTGGAGTGTGTCAGCAGTTCCTGCAAGATGAAGGCATTGAAGCTATGGACTGGCCCGCCCGTTCCCCAGGACCTGAGTCCGATTGAACACATCTGGGGACATCATGTCTCGCTCCATCCACCAACATCACGTTGCACCACAGACTGTCCAGGAGTTGGCGGATGCTTTAGTCCAGGTCTGGGAGAGATCCCATCCCTTAGGAGACCATCCGCCACCTCATCAGGAGCATGCCCAGGCGTTGTAGGGAGGTCATACAGGCACGTGGAAGCCACACACAATACTGAGCCTCATTTTGACTTGTTTTAAGGACATTAGGTCAAAGTTGGATCAGTCTGTAGTGTGTTTGTCCACTTTAATTTTGTGTGTGACTCCAAATCCAGCCTCCATTTGTTAATAAATTTTGATTTCCATTGATGATTTTTGTGTGATTTTGTTTGTCAGCACATTCAACTTTGTACAGAGCAAAAGTATTCAATGAGAATATTTCATTCATTCAGATCTAGTATGTGCTATTTGAGTGTTCCCTTTATTGTTTTGAGCAGTGTATATATATACATATATATATATATATATATATATATATATATATATATATATATATATATATATATATATATATAATATATAGGCAGTATATATATACTAGTATTTGCTCTGTCTGGCTCTAGTATTTGCTGTGGCATCATTTCCACATTTCCATAATTTTTCCTCAAGATCTTGTATCGATGATGTGAGATTTGGACCAAGTCTCTAGCACATCCCAAAGATTCTCAATGGGGTTCAGGTCTGGACTCTGGGGTGGCCAATCCATGTGTGAACCACTCTTTCACAATTTGAGCCCAATGAATTCTGGCATTGTCATCTTGGAATATGCCCGTGCCATCAGGAAAGAAAAAATCCATTGATGGAATAACCTGGTCGTTCAATACGACCTAGACCTGACCAACTGCAGCAACCCCAGATCATTGCACCGTCCCCACAGGCTTGTACGGTAGGCATGATGGGTGCATTATTTCAGCCACCTCTCTTCTTCCCCTGATGCGCCCATCACTCTGGATCAGGGTAAATCTGGACTCATCAGACCACATGACCTTCTTCCATTGTTCCAGAGTCCAATCTTTATGCTTCCTAGCAAACTAAAGCCGTTTTTGCATCAGCCTTACTGAGAAGTGGTTATCTTAAGGCTATACAGCTGTTAAGTCCCAATCCCTTGAGTTCCCTTCGCATTGTATGTGTGGAAATGCTCTTACTTTCACTATTAAACATATCCCTGAGTTCTACTGTTGTTTTTCTACCATTTGATTTCACCAAATGTTTAAGTGATCACAAGCATTCAAGATTGTAATGTTTCCCTACTGTATTTCCACATTTTAATAATGTGTTAGATAGTTTTTAACCCAATTTCTTTAAAGCAATCTCCTTAGATGTTTTCTCTGCTTGATGCATGCCAATAATTTGACCCTTCTGAAATAGATTAACATCTTTTCCATGACCACAGGATGTGTCTTTTGACATGGTTGCTTAACAAATGAGAAGCTACTCACTGCCTCAGTTAGGGTTAAAGAACTTGTTGCCAGCTGAAACATAATCCCCAATGCAGTAACTATTAAATGGGAGGCTCTTACCTATTTGCTTAGTTAAATCCTCTTTTATTTGGCCAATATATATATATATATATTGTTCTATGTTTATGTATATGTGTGGGAAGTGGGAGTGTTACTAAGAAATGTTGTGGTATGTTCTTTATATCTAGAAAATCAACAAAGCATGTCACTTCACAAGTCGGTTGCTAGCATCAGTGATGAAGTAATGAATGCATTTTAGATAGCGAAAGTA
Source organism: Ancistrus triradiatus (assembly GCA_025084515.1). Classification (NCBI taxonomy): domain Eukaryota; kingdom Metazoa; phylum Chordata; class Actinopteri; order Siluriformes; family Loricariidae; genus Ancistrus; species Ancistrus triradiatus. The sequence goes on along the minus strand of JAJAGP010000259.1, from coordinate 82,923 downwards.
AAAATAAACTAAAAATAACTGTGCTCTTCACACCCTTATCTGTAATGCTTACTGTGAATGCTTTTATTACTCAGCTCTTCTGGTAATGTGTCTCCATTGTGAGTTAAGTGTTAATAATGAAGGAAGATGTATCTTGATGGATATAACAAAGCAGGCAAGTGTAAAGCCTATTGCTGTGAGCCGACCACAGAGGAATGGGTTGGATGGCACACAGGGTTGGGCAAAGCTACGCTGAGTTTAAATAAATAAAGAAATGAAGATAAACAGAAGCATTTGATCTTACCTTGTGCTGCCGTAGGCTTACAAGACGTGGGGGACCATGGGAGGCTTCATTCAGGTGTGCCTCCTCGGCTAGAGCGTAAAATGGGGGAGGTTGTGTGACAGCATGTGGAGAGATTGTGGTGCTGATGTGGCACTCCCCATGGTGGAGGTGGTGTGGTGTGAGGTGTAAACCAACGGAGAAGGGAGGAGACGGCGAGTTGCAATAGCATCTAAGCAGCAGGTAGATTTACAAGGCTATTAATATATATATTAATTTCAGAGCTGCATACATTCCAAAAAAATTGGGACGGGGGGAAATTTATGCCTATTACTGAGGTAAAAAGAAAAGTAAATTATGATGTGATTTCAAACAGGTGATGTTAAGAGGTGATTTGATACAAAAATAGTATCCAAGAAATGAGTCTTTGAGCACCAACGATTGGTATAGTATCCCATCCAGTTTGTCAACACATATGTGAGAAAATTCTGGAAATATTTAAAAACAATGTCCAGACAGGAAGGGATTTGCATGGTTCTCCCTCTATAGTGCATAATATCATTAAATGATTGTGTTAGTGCCCTTGGCAATTGTAAGCTGAAGTTCTGTGATGGTAGCATTAATGCAGAAAAGTACACAGATTTTAGAGCAATATAGAGCTGCATTTTTCAACAAGACAAGGCAAAACCACATGCTGCACACATTACAAAGGCATGGCTGCGGAAGAAATGGGTAAGATTACTTGACTGGTCTGCTTGCAGTCCTGTCCTGTCTCCAACAGAGAATGTGTAAAGAATTTTGAAATGAATGCCCATTTTGCTATAATGACAATGTGCACTTGAGCTATCATGGATCCATAAGTTTGTGTAAAATCTGATCATCTACGTTCTCCCAGCATGATTCCAAGGAGCATCTTGTGATGTTACTGAATGCTTGGCTTGCTCTGTCTTCAAGTGCCCCCATAAATGCTCAGTGGGGATTTGGTCAGGTGATTATGGAGGAACGTCAGTGACAGTCAGCACTTGTTGATCTTCTTTAGTCTTCAAGTAGTTGTTGAAAAGCTTTGAGATGTGTTTTGGGTCATTGTCCTGCTGCAGTATGAACCCTTAGATCCAGACAAGCATTTTCACTAGTGCTCTCAGACTTATATTGACTTACAGGCTGATATTTGCACCCCTTGGTCAGGTGCGATCATTGTGTTTACACTAGTACGTCACTATTTTAAAGTACTCCTGTTTTTTCCAATACGTTAAGTCCTTAGAGGCCATTCCCACGTGTTTATGTTGTGTCAGTTTTTGGCCGACGTTGCAAATAAATTATTTCATACCTAACTCCTTTCTAAAGTGCCGCTCCAAAGTTCAGTCTGTTTGTTTTTCCTTTTTTTTTTTGCTTCGTGTTGTACAGGGATGTAGTAAATTTAATACAGATCAAATATAAAAAATAATCTTGTCTTTGATTTGATTGTGAAACTGGCACAGGGCAGCGGCTACATTTATTGGAATATCTTTGTCATTTTAAGTCATGTATACAAAAACCCAAAAATATTTTATTGTGCAGATTCGGATATACGGAGCGAATTGGCAGATTCAGTGAGAGAACTGGTGCACAGAACCAGAACCCGCATGCACACTCGCGCATGCATAAGGCATGCAGTAAGCAGAGGTGCAAGAGAATTACAATGCATTCATCTGTAAATGTTTGCACATTATTGAATTTATTTACATTTCATTTGATTTATTAATTGTTTTTGTTATGTATTAACCACAGTTTTTCCCCCTCATAGCACACAGGGTGCATAAGTGTGCAGACACTCAGCCAGAAAGCACTTCTGTGTCTTATCACCGTGGTAGTCCCTGAGTTTAATTTAATCCTTAATTATAACAATGTGTAAGTGAAAAATATAATTTCAGGTCAAATTGTTTGGGGCGTTAATAACCTAGCCCACAACCTAGGTGACCCAGGTTTGAGTCCCTGCAATAAATTCCGGCCAGGATAAGCATCACATGCAGGCATGATTGACTGTTTCTGAGGAATTGGAGCCTGGTTAGGGTGAGGATAACCCCTTAGCATTGTGTCCAGGGAATGAAAATACTGTTTAGGTTTCGCTGGAAACTCATCGACAGTAATCACATGTATGGTTAACATTTTAAAATAGTTTAAGTTAAACCAGGATGGCACGGTGGCACAGCGGTGAGCACCTTACAGCTTCAGCATCCTCAGTTCAATCCCGGTCTCAGACTCTGCCTGTATCTCGTCTATGTCGGTTTATTCCAGGTACGTGGAATTTCTCCTACGTTCCAAAGACATGTATGAGTGTGCGAGTGTCCTACGATGGATTGGCACCCTGTCTAGGGTTGTTCCTGCCTTGTGCCCTGTGCTGTCAGCAAGACACCAGCTGTCCCATGACCCTGATCAGGATTAAGTGAAGAAAATGAAAGAATTAATGAATACAGTTAAGCCAAATCAAAAGCATACAAGAAAATGCCTAAACATAGCCCCAGATTTCTAAATGTTAATACACAAAATCTAGGAGGATTATGTGCTGTGAGCATTTCTTTCCATGTAAGTTCATACATCTGGTTAAAGCAACTTACAGTCCAAGCAACCAAGGTTTAAGGGCCCAATAATGGCTAGACTTTCCACTTCCGTAGTCCAGTGCCTTAGCTAATGAACAACCTCTGCTTTTACATTTACATTTAGAGCATTTAGCAGACGCCCTTATCCAGAGTGACTTACAATTGGTACAGTCTTACAATCCAAGCAATTGTGGGTTAAGGGCCTTGCTCAAGGACCCAACAGTGGCAGCTTGGTTGAGGTGGGATTTGAACCCTGGACCTTCTGGTCCAGAGTCCAGTACCTTAACCACTAGTCTTTCTGGATTTTTTTCACCCTGATAATTAGTTTAAGGTCAAAGTCAAAGTCAAAGTGAGATTTATCACCTTAGCACTTTGTACATTACAGCACTGTCTCAAAGCAGCTATATAAACATAAACATTAATTATAATTACATTAATTATACAGTCTTACAATCTAACAACTGTGGGTTAAGTGCCTTGCTCAAGTACCCAACAATGCCAGCTTGGCAGAGGTGGGATTTGAACCCTGGACCTTCTAATCCATAGTCCAGTACCTTAACCGCTAGACTACCACAGTCCACAGTGCTTTGTTAATTACATTACATTAATTCACAGCATTGTTACCCAGAGCGACGTACACCTTACACAGTCTTACAATCCAAGCAAATGTGGATTAAAGGCCTTGCTCAAGGACCCAAAAGTGGCAGCTCAGCAGAGGTGGGATTTCAACCCTTGACCTTCTTGTCCATAGTTCAGTACCTTAACCACTAGGCCACCACAGTCTCACATGCTGTAAGCTTGTTGTAATTATGTTGTAAGGTGTTGAAGTTGTAGGTAGTCGAGTTATTCATGTAGTGGAGCAATCTTACAGAAACTCACTTGAAGCCATAGACTCGACTACTAAATTTTAATGGGCAACAAAAATAATCCAAATAAACTACAGTGCAGGAGAGTTACATTTGCTACACTCAACCATCATTTTTCCCCTCTCCTCCACGTCAAACTCTATGGACTGTTGTAGCCTAGTGGTTAAGGTACTGGACTATGGACCAGAAGGTTCAAATCCAACCCCGATCCAAATACAAAGCTGCCAATGTTGGGCCATGAGCAAAACCCTAACTTACAATTCCCGGAAGTTGAATCTGCTCATCCAGGCATATTTGTTGTCGGAGAAACGTCTCAGACTTCTCCCAGACTGAAGAAGCCACTTAGATGAGTGACGAAACGTTTCTCCGACAAGACCTATGTCCAGATGAAGAGATTCAACTTCTTGGATTTTCTGACCTGGATTATTGAGCATGCATCAAGACACTAACTCACAATTGCTTGGACTGTAAGACTGTATCAGTTGAAAGTCGCTCTGTCATAAATGTAAATGTAAAAGTCTCTAACATACAGAATCCAGTAGGAATTCCTTTACAATTCAAACTAAGATTACTGTCTAACAATATCATATCGTCATACACGAAGACGTAAAACATGACATGTATAGACATGTATGACACTGCTCCAGCTCAGGCCTCAACCAGAAGGTGAAAGCAAGTCAGCGAACAAGTCACATCACATTCCTGTTCACTTCGCAATTTAAAAAGCCAGACGATAAAACTGGTCCAGGCTTCAACAGAATTCATCCTGACCACAGTCCACTGTTTCTAGAGCGTTTCACTGCTTCCTGACTTAAGCCCGAGTTGAGAGGAGGTTGTGCTTGGAGGGCAGGTGCAGCGGTGACTCTGCTGCTGCGTGAGGGGGATTTAATCTGTTCCTGCTCCCAGTCTGAGCCCTTCTGAATAATGGAAGACGTATCAATTGGGCCAGTGGAGAGAAAGCTCAATGAAGAGTGGCTCTATTCACGTGAATATTAGCCTATGCTTCACATGCTTGCTGGCTAGCTCCGAGGAAGTCATGAAGTACACTGTTTTTGGAAGTATGTCTGAAATACCTGAACTAGACGAAGTCCAATTTAAAGCAGTCAATCAACCCACTGGCTAGTGGCGTGTCTAGACCCTAGCCATGAGGCTGTAGCCCGGGGTCTTTTTTTCATTAGCCCCAGGTCTTTTTTAATACCAAATTCGCATTATGAGGTGAACTTTGAGGAAAACTGTTAATTCTATCCACGATTTCACTCACCAAATCCAGGCTGCAAATTGGAATATCAAACTGCCTCACCCAAACTTGATTTTAAGCTAAAAACACACTCCATCTTCCTTTTTTCCCCTTTTTATTGTTGTCCTTGAGTGTCAGAATTTCTGTGCCAAGGCAACATGCAATACAATGAAAACAGTAACGACTGACATAGTGGCAAAGGAGGTAGCATTCAAATAATTACACATACAGTGGAGCTTGAAAGTTTGTGAACCCTTTTGAATTTTCTATATTTCTGCATAAATATGACAGAAAACAGAAAACAGATTTTCACACAAATCCTAAAAGTAGATAAAGAGAACCCAGTTAAACAAATGAGACACAAATATTATACGTGGTCATTTATTTATTGAGGAAAATGATCCAATATTACATATTAGTAAGTGGCAAAAGTATGTGAACCTTTGCTTGCAGTATCTGGTGTGACCCCCCTGTGCACAATACTGCAGCTAAACGTTTCCCTGTAACTGTTGATCATCCTGCAACACCGGCTTGGAGGCATTTAGCCCATTTCAAAAAAAAATCTCTGTACAGAAACACTTCAGCTCTGGATTGTTGGTGTGTTTCCTCACATTAACTGCTCACTTCGGTCTTCCACAGATTTCTATAGGTTAATGTCGGACTTTGACTTTGGCCATTCAAAACATGAACTTTTTCTTCTTAATTAAACCATTCTTTGGTAGACAACTTGTGTGCCTAGGGTGCGTTGTCTTGCTGCATGATCCCCTTCTCTTAGATTCAGTTCTGGACAGATTTCCTGACATTTTCATTTAAATTCTCTGATAAATATTCATAATTCATTGTTTCCAGTGAATGGCAAGCCGTCTGCCCAGATGCAGCAAAACGGCCCAAACCGATACTATACCACCACCATGTTTCACATCATGGGATCAGGTTCTTTATTTTTGGAAAGCAGTGTGTTCCTTTCTCCAACATAACGCTTTTAAGTTTACACCAAAAAGTTCTGTTTTTGTCTCATCCATCCACAAAACATTCTTCCAATAGCCTTCTGGCTTATCCACATGATCTTTTTGGAGAGCAGTGGCTTTCTCCTTGCAACCCTGCCATGCACACCATTGTTGTTCAGTGTTCTTCTGATGGTGGACTCATGAACATTAACATTAGCCAATGTGAGAGAGGCCTTCAGTTGCTTAGAAGTTACCCTGGGGTCCTTTGTGACCTCGCTAACTATTACACGCCTTGCTCTTAGAGTGATCTTTGTTGGTCAACCACTCCTGGGGAGGGTAACAATGGTCTTGAATTTCCTCCATTTGTACACAATCTGTATGACTGTGGATTGGTGGAGTCCAAACTCTTTAGAGATGGTGTTGTAACCTTTTCCAGCCTAATGAGCATCAACAACTCTTTTTCTGAAGTCCTCAGAAATCTTCTTTGTTTGTGCCATGATACACTTCCACAAACATGTTGTGAAGAGCAGACAGAAGAGCAGGTTCATACTGTCTGCAATTAAATAAAAGTCACAGTAAATGAAAGAAACACTGCATCCAAAAAAATTATTATTATTTTTTTTTTTGGGAAGGGGGGGTTTGTTTGTTTGTTTTGTGTTCTCATTTCTTTCTGCTTTTGGTTTGTACAGTAAGTCATATGGCAGACACCCTTTCCACAGCAACTGATGCATACATCTTTCAATGTACATCCCAAATAATTGTGGTTTAAAAGCCTTGTTTAAGGGCCCAACTGTGGGAGCTTGGCAATCCTGAAACTTGAACCCCAGATCTTCTGGTTAGGAGGTACTGTTGTGTCACCAGAGCCCATCAGCTACTAAAGATGAATGGATGAATATTTACAGAGTCTATATTTATTAATGATGTGTAGGAAAAGTGAAATCGTTTTACTTCCTAATTTAAAACCCATTCCTACCTCTGGCTGTGATGAGGCCACATGTAGAATAACTAGGAGGTGTTCTAAACAAACATGCATGGGTCAGAGAGAGAGAATATTTATTGGGTTATTACCTGCTCTGTGTCGCTGCACGCAGAAGGTGAAATCTAACTTTGCATACAACCTTGCAAACCCCGCTCGCCTGCGCTCCACCTGCATCCCGCGCCTCTCCTCCCTGTCATAAACAAGAGATGTTTGAATAATCCTCTTGTTTGTGTGTGTGTGGGTGTGTGTGTGTGGATGAGGTGTTCATGAGTCGTCAGTGGTGAAGGCGCTTTCGTTGACAAAACCTGAGAGATGTTCGGGCAACGGGACTGTGAAGAGAGGATGAATGCCACACAAGGATGCTGGTCACCGACTGAGACGCTGTCATGGGAAGGGGTGTGATGACTGAGATCTGGGCGGTGTGGGCATGAACTGTGTGTTTGCTGGCCAGTATTACACACGCGTATCTGCAGAGCTGCCCCAGGGGTGATTGAAGTTGCTGACATTTAAGGCTATTGAAAACAAAAGCTAATAGGCAGCGCGGTGTGCTGAAATCGTGTCTCGTTCATGTTTAACAAAACAAGGTCAGCGGGGCTGTCAGGCCATGAGTCCCATAAATAACTTGATAATGGGATTTAAAAACAAGCCATCCGCCAACCTCTTCTCCAGTGGCTCACTTTAGCAGGGACTGGAAGCGTGTGTGTGTGTGTGTTTGTGTTTGTTGAAAAGAGAATATTAGAATGCAAATGGATTCACACCACATCCTTCATAAACAACAGTGGTTCATTTAACCCCCGACCTCTCCATTTACTGCCCCACGTCATTTTGTGCACCACAAGGCGTGTGAGTTGACCAAACCTGGCACATGAATGTGTGTGCGTGTGGTGAGCATGTGCTTGGCATTCAGAGTTTACCACCACTCTCATGCTCGATAATCTTGGTCATCATGCATTTACAACAGGGACCTGAAACACCTTTTTTTAAAAATCCCTCTGCCTTTTTCACTTTGCTTCTCTACATGGCCAAAAGGGGTGTCCTTAACTAATACCTTTGGGCTATTACACATTACTCACAGGCGTAGAAAATCAAGCATATAGCTGCCAGTTCATTAAACATCTTTCATTCATTTTCTTATCCGCTTATCCTAGTCAGGGTCGCACGAATGCCGCTGCCCAGCTGGCTACGCAGGGGGCAAGGCAGGAACAACCCTAGACAGGGTGCCAATCCATTGAGGGCACACACAGTCATACACACATTCATAAGCTAAGGGGCACTTTGAAATAACCAATTAACCTAACATCAAGTCAAGTCAAGATGATTGTCTCAAATCAACTTTACAATTTTAGATTATCTTCTAATATCTACGGCCAATCCCAAATTGAGCAAGTCTAGGGCGACAGTGGCAAGGAAAAACTCCCTAAGCATTATGAGGAAGAAACCTTGGGAGGACCAAGACTGAAAAAGGGACCCAACCTCCTTAAGTTGAAACTAATTTATCTAAACAATTAAGTCTTATAGTGATAGTTCAAATAAAATAATGTAAAGTATGCATATTGGCATTATGTAGTCCGATACACAGTCACTCTAGGATGTTGAATCTAAGCAGCACTTCGTCCCCAGCCAACCGGAGGAGGGAGAGAGTTACTGCCCTCTGGTATGGAGCTTGTATGGGGGGGCTGGAGCTGTTGACAGAAACAACTTGAGTGAAGCTGAAGCAGGTTAACATCATGTGTGGAGATGGAACTGGTACCAGAACACAGCTCGGAGAGAAAACAGAAAATGTAATTAGTTAACAATTTACAATCACTGATGCCACATGTTGCATGAGACTCTGGCAGCATAAGCTATAGCAGCAAAGCTAGAAAGAGGAGAACCAGAAGGTAACACAGTCAAGAGCGATCACATGAGACATCGGCAACTCCACGGGAGGCAGAAGACAGCAACCCAACATCTCTGATCACTATGAACCCACAGCTCTGCCCTTAGTCTAAAGCAAGGATGCACAAGTCAATATCAAGAGGACCAAAGCCCAGCCAAGCCAGACCGCCCACTAGACACTCCCAGCCAAAAGACAAGGCATGACAAGGCAGGCAGGCCAGACATGACTCCAGACTTCGGCCCCAGTAAACCGAGCCATGCATCCCAGTCTAATTCTAACCATAATCCTGAATTAGAACAGACTTAAAAATTTGGAGTGTGTCTGAGTCTCAAACTAAAGTGGGAAGTTTATTCCATAGTTGGGGGGCCATTTATGAGAAAGCCTTTCCCCCGGCTGTGACTTTTGTAATTTTAGGAACTAAAAGGAGTCCTGCACCCTGAGAGCGAAATCTGGCTTGTAAGACTCTAAGTGTTCACTCAGATACTGTGGGGCCAGGTCATGTAGAACATCTTTAGAATGTGGGAGGAAACCCACCCGAACTTGGAGAGAATATGCAGATTCCACACAGGTGGAGCCCAGGGTTGGGATCGAACCGGGGATCTCGGAGTCATGCTGCCCTCATTAAACATCTGAACAAAAGATTTCTCTAAGCACTGATTCTTTTATCAACCTTTACACCTCGCTTTTCCTGGTCAAGGTCGTGGGCGGCTCTGGCACCTATGCCCGGAGAACGCAGGGTGCAGGCATAAGCATGTCCTGGACAGAATGCTAGTCAGTTCATAACTAGCAGGGGACCCTATTCCAGAACAGGGGGTGACCTGGTCAGAAAGCATTCAAATCCAGGTCTTCGTGTTGGTTGGTTGAGTACCAGAGCTGTTATTGTGGAGTATAAATGCCTACAGAACAGTATTTCATGCATGCTCAGATAAGAGGAATGCCTCAACTCGATACAGCCTCTATGAACGAGGTCATGTGTTACATTTACTTTACACCATTTAGCAGACACCCTTATTCATAGTGTCTTATGGAAGTGGTTTGTATTCTCCTAACCAGGCCCTTCTAACTAGTGTGACCAGATTTTAGGTAATATATGAGACGCTGTGTGTACAGTATTTTAGCGTCGACGTGGATGAGGAAACTGCTCTTTCCTAAACACCCAACACAGCACAGCCACATTACCAGCCCTAATAATGTCTTTTTACCCGTCAATACTTGGATATCAGCGCTGAGTAGAGGCCCAAGCTACTCATTCAACACCCAAGCACCAAAGACAGTAACTTGCTGTGGTAGACTGTGGTAGCCTAGCGGTTAAGGTACTGGACTCTGGACCAGAAGGTCCAGGGTTCAAATCCCGCATCTGCCAAGCTGCCACTGTTGGGTCCTTACGGCATCCATCTGCCAATCCTTGAGCAAGGCCCTTAATCCACAATTGCTTGGATTGTAAGACTGAATCAATTGTAAGTCGCTCTGGATAAGGGAGTCTGCTAAACGCTGTAAATGTAAATGTAAATTTAAGCCTAGCAGGTAAGGTACTGGACTTTGGACCAGAAGGTCCAGGGTTCAAATCCCACCTCTGCCAAGCTGCCACTGTTGGGTCCTTGCGGCATCCACATACGTTTTAACAGATCCATAGCACAGCATACATTATATACACACTGCACACTTACTTTTTTAGCCTTCTTTGTGGTTTTCTGTTTGAATATGTTGATTAATATTGTTGCGACTTCCGTGAGAAATTAAACTTAGCTCCACATGTCTGGCAAACCACTTATAGCGTATGTTTTCTATGTAAATTTCTGTACATTCTCTGTACATCAGCCATAGTGAGTGAGGGCATGAAGTCATGTCAGTGAAGGGCGGCTGATAATTGGTTCAATTATATTCATTTACAAAATCAACAAACGTGAGCATTAGCCATTTTATGGTTAGAGTACAGTGTACAGTAATGTTAAATAATTGGTGTGCTCCCTACATCTAATACAGTAATGTGAGTGTATTAATAAATGCACAAGTTATCTGACCAATCAGATTTATGATTTTCACTGTAGGGGCTGGCCCATAGCGGTCTAACCCTTCTCAGCATACTGAAGAAGGTGTTACGTATTTGTCGTTCATAAATAACCGTCCACGCTAATGCTAATTTGGCTCATATAGCATCAAATAGCGACTTGCAAGGAAACTTGAAATAATTCCGCAAGGTCAGCCAAGTCTACTTACAAAATAATAGACCATTTTCTGGCTAAGGAGCAGAGGATGGACTTTATCTTCCAGACTGGTGAGTTTGATGTTTTTACTTAATGTTTTGGCTGCCCTGGCATACTGTATACGTAAGAAATGAGAATCCTACTTTGTTGAATGATTATACTTGTAGGATTCATGGATTATTTTCAAATGTGTTACAGAGAAAATAAAGTGGGAAAACAATGTTGTGCTCTTTTGTACATGCATTTCATTTGTAGTTGAAACCTATACAAATATTTAAAGTCAAGTCTATGTTTATGGGGTATATTGACTGTGCAGTATCAGTATGTGTGCAAGTATGTGTCCTTAAAGAGAGGTATCCATGATATTCTCTGTGACGTTCTGCCACGTGGACGCTGTCTGAACACCCTATAAATACCGTACATAGGTATGTTATATGGCATGCTAAATAGCCAAGATACTGCAGTGCTTCTCATACATCGACTTATTCAATATCAACATTGACCACCTCATATTGAGTTTCTTTTCTTTTTATATTATAAAAAAAGTGTTATCTCACTGTTGTGGTGCATTCAGCGCATTGACTCACCCACCCCCTCCTTAAACAAACGCATTTATGGAATGAGAAACTGCCTTTCCCTTAACCTTTTTTCGATAGCAGAAACCTTTAAGTGTACATGATGCAGCACATTTAACTTTCTCCCGTGACCCTGATGCAACCCATCCAACTTGCTTGGGAGTGGCACTAGGACTACCTCACTAAAACTTCAAGCCCCAACCAGGACTGAACCCAAGCCCTCAGACACTGATGTTTCCAGCAGCAAAAACTCATTAAATGCGATGAGGAAGAAATCTTTGGAGGACCAAGAATCAAAAAGGGACACAAACTTCTTGTATATATATTATATACAAGATATATATGTTTATATATATCTTGTATTATATATATATATATATATATATATATATATATATATATATATAAGAAATAAACTCAATTACCTGTACACACGCACACATATATAACTATATATATATTATATATATATATATATATAATATATCATAAAAAATTATATTTTTATATGTAAGAAATAAAATGAATTACCTACATTTTATAAATTTATAATAACAAGTTTAATACACAGATGAAAAATGGAAAAAATAGCATTGATCATAGCATTTATCATTAAAGAAAATATAATGAATGGCGAAAATAATGAAAAACAGACTGTAATACAGTAAAATCAAACAACAGACATTTATTTCATTGCAGACAGTATGGAAACCCAAGATATTTCATGTTTTTATCCGGACAACTTTATTTCATTCTTTAATATACATTCATTCCTGCATTTCTAGTCTGTTCCACAAACATTCCAAAAAAGTTGGGACGGGGCAATTTAGGGCTTGAGGTAAAAATACCAAATAATGATGTGATATTCAAACAGGTGATGTCAAACAGGTGATTATAATCAGATTTGGTACATAAAGCACCAAGTATCAAAAAACGGCTGAATCTTTGAGGAGCAAAGCTGGGTAGAGGATCTCCAATTTGTTAACAGATTGCGTTACAAATATTTGAAGTATTTTAAAAAAATTGTTTTTTAATGAAGTTTGGAAGGAATTTGCACATTTCTTAATCTACAGTGCAATAATATCATAAAAAAATTCAATCAGGACTCATTTCAGGAGGCATTTTTAGGGCAAGGGTACAAGCCTAAAACTGAAGCCCTGTTTTCTGATCCCCTCAGACGGCACTGCATGAAGAAAACCACATTCATCGATAGCTTGATATAAACACATGGGCAAAGGGATTCCTTTTGGCAAACCTTTCTCAACCATTACAAGAACTGACCAGTTACAGAGTTACATTCACAAATGTAACGGTGTCAACTTTCCTGATCTCAGAAGTGGACCACCACACAGTGGAAAACGTATTGCGGTCAAAGAAATCAGTATTCCAGAGCTTTTTTGGTAGAAATTTTTGGGAATAACAACAACAAAAACCAATGCCAATGTATTGGAACCAGAACTGAATTCCACACCTTATCACTCAACCTCAGTACACTGAACTTCACTAATGCTCCTGTAGTTGATACAAAATCGAATCTGAAGCACCACTCAGAGAAGAGTGGCGATTCACCGCCATAAACATTTAAACCATCCTTACTCTTCAACAGAATCTGGGAGTTGTCCAGACCCTGAAAACATGGCCCTAACACCACACACATAAGCACATACATAGCCATGAGAGCCATTTTCAGGGTGTATACCTGCTGTAGGTTAGGCAGAGTAAATGTAAAACAGAGGGCACGGAGCAAGATGACAGAGGGACTTGGCAGCTATGAAGTAAGAGCAGCAGTCTAACAGGGGTTCATTTAAAAGCGGCAGGCCCCGTCCCTTAATCCTCCGTCGTTTGTCGTGGCTAATTATGGCGGACAAGCCTCTTTATTGAACCCGCTCCTGCCAGTGGCATTAGGATGCATGAGCCGCTCTTGTTGTTTTAAACGCTCTCATTAAGCACACAAATCAGCAGTGTTGACAGAGTGCTTTTGAATTAAGCGCAGAGCGCCCTCCTCATCGTGTGCCGTGCTACGTCGCACTAGCAGGGCCTAGGACAAGGAGCAATTTATAACACCATTAGCCACACTCGCCGAGGTTACAGGCATCAAAATTGTTCCCGTCTAATTATTCTTAATGGATACAGGGAGGCAGCGGAACCGGGGACAGCTTTTTCATTAGCCCTCAATCAAGGAAGCATGGGGGGTGGATGTGTGTGTGTGCAGAGCGAGGGTCCAAATGTACCAGCACAGGCGAGTAGGAAATCAAGTCTTCCTCCATGTGTGTGTGTGTGAATATGTGTTTTTTTGTCACAATAAGAAAGGATGTGAGAGAGAAGCACCAGGCAGCAGCTCGAGACTGACACATCTTTCAGGGCGAGCTCCTCCAGAAACATTTGTTCTCCGTCCCTGCCACGTTGCGCTCAATCGAGACTGATTAAACGAGGGCAAATTTTCCTCCGCTTTTAGCGAGCAGGATTAATGCGGGAATGAACTTAACGAGGCACGTTTTAAAAGTCTCCACTCAACCACTTGTTCATCAAATAGAAACGCCGTTTGGGTACAGTCATTACACTGTGCGATGCCTCTTATTGATTGCTCGAGGAGCCTCTTTTTAAGAAGCGCTAATGTGCCCTGTCACCGGCCTTCCTCAACGATGGATCAAAAAATCAAATCCACGTAAACGAATGACGACACGCTTAATTCCAACGCGCACTAATTCACTGAGCAATGCTCGAAGATCGTGCACCATAAATCCTCTCATATCATGGAGCTGAGACATGCAGGTGGCATCTGCTAAGGCTTACGGCAGATCCCGAAGTCAACCAAGACCCCGATAATAAAACCCTTTGCCGGATCCCCATGTATTCATGTAATCATTTTCCCTGCGGCGTGCTCCATCATCTTCTCTCAGCTCCCTTATAAAAGGAGGAACGGAGAGAAGCCAAATTGTGAGTGTTAACCATCTTTTACAAGCCATTAAGCGGGAGGGCATTATCACATAGCCAAGTCCCTTAACGAGGACTGACATATGTGAAGGAGGCAGTTAGCGCCTAACATTAAGACGTGCCAGCCCACTGATGAGATGGGACATTGTCCATGGGGGAGATATCAGTGTTAATTAGGGGATAATCGCTGGCTGGTGAGCCGCACACTATCTCCCTGCCTCTCTCTCTTTCTTCCTCTCCCACTCTCTACCTCCTGCAATAGCCCCAAAGGACAGATGTGTAGATTATTGCTCATTTGAGCAGTGTGTAATTTACCCTGATTTAGCTGGAAACGACACACATTCTCTCACACACACTGCTCTAATATAGCAGAAGAATGTAGACTGTGGAGATGTGTTTAAGTCTTATGCTTTGCAACCCTAGTCAAACTGTTTTTTAGTTATTTTCTAATTGGGACATTCTCCCCTGTGACAAACCTTAGGTCTTCCTGAGTCAGACCCATCAGTATATTCACTTCAGTAAAAGTAGATAAAGAGAACCCAGTTCAACAAATGAGACAAAAATATTATACTTGGTCATTTATTTATCGAGGAAAATGATCCAATATTACATATTGGTGAGTGACAAAAGTATGTGAACCTTTGCTTTCAGTGTCTGGTGTGACCCCCCTGTGCAGGCAATAACTGCAGCTAAACTTTTCCTGTAAATTGTTGGATCAGTCCTGCACACCGGCTTGGAGGAAGTTTAGAGCCTCATTCCTCCCTTACAGAACAGCTTCAGCTCTGGGATGGTTGGTGGGTTTTCCTCACATTAGACTGCTCGCTTCAGGTCCTCCACAACAGCATTTCCATTGGATTAAGGTCAGGACTTTGACTTGGCCATTCCAAAACATTAACTGTATTCTTCTGTAACCATTCTTTGGTAGAACGACTTGTGTGCTTAGGGTCATTGTCTTGCTGCATGACCCACCTTCTCTTGAGATTCATTTCATGGACAGATGTCCTGACATTTTTATTTTTATTATTATTATTTTTTTTTGCAGAAGCAGGATTTTAGTGTTCCCAGTTGGGTTGTGGTGAAGCTCTTTTGTACTATATTGTAAGTTTCACTATGAAGTAATCTGCAGATTCTTAGCACAAATTAAACATCAATGTTAAATGGTAGAGCTAGCATCACTTAAAACCAGTAATACCAGTAATACCCCGTTCTACTTCACCAGTAATACACAGTCCCACTTTATCAGTAATACCCTGCTCCACTTTACCAGTAATTCACTGTAACACTATATTCACTATAACACTTTACCAGTACCACATAGTTCCACTTTACCACCAATACCCTGTTCTAATTTACCAGTAATACACTGTTCTTCTTTACTAGTAATTCAACACTTAATAATCAGCATAAAACTTAGAGGACCAAGACTCAATGGGAGAAATCTTTTTCGGGCAGCCTTGAAAACATTTGCAAAAATGATAGAAATTATGAAATATATTTCAAGCAGCAATCCAGTAAACATGAGCACTGTCTGGAGCAGCAGAAGTACGCTCTCCTACCATCTGAGGGTCAAATTTTTGGCTGTAAAGTTTGGTAAAGAAAGAAAAATGGTTTTGATTAAAAGTAATATCAATGCTACTTCATATAATGCTATTCTAGAAAAGTGTGATCCTTTATAGATTTCTTCACTGTTTCAGAATGAGAGTGTGTCTGAAACAAAGTCTGTAAAGAAATGATTTGCTGGGTTCCTCGTGACATAACTTGACTACGTGTTCCATGTAGGATGTACTCACATTATGTTGGGTTGCCTTGTACCGTATTTTTCGGGCTATAAAGCGCACCGGATTATAAGGTGCGATATCAACGATCGGCTGCTAACGGGTCTATTTTCATACATAAAGCGCACCGGGTTATAAGACGCATTAAATGAAACAAAACTCTTAAGTTCCGTCAGAAGCTCAGTTTGGTCTTTACCTGCCGCAGGGCGTCTTCTTGGTTCCTCCACTTCTGTATCATTGATTCGTTAATGTTGAATTCTCTCGCAGCTGCT
This sequence comes from Ancistrus triradiatus, assembly GCA_025084515.1. Lineage (NCBI taxonomy): Eukaryota > Metazoa > Chordata > Actinopteri > Siluriformes > Loricariidae > Ancistrus > Ancistrus triradiatus. Next base: position 66,420 of record JAJAGP010000259.1, on the reverse strand, counting down.
CTATGTCCATGTTGTACTGCGTGACTGATAGCGCTGAGTTTGAAATCCGCTTCGAAAATGAATGAATGAATGCACACACCCTAATGCTGAAGCACGTACCGTATTACTCCGCTATGCTGCGCACTACGGTTGCTATAAGCTTCGTAACTTACCAAGGCCGTGCTAAAACATTTTGACAGATTTATGAGCGCCGTGTACCATCTACAATCGGTTCTAGGTCAGAAGGCTCAACCAGAATTAATTCATACATTAGACGCACCGCATTGTAAGGCGCACTGTCGATTTTTGAGAAAATTAAAGGATTTTAAGTCCGAAAAATACGGTATTGTGCGAGAGCTTGACTGTCCCTCCTGCTCACTGACCTGTGCTCACATTGGACTTAAACGCTCTGGGCATGAGCACACTTTTGCTCACGATGCTAATGTTGTCATGGAGAAAGGTCCACTTGCCCAGTACAATGGACTTCATGGTTGTACTTGTGGCTTTTTTGGAGTCATTTTGGGTGCACTGGCACACAACCTTCAGCTACTTGTTCTGCACGTATAAGAAGATTTTTACAGAGTCAGCCAATTGAACCATACCCGAGAACACCTCTTCCTGTGGGCATGAACACAGTTCAGAGAAACCAACTGCACTTTGGGGTCAAACATGCTCGGGCACAGCACAGATCACCTACTGTTAGTACACCCTTAAAACCAGGACTTAACAGCTAACGTCATCAGCTTGGTGGCTAAATTGTATTTTTCCAAAACCTACTGAAAAGTTTCCCAAGCAAATGGAAAAAAGGGGGAAAGACGTAATATTAATATGCTTTTGAATGCTTTTGAAATGAGATGTTTACATTTACATCATTTAGCAGACGCCCTTATCCAGAGCGACTTACAATTGATACAGCCTCACAATACAAGCAATTGTGGGTTAAGGGTCGTGCTCAAGGACCCAACAGTGGTAACTTGGCAGAGGTTGGATTTGAACCCTGGACCTTCTGGTCCATAGTCCAGTACCTTAACCGCTAGGCTACCACAGTCCCAATGACAAGATGTTCACATGTTCTGGTGTCAACATGCTGTATTCTGCCATGTGGCCAAAGATAATACAATTAGTGTTTGTACCCAAGTTTGAAGTGAATGGCAGAGTACATCCTGTAGGGCACATGGGTCAGTAAGAGTGACAGAATCAGGCTAAGCAAGCATTCAGACGCTTATCTTTAGCCGATAGCGTATTGTGTCAGAACTACAAAACATTAGTGGTGTGCATGGGTGAGTGACCACTATAGACTTATACACAGGCCTGTTGTGCATGTGAGGAGTGTTTTAGTAAGGGAAAGAGCAATGAAACAAGAGCGATGTGTGTGTTCAAGGCTGAGTTAAGTGTGAATACTCCGTTCATCAGACTTTGTCTTGTTCCCCAATCTGTCTTTCTAAATGAACCAGAAACTCTTACTTCATTTCACCCCCTTTCCTCCCTAGTCAGAGTGATTTACAATGGTGGACAGGGCAGAATAATGCCCTCTAGCAAGCACAACCAATCAGCTTAAATTATGGCCTGTACGTGCGGAGGACAGAGTTGAGCAGAGCTTTGAGCGGAAACTGGTCATTGTAGCTACAGGGCTGAATGCTGTACTGCACACCTCTAACAGAGGAAACTGCCAGCAGAGTCATGTTTTTCATTTTCCTTCAGCCCATCACTGCCTAATAACAAGATATGCAAGCTACACATCACCCCTCATGATCTTAGCACGTATGTTACACATAGCCACTCTTCCGAAATTTCCCATTGACTCACCATCTTATCACCCACCATGTCTATCTCAAAGAATTTACGTCTAGTCAAGTCAGCTTTCTACTATAGTGCTTTTTACAATCGAGCATTGTCTCACAATTTTCGATTATCTTTCCAATTATAAGGTCAATCCCAAATTGAGCAAGTCTAGGGTGACAGTGGCAAGGAAAAAGTCCTTAAATATTATAAGGAAGAAATTTTGGGAGGACAAAGACTCAACAGGGGATCCTTAGGTGGCTTAGCTGTTATATGTAAGAATTAACTAAGTTATCGAATTAATAAGGTTATAGTAACAGTTTAAATAAACATAAACTAAATAAATATGAAGAGAGAGAACATATTTAAAAATATAACAATTGAAGTAAATGTAAAATGACAGGTAGACTAACATTTTAGAGAAATGAAATATTATGGAGTAGAATACAATAGAGAATATTAAAGCTATAGCGTATAAGCCGATAATGAAGAGAAATATTGACTAGAATCACGTAAAAATATACATTTCAGCATTATTTAGTCTGATACACAGAGTCACAGCTGATTCATAATCTCACGGAAAGCAGTTTCTTGTTTTAAGCATCCTGATAAATGAAGCTGGCTAAAATTAAAATGATGAAATAGCTGCCCACCGTGCTACCAACTTTTACTGTCTTTAATGCTAACACATTCATAGCCCCCAGATAGGAGAAGAAAAAAAGAAGAAAAAAAAAAGTTTAAACGAGGGAGAAAAAACATGCAATTAAGCATGACTAAAAGACAACGATAAGTAATTAATATTCGATTAATGCCTGCGGAATTTCTTTTAAAGTAATTAAGCATTTATTAATGCGATTTGTAACCCCTGAAGTGTCACAGAATATGCTAAGTGGAATGCTAATGCTAAATTGCTCTAGCCCCCCACCGCTGAAACGTTCCTCTGCTGCTCCTCTTACTGACGCCCAATTAAACCCTGCATCAGTCTGAACTTTGATTGAGCCTGACCATAACTTCACATATCTCATATCACTTGTAATGTCAGGTCTAGTCATTATGAGTAATAAGCTTTTATCTGGTATACACTATGCATAAGTGTGATGTCACTACTGAGGGAGTAGCATAATCTTTTTGAAAAACAAGCTCGTGAGAATCAATTGTAGGTGAAAGTGACATAGGTTTTGGGTTTGTAATAATACACAGTAGTTTACATGTTCTCACCAAGGTTTCCTGAGATGAGCTTCTGACTCTGACTTAAGCAATCAGGTGAATGTCTCTAATAAAGTGGCACAAAGTGGCAGAGTGAACAATGTTTTAAAAATCCAGCAGCACTGCTGTGTCTGATCCAATCATAGCAGATCAACACACACTAACACACCACCACCATGTCAGTGTCACTGCAGTGCTGAGATTGATCTACCACCCAAACAGGACCTGATCTGTTGTGGTCCTGTGTGGATCCTGACCTTTAGAGAGCAGATTAAAGGAATCTAACAAAGTATGGAGGGAAACAGATGGACTATCACATTCCAATGATGTGTGTTAGGTCAGCTGGCATCTCTAAAGTGTCCCAGTGTGAGATTGAATGTCTGTGTCTATGTGCCATGCGATGGACTAGTCACCTGTCCAGGGTTGGTTCCCTTCTTGCACTCTGTCCTTCTGGATAGCCCCAGCCCCCAGCCCCAACCCCCATAACCACCCACAGTTTTCTGTATTTGCAGTAAGAGCAAAAAGTAGAGAAGGAAAAGATAATAGAATATGAAGGACCACAAAGGTAAGGTAGTGAGCCGAGAGTGATAGTGAGTTGAGCTCTTTGGCTGAGGGGTTGGCACTGTCTGTGCTCGTTGGGGTTCAGGCTGTGGAAGCTGGAGGAACAGGGTTAAATTAGGCAGAAAGAAGAGTGGTGAGACCCTGTCAGCATGTTGCCCACTGTTCTAGTTCATCCCAAGTATGGACATGGCACAGCTCAGTGCCCCCGGAGCCTGCTGTCAGCCCTCATGACCAGACGCACACATACATAAGGAATCATAGGCAATGCTGTTTTTATTCACTCTAGCTCTTCCTTATTCTCTTCCTCCTGCTGTGTAATACGGTGGCCTACCTGTTTCCGCCAAAAATGGATTAGAGAAGCATTGTTGTGCCAAACACATTGAAAATCTATCGGGTATTTAGTTATTTATTTAAAAGAAGTTTATTGAGCTAAACGCAATATATCACAGACATATTTTAGTTGGAGTAACATAAATCTGAAGCATGGATATATGTTTACTATCATAATGTGAACACAGATATCTGATAAAATCCGTCATATCACTTGAGGGGTGGCACGGTGGGTCGGTGGGTAGCACTGTAACCTCACAGTGAGAAAGTCATGGGTTTAACCCCAGGTGGACCTGTCTGAGTCTTTTCTGTGTGGAGATGCATGATCTCCCCGTGTCCGAGTGGGTTTACTCTGGGTATTCTCCCACATTCCAAAGACATGTGTGTTGGGGTAACTGGTGTTTTTAAAGTGCTTCTAGTGTGCAAGTGTGGCTCCATGTCTAGGATTGTTCCTGCCTTGCGCCCTGTGCCACTGGTTAGGCACTGGCTCTCCCGCAACCCTGTCAAAGATTAAGTGGATAAGAAATAGTGAATGAATGAATGAACCCTGCTTAGGCTGCATCTCACCCTGTGCCCAGTGGTATCCAGATCTGGCTCCAGACCTTTCACTGCAACCCTGACCAGGATAAACAGGAGTAAAACAGGTTGCTTTCCCTTGCTTTTTTGCCCACTATTTTACATTAAGATGAATATTAGAGTCAAATTAGAGTGAAATTAGAGTCAGGTGTTTTCACTTAATGGGATGACAATCAGGTGCGAGTGGGCACCCTGTTTTATTTAAAGAACAGGGATCTATCAAAGCCTGCTCTTCACAACACATGTTTGTGGAAGTGTATCAAGGCTCAAACAAAGGAGATTTCTGAGGACCTCAGAAAAAGAGTTGTTGATGCTCATCAGGCTGGAAAAGGTTACAAAACCATTTCTAAAAAGTTTGGAGTCCATCAATCCACAGTCAGACAGATTGTGTACAAATGGAGGAAATTCAAGACCATTGTTACCCTCCACAGGAGTGGTCGACCAACAAAGATACTTCCAAGAGCAAGGAGTGTAATAGTTGTCGAGGTCACAAAGGACCCAGGTAACTTCTAAGCCACTGAAGGCCTCTCTCACACATTTGCTAATGTTAATGTTCATGAGTCCACCATCAGAAGAACACTGAACAACAATGGTGTGGCACCATTGCAAATGGTGTTTAACTGGGTTCTCTTTATCTACTTTTAGGACTTGTGTGAAAATCTGATGATGTTTTAGGTCATATATATGCAGAAATATAAAAAATTCTAAAGGGTTCATAAACTTTCAAGCACCACTGTAACGACACTGACTTTTGCCAGGCACTACAATATAGAGTTACAATCACAAATGACACTTAAAATGTCACTGTGCAACAAAAAAGCATGTCCAGAACCGGAGTCGACTTCTCTGGGCTCAGATGTATTTGGGATGGAACATCTCACAGTGATAACATGTATTGTGGTCAGATGAATCCGTATTCCAGATGTTTTTGGAAGTAATGGACACCGTGTAGTTTTGGACCAAAGACGAAAAGGACCATCCTGTTATCAGCAACAAGTTCTAAAGTCAGGCTCTGTCATTGTACGGGGTTGGGTCAGTGCCCTTGGCAAAGGTCATTTACACTTCCATGTTGGCAGCAGTAATGTAGAAAAGCATATTGAGATTTTAGAGCAACATATAATGCCTTCATATTTTCCAGGGGCGTCCATGCATTTGTCAACAAGACAATGCCAAAGAAGTAAAATCAGAAAACGTGACTACTGGAATACGCAAAACCCTTCCAATCTTTATTTGAGGAACATTGTTTTTTAAGCATTTCATGCATTTGTTGACAAACTGGAGATCATCTGCCCATCTTTGCTGCTCAAAGATTCAGCCTTTCTTGGATACTGCTTTTGTACCAAATCATGATTATAATCACCTGTTGAAATCACCTGTTCGAAATCACATCATTATTAATTTTTTTTTTATTAAATAAATATATATTTTTAATGTGTTCAAGGCCTGATATGCAAGAATGGATGTTTATTAGCGAATCAAATTAAATTGACCAGAAAAAGAAAAAAAAAACATAAAATATGTTGGGTTCATACTGTCTGCAAAGATGTAAAAGTCAAGGTAAATATAAGAAACACTGTATATTTTTTTATTGCATTTTTCCATACTTTTCCAGATTTGGGATTGTAATACTGTGTGTACAGTTTTGGACTTTGCTCAGATTAAATAATGCAGTCCAATCCAAGAAGTTGAGACTTAATTGTCAGCAGGGTGGCATGGTGGTGCATGTAGTTAGCGCAGTCGCCTCACAACTCCAAGATCCCCGGTTCGATCCTGACCCTGGACTCCACCTGTGTGTAGTTTGCATGTTCTCCCTGTGTCTGTGTGGGTTTATTCCGGGTGCTCTGGTTTCCTCCCACATTCCAAAGACAGACATTAGGTTGATGGGTCACTCTAAATTAGTCAATGTGTAGTGTGTTGATATAACCTTGTGTTTGTTGTGAATATAGTCAATGATGCTCATGTGACGTTAAATGATAATAATTAAGGGTCAGTAATACCCATAGGCCAACAATGCCCAGACAAAGACCCTCTCTTTCTGCCCTTCTTCATGCCATTCATCCTGTATGCTTTCATTCTTCAACAAGAGCTTCTACTACTCTATTTCCCACCAGACACCAGATTTTAGTTTTCTCTTTCCCTCAAAGATTCTTCAGGCTCACTGGCCGTTTAATGGCTGGATGTCACTGCTGGTGCTCTCTCCATTGTTACTCTTTGAAACCACTTATTTTTTACTTCCACTCTCTACTGTTTACACTGATACACACTCTCCCTATCTGCCAGTCCATCTCTCTTCTGGTGCACAGTAAAACATTTTCATCTCTATTTGTTGTATGACAGCAATGTTACTTTCTCAGGCCTGCAGACATCTGGGTTTCCATCCCAAGCAGCAGTGACTATCTGAATCTAACCTCTATCCTGTACGTCAACAGTCCACACTCCACTAAAGCCCAGCTCTGTCTGACAGAAGAGCTGGATCTATATCTGTCCATCACTTCTGAGCTACAGTATCATTTATCAAGAAATGGGGTTTGTGAATGTAAAGCTGCTAATCTCTGAACAGATCTCTTGCTATCTGGTAGCCTACCATCTCACCATCTCAGTATCTGTCAACAGTACAGTTCAACTGTAGGCGAAAATGGAGGACGGGTTTGGATGTTGTGGTGATCAAAATAGAATGGGTTTGGTAAAATCGTGGGACTGTGGTAGCCTAGCGGATAAGGTACTGGACTATGGACCAAAAGGTCCAGGGTTCAAATCCCACCTCAGCCAAGCTGCCACTGTTGGGTCCTTGAGCAAGGCCCTTAACCCACAACTGCTTGGACTGTAAGCCTGTACCAGTTGTAAGTCGCTCTGGATAAGGGCGTCTGCTAAATGCTGTAAATGTAAATGTAAAATCTTGTATAAAAAATGGTGGTATTAAATATGAATTATGATTACATTTTTTTTACTATAAATGTACTTACAATAGAATGATAAGGCTATACAACACAGTCAATATCCATATGCACAAGGAGCTTAGGAATGGACAACATTCTACAAATATTCAGACATCTATTATTTCAACAAGCCATATGTCATTTGGAATAAAAAAACACTGTGAGACAACAACTTGACTCTGATCCAAGTACTGACAGATCTCAAGGTAGACAAATGCCAAATAGCAAGCAAAAATCAGAACGATATAATCAGGCATAGGTCCCAAGGAATAATATCCAATCAAATACAAAAAACAAAAAGAGTCACAAAAATGATCAGAACACAGGTCACTGCAGGAAAGCAGGAAAGGATGATACACCAGTGACACAGAACTCACTTTTCTATAGTGACTTCTCAAGAGAAAAGGGTTTGGATAAGTCCATAAATATTGTCCCTGTGCTAAAATAATGATTGTCAGGTGTGAGACCAAACAACAAAAGACTGAGTACAGAGACTGTGACCGCTGGCAGCCTGGAGAGGTACTGGCTTGAACTGATGTCTTTTGGGAATTTTGTTAGAATATCTAGGCTCCAGACCAAAGTCAAACTAAAAGTTTAAATTACCACAAACAAAGGCTAAATGAATTATATTAAATATTTTATTTATATACAGTATAATATTATATTCTTTAGTTTTATATTCTCTATATTATGCTCTTCATAATATTGTATTATTTTTGTTTTATTATAGTCTATATATTGTTATATTCATTCTATATATTATATATTATATTTTATGAGTGTCAGGTGTGAGACCAAATATTAAATATGAATTATGATTTAATTTTTTTTTACTTTAAATGTACTTACAATAGAATGATAAGGCTATACAACACAGTAAATATCCATATGAACAAGGAGTCTAGAAATGAACAACATTCTTCAAATATATATATATATTTGAAGAATGTTGTCCATTTTTATATATATATACGTATATCTCTGTGTATATATAACTTTTAGATGCTTACATTTACAGCATTTAGCAGACGTCCTTGTCCAGGGCAACTTACAATTGGTGCAATCTTATAATCCAAGCAGTTGTGAGTTAAGGGTCTTGCTCAAGGACCCAACAGTGGCAGCTTGGCAGATGTGGGATTTGAACCCTGGACCTTCTGGTCCATAGTCCAGTACCTTAACCACTAGGCCACCACAATTCCACAGTACCACAGTGGTTACTTACAAACTAAGACAAAGGGGATGACGGTGGAATCTACAGTTCATTTGTATTCCAGTGTCCCAGCAATAAACTATACAGGAACTCCTCAGGATGGATGGATGCTTTCATGTTGGTTACACCAAATTCTGACCATACCATCATAATTTCCCAAATTAAGACTCATCAGCCCAAGTTTTTCTAATCTTCCAATGTCCATTTTTGGTGAGCCCATGCAAATTATAGCCTCAGTTGCTTGTTCTTAGCTGACAGGAGTGGCAAGAGGTGTGGTCTTCTGCTGAAGTAGCCCATCTGCTTCAAGGATCAACGTGTTGTGAATTCGGACATCCTCTTCTGCTTGCCTTGGTTGTTACGAGTATTTTACTGTTGCCTTTCTATCAGCTCAAACCAGTCTGGCCATTCTCCTATAACCACTGGCATCAACAAGGCATTTTTGGCAAGAAAACTGTCACTCACTGGATATGTTGTCTTTTTCAGACCATCCTTTGTAAACCCTAGAGCTGGATGTGTGTTACTGTCCCAGTAGATATTCCATGCCAGTGTTAAAGTCATTTAAATCACCTTTCTTCCCCATTCTGATGGCTGGTTTGAAGGTCGTCATTATTCCTAATGCCTAAATGCATTGAGTGATTAGATATTTGTGTTAAAGAGCAGTACCTAATAAAGTAGCCAGTGACTGGAGTTAAATTTGTACTTTTCTGGAAATAATGACAAGTACTTTCAGTCAGTTACCTGTGCTGCAAACATCTGTGTTCATAGAGAATACAACCCGCTAGAAACTCACTTGTCCTATGGGAATTTTATTTTCTGTTGGCTGGAAGATCTTTATCTCAATGGTGATGAGTGAAATATCAAACACTGACATGTTCCTGATAAACTAATTCAACCTGAATAGGGCTATCTTTAACACATTTTGAAGCAGTTATGGTTACACCCAAAAGACATGATATTTTATTGGGCTCAGAGCTGCATACATAAAATGTAAAAAGATATTACTGTAATTTATATTGTACTCTATGTAGAGTGGGTGGTGAAAAAGTAAGCTATTTGGGATTTGGCAGTTAATACTGGGAAACTGGATTTGATCCTTAAGTCTGGTTAAATCTTTCTATGTAGAGTGTCTCTCTCCAGGTACTCTTTCTACCTCCCAAAAACGTGCCAATAGGTCAATACTCTCTGTTGACATAAGATGTTAGTCTGCTTCAGCCCAACTCAAGTTACATTTACATTTACAGCATTTAGCAGACGCCCTTATCCAGAGCAACTTACAATTGATACAGTCTTACAATCCAAGCAATTGTGGGTTAAGGGTCTTGCTCAAGGACCCAAAAGTGGCAGCTTGACTGAGGTGGGATTTGAACCCTGGACCTTCTGGTCCAGAGTCCAGTACCTTAACCAGTAGGCTACCACAATTCCAAGTTGTTTCTTCCATCAGCTCCAGCACCACCATGCCCGGGCAATGCCAGTGGAAAGTAATTCACCCCCTCCTTTGGTTCTTTTGGAACAACTTGCCACCAAGGGCTTTCCCACCGAGGACTCAAGATCCTAAAGTCAGACTAAACAATGCCTAAATGCATATTTTTACATTATTTTATTCAATATTTATTTATCTGTTAATATTTACTTAATGTATGTTTTTTAAACTATTACCGCAGACTTATTTGACTAGATAAATTAGTTTCATTCTTACATATATCATCTAAGCCACCCATGGATAATGGGTCCCTTTTTGAGTCTTGGTCCTCCCAAGGTTTCTTCCTTACAACATTTATGGATTGTTCCCTTGTCTCTGTTGCCCTAGGCTTGCTCAATTTGGGATTGTCCTTAGATATTAGCAGAAAGTCTAAATTTTAAAGCTGCTTTGAGAAAATGCTCTATTGTACAAAGCACTATATAAATAAATCTGACTTGATTTGTGTGAGGCCCTGTGACAGACTGGTGCCCTGTCCAGGGTGTATCCTACCTTGCTCAGGCATAGTCCACAACCCCACTACAATTTCCAGAATGACAGATTCAACTCTTACCATAAGTTACTGTCTGTGTGGAGGCTGGCATGTTCCATGTACAGTTTCTCTGGCTTTGTTCACCTTCCAAAAACATTCCAGTGAGTGGATTGAGTACTCAGCCTTTAGGTGCGCATAAGGCTTGGATTCACTGTGATGAATTGCCACCATGACCAGGGTATATTCCCACCTTGAGCTTAGTATTCCTGGGAGTAAACAGGATCTCCTCATTTCTCAGCAGCAGTAAGTGATTGGTTATGGCTATACACTACACGTTTGATAGCTAGATATTAAGCTAAATGCATTCCATTAAGTTATTTTAATGTTTTGTAGTCCCACTGCAGATAGTGTGCATATGGGAGACAGGATGACTGGTAACTGTATGCATAAGAGCAGAATTCAAACTGGGACAAACACATCTACCATCACTGAAGCACTCTCGTCTTCTCCGTTTGGGGTTAATCCCCCATTCGCTATGTGGAATACACTCTTCTCATATCTTCTAGAGTCCTGGACTTGAATATGCAGCTCTAAATCCATTTTTCCCGATTTCAAAAGGTTGCCAAAAGGTCAGAGTTTAATAGTTAGCAAAAGAATAAGGCTGCCACCCTCCCACCCCCCTCATTTTTTTCCTGTGCCTCAATGCCTTCCATGCAAGCTGCACCGAGTGAGGCCCTGTCAATATCCTGTCAGCCGATCAGTACTTTATACCTATTTGCAAGGTTAATTGCCATTTCGGCGTCTTGTATTTACACAAGAAGGCCATGTTAGACAGCTAATAAAGAGTGGGAGACGACAAGCTCAACAAATTAACAAAAGAGGCTGGAAGCAAAAGCTAATTACCACATACAGTACACAATCATGCGCACAAACAAACAAGACACTCGCGCCACGGTAGCGTTCAGCGTGCAGAGAGAGCATTCCTTTAGCTAGGCGTTGACAGGCTGTGAGAGCGAAAACTAACCAGTGTGAAATGTTTAGGGGGAGTGCCGAGGAGGTGGAATTACAACAGCACTGGAGTGAGGTCATCAGGAGATGCTAAGTGTTGGGATTACACAAGAAATTTGGCATTAAGTGGTCTCTGTGGAGAACACAGAAGCCCTGAATTACTAAAGGTTGCACACATGCAAACTTAACACCCACAAAATTATGTGAAAGCCGATTTACTTACAGCTCTGGAAAGAAAAATAATTAAAAAAATAACAAATGAGGTTAAATAACATAAAATTACATAAAAATAAGCAACTGGTGGCTCAGAGCTCAGCGCAAGCTGCTAGAAATGGCAGTTCCTGAAGGCCTGGGTTCATTCAGGACTGTTATCAGCAACAAGTCCAAAAGGGTTCAGTCAGTGCCCTTGGCAAAGGTCATTTTCAGTTCTGTGATGACAGCATTAATGCAGAAAAGTACACTGAGACTTTAGAAATTCATTCTTTCAAGATGACATCTTTTCCAGGGACATCCATGCATTTATCAACAAGATAATGCAAAACAAGTCAAATCATCAAAAATGAAACAAATAAAATAAAGTTTATCAGACAAAACTCAGTCACTCACTCACTCACTTTCCCCACTTAGTCCAGTTTAGGGTCACGTGGGACAGGGGCCTAACCCACAGCACAATGCAGCATCCAACCCAGTCCCAAAGGGGCACACATATGCACTGGGGCACAGTTAGAGATGCATACATTTTGATACATCTTGTATATTCACCTCAAATCTATGTACTTAATCTGGAGCAGCAGTGCCGTCCAACCTAAAATAATCTGTATACTGCTTAAGTACAAAGTCAGCATATATTTGTGCATGACACTGTGATATCAAGACAGTTTTGCATCATTAACTGAAATACACATTTACAGCTTCTAGCAGATGCCCTTATCATTAGCCTCTGATGATGCAATCCACGCATGATGGGCTGCAGAACTTTCAGTAAACTTTTACTTGTACCCAAAAGTCCAGCAGCTTAACCGCTGCCACTCAAATAGCTAAGCAGGAGCAGGTGAAAAGGTCAGTCAAAGCAACATGTAGTTTATTTGTGGTGACCAGACCACATGTGAAACCCTTGATTCAGTTTGTAACACAGTTCTGAGCTGTGACATTCTGATTTCTGTAACATTTGTTCTGCCAAGCTTAGGACAGTGAACAAAACCTCATGGACTTAGATCTAGTCTCATCCCTATCAAACAACAGGTCTACAAACCAATGAGGGAGCAGAGATATATATGTAGGACACTGAACTACAATGTCCAATTGAAAATTAGCCTTGCATAGCATCTGTTTCCTCCCACATTCCAAAGACATGTTTTAGGTTGATTGATTGCCCTAAAGTGGCCCTAGTGTGTGAATGTGTGTGAGTGTGCAGGTGTATGTGCCCTGCGATGGATTGGATAGTTGTCCGTGCCTTGCGCCATCCCGTGATCATGTCCAGGATTAAGCGGATAAGAAATGGAATGAATGAATATTAAACACTGTTTAATGAAGTGTGCCACAGAATAAATAAATACCTCAATTTTATTATATAAACACTTGGCCAAAATTAATTTCTATGTGTGAGGCAAAAGAAGTCTTCAAATTATTATCGCTTATGCAATTAACTGTATTAATTATGTTATTGCTCCTCCCTGTGCTGAGCGCAGTCGCTGTCTTTGCTATCTGAAGATGTCATGCTTATCTAGAACACTTAGCAAACAACGCCACCTTATTTAGATATGTTGTTTTCTTCACATCCTTTGCACATTTTGTTAATTATTTGTTAGTACATCACCTTAAACACATGCAATATATTAGGCTGCCTAAGCAAATTAGTGCAGTTCATTGGGAACTTATTACATCAGGACGTTTGGGAGACAGACAGACAAGAAAGATAGAAAGACGGTGGGTGGGAAACAGGCCTGCATTCCTCCCTTTTTATTGTGTGTGTGTGTGTGTGTGTGTGTGTGTGTGGAGGGGGGTTTCTCATCAGCTGGAGCATCACACCAATGGAAGAATGGAAGAGAAAATCCAGGTCATTGCCTGTTGGTGTGTTGACTGCTTATATCTTACTGAGTTTTAACCACATGGAACAATGCACAGGAACAAGTGAAGGACCAACACATACTTCTAACCCTCTCCCAGAAATACGCAACTGATTCATTTATAAACTATGCAAACAGAAATGTGATGGCATGGTATGAAAGCTAAAAGCATCCCATCTTACCCCCCATTTATCCTTATCAGGGTCACATTTCAGGGTTCTGTACCCGCACCACCCAACCTTCATTTTGCCAATACAGCGTTGGGTTTCTCAAGATTCCCAAGCTACGTAAATAAGTTTTCTTCACTAACAAAATGTCCTTGTGAATGTCCTGAAGGTCTGGCTCCTACCCTGGAAATACTGGGTGCAAGGCATAAACACACCACAGCCTGGACACCAGTTGATCACAGGGTATCGATCCAACACTCATTTGCATTTACTAGCACCTAGTTGGAAGAAGCCATTTCACCGAAACATGTTTGTAGGAGGTTGAAAGGCTCGAATAGCCATGGGAGAACATGCTATATACCAGACAGACAGCAAACCTGAACCTGTGCAACACTAACACTACCTGTTGCACCTATTTTCATATAAATATGGTTTTTCTTTTCATGTTTTAACTCTGCTTTTTCCAACACCTCCCTTTGGGAAAAACAGGGTGCAAGTGTGTCCTGGAAGGCACAGTAGTCCATTGCAGTCAATCGCAGTGGCAGGAATTATCCCCTGGCTGGCATCCTCTCCCACAATCACTGTCAATCGTATCTCTATGTCCAACCCAACCAGAAGGCACAGGTGGGATTCAAACCTGGCTCCCTATAGGGATGGGACAGCATAGCCACCCGAGCTCTGCCATTTATCTTTAAGAAATAATTATATATAACAGGCAAATTTTGGGCTATTGGATTCATCCAGAATGTCTTAGTGGTAAAATGATATTTAAAAAAACTTCTTAAAATCAACATATTATATCAACATATTATATACGCCAGCAATTCCATTCCAGTATCTGATGAATTCCAACACAAACACACATACTGTTCGAAGAAAAGTACAAAGCACATGAAAGCTGTGATTGAAATATTGATTTCTGAACTTTCCCAAGTTAAAACATCAGTATTGTTTTGTTAAAAATGAATATCAACTTATTTTTTTGTATTATTATTTGTATTGTTAGTTGAGGTCTGAAAACTCTGCATATTTTTTGAAATTTGACCAGTTGTCAGTTACAACGAATAAGTGCTCTTGCAAATAAAAAAAGGAATTTCTCAGTAATTTGTAGAATAAAACACACAACAAAACCATTCAGTACCCACAAATAGTAAAACCAGAGAAAGTGATAATATTACAGAAGTCTCTTTTTTCCAGAGCTGTATTTTTGAATGTAGTCATAGTTTTTGTCCAGCAGTTTTTATACTTCATGTTTAATTTGTCCAGTGTTTATTGGTGCTGTCATGTGTGCTATTTGGAGCTCCATAGCATGTTCACAGAAGTTAAACCCAACAACTGAAAATGGCAGTTCCCTGTCACCTTTAATTCATAATAGACACTGAGCAAAACCCATTAGATTGAATTCTAACTGTATTTGTCTTTTTGTTTCTACGGCACAACTACCTAACCTAATCGTCCTCTGCGGAATCAGACCCTCAGTTGCGTGGACAAAAGTAGAACATCAGATGAGTACTGGCAGTGGATGTCCAGAGTCATGGAGAAAGGACAGAGACAGAGGTGAATCTGATGAGTTGGCTTAGTGAAGAGCTTTTTTAAATCCCTCTGTGTGCCCAAGCTGTGCTGTCACGCTGTACAGTCCACTCCCCACTAAGTGTTTGTCCTGAGAGGGGTTGCAGGAAAAGTGGATGACAGGAGATGGAATTGGTGGAAGTACATGTCTGGCACTGTCAGTTCACCTGTATGTATAAGCGGGTGAGCACATACATATACGTGTTCACTGTCATTTTCCTAAATACTCCAGTCAGGTCCTTCTTTCCCTTTGTTTAGTCTCTCCATCTCTCTCCTTCTGTCTTGCCCCCCTTGGGAGTAGTGATCAGAGATTTACCCACCCTCCCCACAACCCCCCCCCCATTGAACCCCAGCACTTTGTCAGAGTCAGCAGACGGTCAAAAAAAAATTAAAGAGGAGGACAAAAAAGTATTGATTAGCCTTCAGAGCTCCACGTGGGCCACTCTTGATCGATAAGGAGAGGAAGAGCAGAACCGCTGTCCCTTCTCTCTCTCTCTCTTTTGGTCTCTCTCTCTCTCTCTCGGTCTGTCCCCCTCTTCATCTCTTGGGCTCTTTGTTCAAAAAGTGAGTGATATAATAGTTCTTTTAGAAGCAGAGGGTATGGGCTGATTCTGGTGTCTGGAAGAGGGGGAAGCTGGGAGTGAGTCACCAAGCAGTGGAGAGAAAGTCTCAATGACAAAAGGTCAGGGCAGCTGGGCTTAGGGTGACTGGGACCAAAGGGAGTAGAGGGATAATCTGCTAAAGCCCAGAAAGCAGAGATTCAGCATGCACGCCACCCTTGTAGGGCCAGAGAGCAAATTTGCACATAAGTAAGGAGCCAGTGCAACTTTGAATGAGCAGGTCTAAGGAGAGAGAGAGAGAGAGAGAGAGAGAGGTGGCAGCTGATTTCCTGTCTGACAGCCGTCTGGCGTCTTTGAAAAGGATTTCGCTGGTCTCCATTGGTGTTGGGCTGTCTGGGTAAAAATGTTTGTCTGAAACAGTGACACAGTGTTTAGCGTCATATCTGTCCTCCCTAAGCTTGTTTGTGAAGTCTTTAAGAAATCTTGGAAGATGTTTTCAGTTCTCTCTGTTTTTCCCCTCACTGGCAAAATTGATCGAATCAGCTTCACATACATCCAGCTTTTGTACTTCACAGTAAATAACCAAACCACAGTAATCACATTATACTATTTTTTAACAGCCAAACATTCTGGCTTTGCGAAGCATAAACAAGCTTAAAAAATGGTTTAAATTATTTTAATGAATGGCATATATTCATATGGAATCACTCAATGCTGAGGAAAAAAATATAGAATCATCAACCAAGTGTGGTACTTTGTTGCTCCTCCTTTTGCCTTGGCCTGAATTCTTAGAGGTTTAGACTTTGAGGTTTTCAGCTTTTCAGGATAAACCAAAATTAAACAGAAGAAATATAATCCTAATCAATTACACTATGTGCCACCAGTGTATAAGAACAAGACCAATAAAGTTTCTATCTTACCCGCATGAGGAAGAAACTGAACATTCCAAACCCAAGAAGTCTGTATGCCAGCTGTAAGAAAAAAGTCAGTCCTTCGGATTTAACTAATTCCTGGATCAATTGCTCATACAATGTGGCATTCTGCGGTGTATCGGAAGGCTTCCTTAGACTTCCAGCAACACACATAGTTGCCATAAATCATGAACGCAATATCATAAGTTGATAAACACAATTGTATTTTTTTATATATATCAAAAACAGGCAAGTGGCATTTAATGAATTATAACAAATTATAATAGGAAATAAAAATCAGTTTTTTAACTCCAGATGTTGCAGACAGATGGTCAAAAAATAAAAAGATTTAGCATGTCTATTTTTACAGCCATAAATATTATTTAGGTCATACTTCAATGTTTTGTATAGATTTTTGTATAGGTCTGTGTTGACAACATACAGTTTTAGGACATGGAGACAAGCAGAGAATGTGAAATGGAAAAATGCTCTTTAAAGGGATCTGGTAGCCTAGCGGTTAAGGTACTGGACTCTGGACCAGAAGGTCCAGGGTTCAAATCCCACCTCTGCCAAGCTGCCACTGTTGGGTCCTTGAGCAAGACCCTTAACCCACAATTGCTTGGATTGTAAGACTGTACCAACTGTAAGTCGCTCTGGATAAGGGCGTCTGCTAAATGCTGTAAATGTAAATGTAAAGTGTTTAAGAAGTGACATTGCATTGCTTGTTCTGGAAATGAGTGTTTCTTCAAGTGGACTCATTCCCTCTTGGTTGTGTGCAGCCAGCGAGGTGTGCTTATTTGTGTGTGTGTGTGTGTGTGTGTTTATATTTTGGTTCTAAAGTGTGTGCGATTGTTAATGTGTGCTTGTAACTGAAGAACCACAGATATATAAAACAATTTAAACTTTGGATACTGTGTGGATTGTAGAGTTCCACTGGTGTTTTCAGCGGTATCTCTGATGCATTTATGTATGGTTTGCACGCAGCTTTCTTGTAGAAATACCCTTTATATTTACATTAGAGTTGTAAAAAAAGAATGTGACTATGTTCGGTCAATGGCCATTTTGATCAATGAAATGTTTTCTAATCTTTGCCAAATTTTTCATTTTTCAGTTCAATTCAATTCAATCTTATTACTAAACATTACTACATAAATACAGTATATATTCAATTTAGCCACTTGAGTAAAATCTCAGAAACAAAACTGGCCATCTCAGTTAAATAATTCTTGCTTTTGTCGCCAATGGATTATACAAGACACTCCAGTAGGTCACTCTCGATAAGGGTGTCTGCTAAATACTGTAACTGTAAATGTACCCATTTACTAGTGTCTTTGTCCATTTGCAGACTTTACCCTTCTGCTTCGTCAATTTGCAATCCAAACCAAACTCCAACCAGGCAACCAAGAGATGCTGGACCTTTGAAACACAACTCGATTGCCTTAACTGGACCATGAAAGTTGTTCAGGTCCATGTTGTCAGTGAAGGGAATCAGACTGGAATTGGACCTAGCAGGTGGTATTGATCAAGCTGGGAAGTTATGAACTAACTGTCATTTCCCTTTCATGAGTGGCTCAATAGGTATTGACTTGGGAATAATGCGTGTGCAAGTGCTTGGACGTAAGGTTAGATGAGAACAAAGGCGAAGGGGAGAGGCTCATGGTGCATGCACAAGTACATATCCACAAGCCTTTCGCTCATGCATAGGTAATCACACACACACACACACACATTCTCCTGACCGACCCATAAACATACAATAGCAAGTCTAGTGGAGGGGAGGTAATGGTACAAAGTGGCATCAAGCCTCGCAGGTTGATTCAAACACAGATGTTAAGTGAGAATCTAAAAGGAGATCAGCACACTTCTCTCAGTAGGAGAAGGCTTTTGGATGGCTGAAGGAGCTCTGAGGAGACGTGGGGTGCTTGGACATTGACTGACACGCTTGGCCCACAGATCTCTCTCAGATCACAGCCACCCTGCTGGGAAAAGCAAATCTCCAGCTCCTCACGGCTTCTATCCACCATGCTCAGCAACATTTCACGCTGAAGTCGTCTGACGAAAAGCCTACACGGCTAAAGGGATAAGCCTGGATACTAAGGGTGAGCCACCTTGGCTTTAATCCTCTCTTATCACACGTTTTCTTCCCCTCTGACATGGCCTCAAACCAGACTGCCAGTTCATCTGCACGCCACTCTGCAGGGTTTTTTTTTTTAATCCACGTTTCTTTCTTGTTCTGTGTTTACTGTTGCTGTAATCTTTCTCGTCCTCCACCTTTTTCTTCCTTCATCTTTTTTCCCCTTTCTTACACTCATCCACTGGCTTGCCTGCAGCTGCCAGACTTGTTCACAGAAGGGTGCCCATCTGATCGCCTATCCCTCATACTCACCAAGCCCATGAGAGAATTGAGCGGAACGGTGTACATGGCAGGACGATAGGGAAAGAGGATGGAAGCAGCAAAGGGAAAGAAAGGTAAGAAGGATAAGACACAGCTCCCAATGTCCCAGCTTACCTATCCATTGGGCTACATCTAGCAGCTACAGGGAAAGCTGACAGTCTCACTAGACTGGCAGGGGCCAGACCTTTAGACATGATACAGTGGTGCTTGAAAGTTTGCAAAACCTTTAGAATTTTCTATATTTCTGCATAAATATGACCTAAAACAATATTAGAGTTTCAAGTCCTAAAAGCAGGTAAAGAAACCCATTTAAACAACTGAGACAAAATTATATTTGGCGATTTAATTATTGAGGAAATGCTCCAACATTACTTATCTGTGGGATATAAAAGTATGTGAACCATTGCTTTCATTATCAGCTGTGACCCCCTTTTAATTGCAACTAAACATTTCTGTAACTGTTGATCAGTCCTGCACATTGGCATGGAGAAATTTTAGACTTTACAGAAAAGCTTTAACTCTGGGATGTTGTTGGGTTTCCTCTCATGAACCTCTTCCATGACGTTTTTATTGGATTAAAGTCAGGACTTGGACTTACTTAACCATTTGTTTTGAGATTCAGTTCATTTACAAAATGTCCTGGCATTTTCTTTTAGATTTTGCTGGTATAAATCAGAACATGTTGTTCCATCCATGGTGGTAATTTTTCCTGGCCCAGATGCACCCATATGGGCCCAAACCATGTTACTCAATCACCATGTTTCACAGATGGCATAAGGTTCTTATGCTGGAATGCAGTACTTTTCTTTCTCCAGGCATAACGCTTCTCATTTAAACAAAAAAAGCTCTATTCTTGTATCAAGATCCACAATATGTTTTGCAATAGTCTAATGGTTGCATTTGGGCGTGCCAAAAGTGTGAAGGAAGCAGCTGAATTTGCAGGTGTACTGAAGTGTATGGTCATACTGGTCTACCAGCAGTGGCAAAAATCCCAGTCTACAGGAAATTGTTGTTGGTATTCGTGGAAGTATTACAAGCTGTTAGGTACAGTGGTGTGAAAAAGTGTTTGCCCCCTTCCTGATTTTCTATTTTCTTGCATGTTTGTCACACTTAAGTGTTTTGGAAAATCAAACCAATTTAAATATTAGTCAAAAACAGCACCAATAAACACAACATGCAGAAGGTGTTCATTATTAAGGGACAAAAAAATCCAAACCTACATGACCCTGTGTGAAAAAATGATTGCCCCCCTTGTTAAAACAAAACTATGGCTTGTTAAAACTTAACTATGGTTCATCACACCTGAGTTCGCTGTCTCTAGCCACACCCAGACCTTATTATTGCCACACCTGTTCTCAATCAGGACATGACTTAAATAGGACCTGCCTGACAAAATGAAGTACACCAAAAGATCCTTAAAAGCTACATATCATGCCGAGATCCAAAGAAATTCAGGAACAATTGAAAAAGAAAGTAATTGAGATCTATCAGCCTGGAAAGGGTTATAAAGCCATTTCTAAAGCTTTGGGACTCCAGGGAACTACAGTGAGAGCCATTATCCACAAATGGCGAAGACATGGAGCAGTGGTGAACCTTCCCAGGAGTGGCTGGCCGACCAAAATTAGCCCAAGAGTGCAGTGAGGACTCATTCAAAAGGTCACAAAAGACCCCACAACAACATCCAAAGAATTGCAGGCCTCACTTGCCTCAGTTAAGGGAAAAAATGGCCTGCATGGCAGAGTTCCAAGACGAAAACCACTGCTGACTTTTGGGAAAACATTCTGTGGACTGACGAGACAAAAGTTGAACTCTTTGGAAGGTGTGTGTCCCATTACATCTGGCGTAAAAGTAACACAGCATTTCAGAAAAAGAACATTATAGCAACAGTAAAATATGGGGGTGGTAGTGTGATGGTCTGGGGCTGTTTTGCTGCTTCAGGACCTGGAAGACTTGCTGTGATAAATGGAAACTATGAATTCGGCTGTCTACCAAAAAATCCTGAAGGACAATGTCCGGTTCCGGCCATCTGTTTCGTGACCTCGAGCTGAAACGAACTTGGGTTTCTGCAGCAGGACAATGATCCAAAACACACCAGCAAGTCCACCTCTGAATGGCTGAAGAAAAACAAATGAAGACTTTGGAGTGGCCTAGTCAAAGTCCTGACCTGAATCCTATTTGAGGATGCTGTGGGGTGACCTTAAAATGGCTGTTCATGCTTGAAAACCCTCCAGTGTGGCTGAATTACAACAATTCTGCAGAGATGAGTGGCCAAAATTCCTCCACAACGCTGTAAAAGACTCATTGCAAGTTATGGCAAACGCTTGGTTGCAGTTGTTGCTGCTAAGGGTGGCCCAACAAGTTATTAGGTTTAGGGTGCAATAATTTTTTCACACAGGGCCATGTAAGTTTGGATTATTTTCTCCCTTAATAATAAACACTTTCATTTAAAAACTGCATTTTGTGTTTACTTGTGTTGTCTTTGACTAATATTTAAATTGGTTTGATGTTCTGAAACACTTAAGTGTGACAAACATGCAAAAAGGGGGCAAACACTTTTTCACACCACTGTATGTTTAAGTCACAGGTGACTGTTTTTTTGTCCGGTGAGTATATTTATGGCAGTAAGCATACACATTTTTATTCTTAGCTTGTTTAATTTTGCCAGCTGTTCAAGCTTCAACATCTGGAATTAAAAGACAGATTGTTATTACCTTTTGTCATTTTTGTTATGACCTTGGTTTTTAAAGTGAACGAACAATGATTGGATGGTTGATAAACGTCACTTATCTCTACTAATATATGCACATAAACAGTGGTACCAGCCCCCTGCTAATGAACAGTGCAATACGTTTAAGAAGATACTTGGTGAGAAACTCCAATCCTGATTCAGAATGAGCCAGAATAGAAAGACTATTGGCTACAGAAAGGGGGTGATGGAAATCGTCTTTTTAAGAGATCAACCAAAATTCTCTGCCCGGCTATGTGTATGATACTGAATTTGTCAATTTCTTAAACCCATTCTCATTCTGTAGCTTGCTTTGGCATGCCTTCACTTGCCATGGCTTTTATTTATTTCATCTACCCGTCCACCCACTCTGACTCATCCATGACCCAGACACCTGGCTGAGGGGGTTAGCACAGGGGTCTACCCCCACCTCCTTTTCTATTACTGGGCTCTCCAGTGTTCTATAATGCCTGGAGTAGTCAAGCATATGAATAAAGGTGAGGTGAAATGACTTGCCTCTCGACTTGACAGAAGTGCTGAACCACAAAGAACACCTTGAAGGGCATGTTAACAGTCAATAGAGTTTTATGTAAGCCTGCACGTCATTAGCATAAAACTAAACAGCCCTCTCTAACTTGTTTCTGACCTACTTCCCATTGAGCACCCTTCAGAAATACCATTCTTACGTAATGGCACGCCACCCCAACACACCCCTAACGTACAGTGTAAATTCAGCCATTCATTTTAGATGCAAAGCACAACCAGACACTAGCATATGCCTAAACACGTACATCCCATCTGAAGCCTGTTCACTCTGTGCTATGTGATCAGACACTGCTCAGCTTAGAGGAAGCATGCCATTAGCAATGCCCTGGCTGGATGCATATGGAAGGCCTGTTCCCTCTGCTCTCATACTGATACAACCTATTAGGCACGGACTTGAACACTAGTCCCAATAGTGTGCTTCAGCACCATGATGACTCATATAGTCCCTGACTCGTACAGCCCATAATCAAGGCCTCTGAGGACCTGTAGAGATCAGTCCAGAACTGGGCCCAGAATCCTGTGATCCTACTCAGTATTATAATGGCCATAGTTAATGGAACACACCATGACAAAATCCAAACAGGTCCTTAACACGCAATGATTGTCAAATGTTTCCACACCAAATTTTAAATAAATCAAAACAAAATACAAAAAAATTGTAAATTAGATAATCCATGTAATTCAAGTCAAGTCTGACAATGGAGCATTGTCTCAAAGCAGCCATACAATTTTAGTTTATCTTCCAATATCTTAGGCCAATCCCAAATTGAGCAAGCCTAGGGCGATGTAAACTTTCTGATGTCAAAACAAACATACATCAGCAACTGCTAAAACGCTGTATTGTATACTAATTAGTAAAGTAATTTGTATAATTGTGCAGATTACAGCAATTGAAATAAGATCGAAAAATGGAAATAATTATATTAATAATGTATTTCATGATAAAAGTAGGTATAGGGGCAACAATTTTAAAACAAATTAATATAGTATCACAGTAATGATTAATGTTCTGTGGTATTTTCTTCCATGCAATAGTAACAACAACAATAATATATAAACATAATGATTATATTAATCAATAATGATTATGCTAATCATATTATTATTATTATTATTATTATTATTATTATTATTATTATTCTGATCTACCCAAGCATCTCAGTAATACCATTATTATTATTATTATTATTATTATTATTATTATTATTATTATTATTATTATCAACAACAACAACAACAATAATAATAATAACAACAATAATAATAATAATAATAATAATAATAATAACGGTATTACTGACATGCTTGGGTGGACCAGTGATCTAATAGGCTAGGCCATCACTGCAGGCTCCCTGGCACCTGGGACGGATGTCACACATAAACACAATTGGCTGTCTGAGGAAGAGAAAGCCAGTCAAGGGATCATCCCCAGTGCTGTCATTCTCAAGGCACACTTACTCCTGCACTCAGTGTTCTCCTCAGGTAGGTGCCCCACAACCCTAAGCAGGCAAAATTGGGTAAAAATAATAATAATAATAATAATAATAATAATAATAATAATAATACTTATAATTATTATTATTATGATTATTATTATTATTATTATTACTATTGTTATTATTAGTATTATTAGTATTATTATAACTAATACTACTACTACAATTATTATTATTATTATTATTATTATTATTACTATTATTATTATTATTATTATTATTATTATTATTATTATTATTATTATTGTTGTTAGATACGTAACAAAATGACCACCACAACTAAAAGACAAAACAATAAAATATATGTTTTAATAATTGTATTTATGTTTAAATAAATTAATTTATTTACTAAATATTTATTTATTTATAACAGCTTCATTGTAAGGCCAGAAACTTAAAGCTATTTAAATATACTTTTATCAAATTTTAATAACATTTAAAGTGGTAAAGCACGATGTTAAATATTTTGACAAAGCAACACTGTTAGCTGATTTATAATTCCCAGACCTGTTTGCGACTTATCACTTACGTATCTTTTGCAATTTGTCAGTTATCACGACTGGATGAAGCTGAGACCGCATTCATTTCTGTTTTTTTTTATTTTTATTCATTAACACATTTTTTTGGTTTTGTTGTCCAATTCAAGCAACAAACACCACATACTGTCTTAAGTGAAGGCACACTCTTGGTCAAAGTACATTACTTGGGCCTTCGTAATGAAAACAGTCACTAAAGCCTCACTAAAACCATCATTGTGGCTTTAGTGACCACCAAATAACATTATTCCATACTTAGGTCGTTTCTATAAATAATGTCACATAGCCTATATGGTTTTTCGGGCTCACTGCTGATTCACTAGTGTTTTTGTAAATCTTAGCTGACTAGTAACTGGTTCATTAAACATCTTTATATATATTCTGTTTAAGTTCCCTGCAGCCACTGATGTAAATATAATGTCTCCGTCTTCATTTGATCATGCGTGCCCAGACTTTTGAATAAGCCTGTACAATACTGTGTACATTTCAAGCAAGGAACATCGAGAGCCAAACAAGTGCTATCCTAACCCTTCATTTTATTCTCCAGCGAGCATGTCCACCTCACATACGTTTTCCCATAAGTGGTTCAGCAACAGTTTTTCTTCACTAATCAGTAATTAACGAGTGATTAAATATTCAGAGGGTATTGATGCACATTTAGCATGCGCTGGTGAGTAAATGATTGTTCAGGGTGCCTCTTGGAATTGTGCAGCTATGACATTTCCCATCACTCAAGAACTAAGAAATGCCTAAACGCATCAGAATTGAGAATCAGCATGTCAAATAACGATGGCTATTAAGCTGCACGTCAAGTCGATCCTGTCACAACCGGCGCGAGGCGAGAAAAAGCGAGTAGCCGTGTAGAAAATCTGGAAGGATTCAGTTGAACGTAAAACGGTGCAGGTTTGCTTTGCTTCACTTAGCACGGGGAACATTAGCATGCCATTTCAATTGCTAGTATGGATAACTAATTATATGGGTTAATGGAGATCTGCTAAACTCGAGTGTGACTGCATTTCAGATATAATTCACTTAATCGAAATGTTTCTTCACCACAGGGACTGATGATATGTGATGCTAATGAACATAAGTGTATAATTAGCAACATTCTGAAAATGTCAGAGCTGTTTTCCACGGCTATCAATCTCCGCTTTACTAAAATCAGAGTCAAATGAATTTGTCAGCAAGGAAGAAAAAGGAAGGAGGAAAATAAGCAACAATAAAGCCTCGCTCTGAGTCAGTCTGACCCTGATGCAGAATCAGTGACCCGACTCTGAATGCTATGTGCAGGGTCATGACACATTGACCCTGGTGGCTGACTAGACGTCCAGTATGCGGTCTCCTATGGCGTTCTGACTTCTTAGCTCAAGCACGGGACCATTCATCGAGTGCTGTAGGTGATTTAACACTGTAACTCCACCTGCCAGAGCCCCTCTGCTCACCACCTTTGATTAATCATTCTCTATGTGCGATTTATTGCGTGCAAGATATTTGCTTCAGCACTTTAATAAGTGTGGGGGAAGAACGGGGGAACAAGATTAATCAGAATGGGCCTACAACTGGGCACCCCACAAAAACTCCCCATAATTAATGACCATGAATATGCACATTTGTTTACCTGCTACCGCGCCGTGGTATAAGATATGCCTCGGGTGTTTACAGCGTGGCTCTCTCTCGCTCTGTGCGCATGCAATTTGGACTTTTGTTTTGATGTGTGTGTGGGGCGCTTTCACGTGTTTACGCATCCATAAGTACCTAGGTATACCTCCTAACTTTCCGTCATGTCGCTGGCTTTGTTGTGTAATCAATCATAAAATGATGAGGCACAAAGGCCTGTCTCCTCCTCCTCCTCCTCCTCCTTCTCATCATGCTTGCCTCAGTATTAGCTCAGCCCTCTATGCAGGTAGGTTTCTCCTCCTCCTCCTCCTCCGCTCATAATCGCGCTAACAAAGTCGGCGCATGGGGGAAATAATGATGCGCGAGTGTGTCGGCCCATTTATCAGCGTGTTTTACAGCCGCCGCCACGTGGAAGTAATTAAACCCCAGCATCATTACAATGAACGCTCTCCTTTAATAGAGATCCAATGAGACTCCGGAGGCCTGTGTGGTAATTGTACCTCCCAGTTCTCCCATTGAGAGCGGCTGTTTAATTAGCACACAGACAGAGTGCCCAGGCTAACCGTGATCCGCTGTTAGTTGCTGGAGTTCTCTACTCACTGGGACGTTGGTTTGGAAATGGAACCCAAGTCTGGTCTGTTTGTGAGAAGAATATAGAGAGAGGGAGCACCAAGTTCTTAACTGCTACCGTCGCTGGTAGTTATGGGAAGTGTTGCCTGTTAGAAGGGATGATGACCAGTGCTTAATTTGTTCAAGGATTCAAGGTTTCAAGTATTTTATTAGTCACACACAAAATATTTTATTTGAATTTTCAAATTGCATGGTTTGTGCAGTAAATTACGATTTACAATAATGTGGCTTGCCTAGAGGAATTCAGACAAATAAAATCACTGTTTGGTTAAAAGCACCTTTACCTCTTGCAGCTCTGTTTCACAGTTGCTGTTTATCCACTGCTGCTGTTTTATCTTTATATATGCACTTTATGTATCATTTTATTACATTCAGTCATTTGTTTTAAATATTGAATTGTTTTAACTCTTACCTAAATGCAAGCCTCTTTCATTTCAATTCATTTCTTGTTATTTTATTTCAGTTCAATTAACTTTCACCTTTATAATTTCTTAGTTGTAAACCACTTGAATGACCCAGCTAAAGAAATGTGCTATATAAAGACACTTGCCTAGCCTAGCCTAATGTGGTGCAACTTTCAGTTTTATCAAGGGTATGGATTCTGTTTGATAGATGTTGCTTGGATGGCTTAATTTGTAATTGCTTGTTCATATTTCTCTCTGTAGGTTTGTACATTTGACACTTAGAATATAAAGCATAGTTAGACATCTGTTTAATCTCTTTAAAGAACATAATAGAATGTTATTTAACAAAAACAAAAGTGGTATAACCTGTGTAGTGTACTGTGGGCTGAGTCAGAACACTATACAAGGGAAGAAAGTTCTAGAACCTGTGATGAGTACCTGTGGAACAGAACACTATTAAGGGATAGACATGCTAGACCCTATGACAGTGGTTCAGGATTTTTTTTCTGCATATATATATATATATAATCAAAAATCCTTTTGCTACTCAGATGACAAAAGACAAAGAGTAAAACATCAAATTGGCCGACATATATATGGCCAAATATTCTTATTTTTCTCCACTGAGTTTTTTATATATTCATTCACTCATTTTCATACCTGCTTAATCCATTTAGGGACTTGTGGAATCTAACCATCAGCACAGGGCACAAGGCCTAGACAGGGTACTAATCCAGTAAAGTGTAAAGTCACACTCATTCACATTAGGACACTTTTGAGAGACCTAACATGTGTCTTTGGAATGTGGAATGTTCCACTTGGACAAGGAGAGAACATGCAAAATCCACATGGAAAGCATCAGAACTGGAAATTGAACCAGTGCTCTCTGGATTTGTGAGGCGACAGCGCAAACCACTTTGCTCTTGCCACTGTGCCGCCCTAGCTTGTTATATGTCCTTAAAAGTAAAGAATACACGAACAAAAAATGACTTGCGCTTTGAACACTGTTTCTTTTCCTGGTCATAGAAAAAAGTAGCTGACTCCCTAGTTATCCTGATGTGTCCAGGCATACTTTCTCAAGCTGCATTATACCTAACAGACCTGGAAAGGAAAGAAAGTGCTAGAACCTGTGACGAGTACCTGTGAGCAGGGCCAGCACACTACATACACTACATAAGGAAAGAAAGTGCTAGAACCTGTGATAAGAGTACCTGTGATTGGAAACAGCACACTATAAGCTGGGAACTGAAAAAGCTAGAATCTGTTAGAAGAGCACCTGTGGTAAATTTAGGATAGAGTAATAATGTAGTATATTAAAATTGAGTCAGTATTTTATTTCTTTACATTTACAGCATTTAGCAGACGCCCTTATCCAGAGCGACTTACAATTGGTACAGTCTTACAATCCAAGCAATTGTGGGTTAAGGGCCTTGCTCAAGGACCCAACAGTGGCAGCTAGGCAGAGGTGGGATTTGAACCCTCGACCTTCTGGTTCAGAGTTCAGTACCTTAACCAATAGGCTACCACAGTCCATGTTCAAATATGAACGTCTGTTACTCTGTGCCATCATCTTGTTTGTGGATTTGGAATGAACCATGGCCTTAAACCACAATAACCACAAAACCCACAATATTTAGGCTCACTACAAAGATATTTGAGACAGTTTGTACATAATATACAGATCTAAGGCTCCTTAGAACTGTACACAAAAGCATTCATCATACTTATTGCGAGTGTAATGCACACAGTAATTTCATTACACAAACACACATGCCCTCATTCTCTAGGCCATGGCCAACCCTGATCCTCAGGTTATTGATCAAACGACCTCTCCACCTTCTTCCTCCATTCACTGTCTTCATCCAGCCCCCTGGATAATCGAGGCGGCTCAAGCCCGATCACGCCACTGATTAACCGTCGCAAGGGGCCAGCCTTGGTGTGCCATTGCCTCAGTAAAGCAAACAAGCCAGCAGCGGAGTGGAGTGTTAGCCTTAGCATTAGCAACGGGGCAGCAAAAGAGGCTGTAAACATCCATTAGTCGTTAGAGACCTCCTCATTATTCCTCCCAAAGCTCTCTCATTAGCACAGCACTAGCTGACAGGTAAACACGGCTAATAGCAGCGACCTATCAATACCTATGTTGTGTGTTAACACGGCTGAGAGAGGGGGCATAAAGAGGGGTAACCATGTGGGTTTATCATCAGCGTGACTGCCAGATGTTAGACGTAGCTGTTATTATAATATTATATAAATAACAGTAAATTTAGGGCAGCTTTATGAGCGATTCCAATCACTGTATACCCTTGAGTTGAAGATCATGAAATGAATACAGGTCCAGTCAGGCTGCATTAACCCAAGGCTAATCAATGAACGAGGCCCCTCTACCCCCACCGACCCTTGTGAAAGACTGCATACAGAATCTAAACGTCAAACATACTTTTAGTGATAAGGACAGAAAATAAATCAAAACAGATCACTTATCAACCAGTCAGTGTCTGACAGCTTTTACATTTTTCAGAAATAATATTTTCAGATTTAATTTGGTGTGCTGTTTATTTTGATTGTGATTTGGATTCACAAATAAACCATTTGCTACAAACATTGGTGTCTTTTCATTGGCAAAGAAGGGGCCGTTGTTACACGATTGGCAGTAGAGCAGAGCTTTGAGCAGCCACTTCATTTTTTTCACTATGGACGTTAAATAGATAGGCCTATAGTGGTGCTTGAAAGTTTGTGAACCCTTTACAATTTTCTATATTTCTGCATAAATATGCCCTAAAACATCGACACACAAGTCCTAAAAGTAGATAAAGAGAATCCAGTTAAACAAATGAAATAAAAATATTATACTTGGTCATTTATTTATTGAGGAAAATGATCCAATATTACATATTAGTGAGTGGCAAAAGTATATGAACCTTTGCTTTCAGTATCTGGTGTGACCCCCCTGTGGAGCAATAACTGCAACTAAACGTTTCCTGTAACTGTTGATCAGTCATGCCCACCGGCTTGGAGGAATTTTAGCCCATTCCTCCGTACAGAACAGCTTCAGCTCTGGAATGTTGGTGGGTTTCCTCACATTAGCTGCTCGTTTCAGGTCCTTCCACAACATTTCGATTGGATTAAGGTCAGGACTTTGACTTGGCCATTCCAAAACATTAACTTTATTCTTCTGTAACCATTCTTTGGTAGAATGACTTGTGTGCTTAGGGTCGTTGTCTTGCTGCATGATCCACCTTTTCCTGTGAGATTCAGTTCATGGACAGATCTCCTGACATTTTCCTTTAGAATTCTCTGATATAATTCAGAATTCATTGTTCCATCAATGATGTCAAGCCGTCCTGGTCCAGATGCAGCAAAACAGGCCCAAACCATGATACTACCACCACTATGTTTCACAGATGGGATGAAGTTCTTATGCTGGAATGCAGTGTATTCCTTTCCAAAGAGTTCTATTGTGGTGTCATCTGGCCACAAAACATTCTTCCAATAGCCTTCTGGCTTGTCCACTTTATCTTTAGCAAACTGCAGACGAGCAGCAATGTTCTTTTTGGAGAGCAGTGGCTTTCTCCTTGCAACCCTGCCATGCACACCATTGTTGTTCAGTGTTCTTCTGATGGTGGACTCATGAACATTAACATTAGCTGATGTGAGAGAGGCCTTCAAATGCTTAGAAGTTACCCTGGGGTCCATTGCGACCTCCACAATTATTACACACCTTGCTCTTGGAGTGATCTTTGTTGGTCGACCACTCCTGGGGAGGGTAACAACGGTGTTGAATTTCCTCCATTTGTACACAATCTGTCTGACTGTGGATTGGTGGAGTCCAAACTCTTTAGAGATGGTTTTATAACCTTTTCCAGCCTGATGAGCATCAACAACTGTTTTTTGTTCGTACCATGATACACTTCCACAAAAGTGTTGTGAAGAGCAGACTTTGATAGATCCCTGTTCTTTAAATAAAACAGGGTGCCCACTCACACCTGATTGTCATCCCACTGATTGAAAACACCTGACTCTAATTTCACCTTCAAATTAACTGCTAATCATAGAGGTTCACATACTTTTGCAACTCAGTAATATATAATATTGGATCATTTTCCTCAATAAATAAATGACCAAGTGTAATATTTTTGTCTCATTTGTTTAACTGGGTTCTCTTTATCTACTTTTAGGACTTGTGTAAAAATCTGATGATGTTTTAGGTCATATTTATGCAGAAATATAGAAACTTCTAAAGGGTTCACAAACTTTCAAGCACCACTGTATATCATGACCACTTAACTATTTATTAAACTAAATTAAATACATAATTATAAATAAATAAATAAATAAATAAATAAATAACCTTGTTACAATTTAACAGCAGTTACCTCTTTGGTAACGAGACCATTTGTTGTCTGAATCGAAGTTAGATATTCATGCTTTTTTTTGCACAAGATAATTTATATGTACTGTATATAACTTTATTGTCATGGTTATGTTTGTAGGCCAATATCACTTCTATATATCTCGACTTTCTTTTGTAGCCCTTGAATACGATGGCTTTTCATGACCTCAGATACATCCTTTACAAAGTTTATAGTGAGGCAAAGCAATGGCTAGAGAGATAACACAAAAAGAAAAGAAAGGAAAAGATGAGAAATATTATTTATGTTTGGAGTGGGTTCACTTCAAGTTCATGTTACCATGGAATGTCCCTGGGCGCTCACAGTTAAGTGTGTGTGTGTGTGTGTGTGTGATGTTGTGGACAGCTGGGTGCCATGACTGGTAACAGCCCAGAGATGAGTGAGGGTGTAGCTCAGGAGGACAAGAACTAAATCAAACCTGTTCTCACTGTCCATAAAACCAGACTTATACATGTACACATACACTCTGTGTCTGTTTACACTCACGCTGCAAGCATGTATCAACAAGAACAGAAATAAAAATCCATTGAATCTAACTGAGATCAGATTGGTTTTAGCCTACCGTCTGGTTTTCTCCATCTACATACCTTGTTAATTTGTTACGGTGGTGCTTGGAAGTTTGTGAACCCTTTAGAATTTTCTATATTTCTGCATAAATAAGACCTAAAACATCATCAGATTTTCACACAAGTCCTAAAAGTAGATAAAGAGAACCCAGTTATTATACCCAGTTATTGAGGAAAATTATCTAGTATTACATATTAGAAAGCGGCAAAAGTATGTGAACCTCTAGGATTAGCAGTGAATTTGAAGGTGAAATTAGAGTCAGGTGTTTTCAACCAATGGGATGACAATCAGGTGTGAGTTGGCACCCTGTTTTATTTAAAGAACAGGGATCTATCAAAAACTACAGAACACGTTTGTGGAAGTGTATCATGGCACGAACAAAGGAGATTTTTGAGGACCTCAGAAAAAGAGTTGTTGATGCTCATCAGGCTGGAAAGGGTTACAAGACCATCTCTAAAGAGTTTGGACTCCACCAATCCACAGTCAGAAATTTCTGACTATATTCTGTATTTCTTCAGAAATATAGAAAATTCTAAAGGGTTCACAAACTTTCAAGCACCACTGTACATTCAAATTTCTCGAGCAAATTTGTACTGACAGAATTCACTTGAGCAATTAGTTTACCTGGCTGTCTTGAATGCCATCATCTTAGATTCAACTTCAGTTTTTCTCAAATGGGAAGGTAGCTGTGTGCCACATCTAAATGGTTCAGAATTCACTAGAACTGGTTCAGAATTTCACCAGAAAAAACTATGGTGTGAGTGGTAATGTAACCTCATTACTTTATATGTTCAAACTGTGAGTTTTCTTCTGTTCTGGTGATGTGAAGGTTGCCATTATGCCAAGCAGAATGTCTTGACATCATCCTTATTTCTGGTGAACACACTTCATCTCAGAAGATTTCAACCAACGCCACTCGAACAGGCCTCCCATCATCCACAATGCAGTTGCAAAATGTCATGCCAAATTCCAAGAAACAGGTTCTGTCACCAACAGACCGAAAGCTAGACGACCAAAGACTTCTATGGTTGTAGCAACAGCAACTAGTGTTCTGGCTTCATTCAGCAAGAGCCTACATCTGAAGTGTGAGATTAGCCTTGCCTCAATTCTTTGTCTTGTCTACCCATAAAGGGCATCCTTACAAAATTCAGATGCTGCAACACCTGACCAAGGACGACCCAGACTGTCTGGTAGAATTTGCAGAATGGGTGACACATTTACATTTACATTTACAGCATTTAGCAGATGCCCTTACCCAGAGCGACTTACAATTGATTCAATCTTACAATCCAAGCAACTGTGGGTTAAGGGTCTTGCTCAAGGACCCAACAGTGGCAGCTTGGCAGAGGTGAGATTTGAACCTCCTGGACCTTCTGGTCCATAGTCCAGTACCTTACCCGCTAGGCTACCACAGTCCCAAGAATCATACCCCTAGACCAACGAGCCCCAAACACACAGTGACACAGCACCTTCAAATAATCCCTCGTTTTCCCTGTCAGGTGCTGTTCGGTACGGTGGTCCATAGAGTCACATCACAACTGCATTTACAAAGCAAACAAAAGTTGAGAAAAGTGGAACACAACAGCATTAACCAAAATGAAAAACATTTACAAAAACGCTGGGTTTACTTCTCAGACCGGAAGGGCCACTGTTGCTGACTTTTCACTTTAAATATGTCTTTATGAGAAGGTTAGTGAATGGAAATAGTTTGTAATAAATATTTTATTAATCTTTTAATTACCTAAATATATTCATCCCGCGACCCTGTTCAGGATCAAGCGGATAAGAAAGTGAGTGAGTGAGTGAGTGAGTAAATATATTCTTATGTACATGGTCTTTATACACTCTTCAGAAGATCTTCAAGCTATAAAAGCAGTGCTTCTGTGCTTCTGCTTGTGGTTCCTAAGGACTAAAAATACTTTTTATTTTTATTATTGGTATTTAATCTATTTATTCATCTATTTTCTTCATTTTCAATAAGTTTGTGAGTACAAACTCCCGAGGTTGTTCTGCAATTGGAACAGCAGCATACTTGACACAGTGCCAAAGTAGCAATTCTATCTAGCTTGTCTAATTATTTCACTTATTTGTTAACCTGTCTACCCATTTGTATGAAAAGTTGACAGTTTGTACAGCTAAATAAAAACCTAACACAAAGAATGGTGGAAGTGCTCAGATCTTTTACTTAATAGTTTAATCTACATGTAACAATGCATATACCAAACTGATCGCATTTAAGTATCAATTAGAAACCTTCCCAAACATAAGCAAGCACCAAACAAGTCAGATTTTAGAAGGTAATTTAATTTTTTGTAACACATTCTGTAAACCCTATGGGCAATGTCCTGGTTTGACCTAAACTCACTGTTTGAGACGCCAGTACTTTTCTGTGGCTGAATTTCAAATGCCATTGGATTGCACCCTCAAAAACTAAAAACTAAAAGTAAATGAATTAATAAAAACAGGCCAGTAAAAACATTTGGTCTTAGCAAGTGGTTTTCAAACTACCGTATTTTTCGGACCATAAGGCACACTTAAAATCCTTTAACTTTCTCAAAAATCGACAGTGCGCCTTAAAAAGCGGTGCGTCTAATGTATGAATTAATTCTGGTTGTGCTCTCTGACCTAGAACCGATTGTAGATGGTACACGGCGCTCATAAATCTGTCAAAATGTTTTAGCACGGCCTTGGTAAGTTACGAAGCTTACGGCCACCGTAGTGCGCAGCATAGCGGAGTAATACGGTATGTGCTTCAGCATTAGGGTACGTGCATTCATTCATTCATTTTCGAAGTGGATTTCAAACACAACGCTATCAGTCACGCAGTACAACATGGACATAGAGCAGCTGCGAGAGAATTCAACATTAACGAATCAATGGTACGGAAGTGGAGGAAGCAAGAAGACGCCCTGAGCCAGGTAAAGACCAAACTGAGCTTCCTACGGAACTTAAGAGTTTTGTTTCATTTCATGCGTCTTATAATCCGGTGCGCTTTATGGTCCGAAAAATACGGTATGTCTGGCCGCGAGCATCACTATAGTGAGACGAAAAAATATGGACTTGAAGAAAAGGATGAGTGAAGTGTCATTTGCTCACTTTTGGTTGTCCGTGGAGACCGAGATTCCACACCTCTGAGGAAAGGCTGTAAAAATGCTCATCCCCTTCACCTCCATCTACGTCTGTGACTGTGGATTTTCTGCATTGACATGATTAAAAACAAGTACCGCCAAAGACCACAGGTGGAGGATGATATATGCTTGTTCCTGTCTGCAGTGCATCCCCGCATCAGCCGCCTTTGTGCATCAAACACACAAAACCATTGGTCCCGCTGAAGTTGGGGGGGGTCAAAATTTCTGAAAGTATATCTAATTTGTGTTCAAAAGTATATTAAATACAGATAAAAACTAACATTCTTGAAAAATAAGATCAACATTAAGTGTTTATAAATAAGATCTTAAAAATGACGAGTAACATTTAATGTCAGCATGTTGAAAATGTTTAAAACGTGTTTAAAAGAGCAGATGAACATGTTCATAATCTTCTGATATTTGTTGTTTTATACAGTACTAACATAAGAACTGATGCATATCCATAGTAAAAAATGTAGAACAAAAATGGTGAGGGGGCGATAACATTTATGCTCTCTGGGGGGCCCACAGTATTAGACTTAGAAAACCCCTGGTTTAAACAGCTGAAAGCACAAATGTTTGTTTCAATACGAACATTCCACAGACACCTTGAGAAGCACAGGCTTCATAGAGTGTCTATGTGCTTTCTGTCAGGGACATCAAAGGAGATGTTCCATACTTGCACTGTGCTGTTCATCAGACTGAGTTTGCTTTTATTGAATGAACAGTGTGGTTTTGCTTGGAGAGATGAGATCTGATCATTTGATTTGCTAAAATACCAAATTACACCAAGAGTAATAAACAATATAGACACTTTGGTAAACGTTTATTACCATCATTACCACATTTTAATGAAACTGCAGGGGATTCTCTGGGATTCTCATGCAGTCCTAAAGCAATTGCCTGTGGTATAGATGCAGTCACCTCTCAAGGTCTTCAAAGACAACTCTCTGAAGCATTATAATACAATTCAATTCATGACTCATCACTCCACACAGCTCTGCTGAAATTTTCTGAATCAAACTTGTTCTCTCCATATTCTGCCAAAAACATCACGCTTTCCTTGACCTTTTTTGTGAGAAGGAAAAGAATTTTAACACATCTGTACGCAAAACCTGAGACAACCTTTTTGCAATTGTTTCTCTTAATAAAATAAAGTAATAAATCCAGACATGACCTGGATGCTTTATTTTATATTGTTTTACCTGCCAAAAAGCAACTTGATTTTGTCATAGTGTACCTACTCATCAGAGGTGTGTCCAAACTAGACCAAGCCAGACCCCCACACACACACACAAATGTACGTCTGTCTACATTTACATTTACAGCATTTAGCAGACGCCCTTATCCAGAGCGACTTACAATTGGTACAGTCTAACAATCCAAGCAATTGTGGGTTAAGGGCCTTGCTCAAGGACCCAACAGTGGCAGCTTGCCAGATGTGGGATTTGAACCCTGGACCTTTTGATCCATAGTTCAGTACCTTAACCAATAGGCTACGACAGTCCATGTTCAAATATGAACGTCTGTTACTCTGTGCCATCATCTTGTTTGTGGATTTTGAATGAACCGTGGCCTTAAACTTCTGGTCCAGAGGTCCAGTACCTTACCCACTAGGCTACCACAGTCCTGTTTCACTATCTTTGTGGAGACTTCCCATTGACATAGTGACTGCTGTAGCATACTTTATGCCTACCCCTAACCCTAACCCTCCCCTTACCTTAACTTCACTATCCTAAAGCAAATCGTTTTGCTCTTTTGGTTTTTCACAAGAAAGTTGCAGCGTCTGTAAAAAAAATAAAAAATAAAAATGAAAAGTTTCTTCAGGTGGCCCAGCCAAATGTCCCCAAAAGTAAAAAATGTCAGAACTTTCTATCCATGTGAGGACATTTGGTCTCCACAATGTCACATAAACGTGTCCACACACACACATATACACACACACACACACACACACACCACACATCTGTGGAATTGGTGCTTTTCATTTTTTAGGGTCCACTCTTTCCAGTACTCTAATTACACCCACTGACCTCCCACAGGTCGCCCCGTGCAAGTGCCGTTTAGATCAATATTCATTCTTTTAGATCCGTCATCTGCTTTTGACACTATCGACCACACACTGTGTCTCCACTTCCCTCATTCTGATTTATTCATTTATTTACCCCAACCCCCCCATCAAATATATACACCCTGAGCTTGCTCATACACAAGGTTCAGTATGTATGTAATACTTAACCTGGCATTATCCCTGCTTTTCTGACCTACAGAGACAGAGAGAGTGTGTGTGTGTGTTAGTATGTGGTTCTAATGGAATAGAATAAGGCTAAATGGAATTGTCCTTCATTAATGAACACGGTGGCCATGCTCTCCAGTCCACTCTGGCCACCGCCAGCGCATCATGAGCGGAGTATTTCTGGTCAGCGCTGCAGCAGATAAGTGGAGGGTCACTAATGAACTAATAGAGGGCTCGTCCAAGGTCAAAGCCTTCATTTAGGAATCTCAACCGGGCATCTGCCACTCTGCATACACAAACATTATGGTAATGGACCAGCGCTGCTTTTTTGCCCTTATGCTGCCAATTTTTTTTTCTTTTGGACGGATGGCTCATATCACTCATGCTTTCCACTTTGAATTATGCTGATTTCTAAAAGGACCTTTTAAAGGTCTTGGCAATTACATGACATTGTCTGCTTTTAAGTTTGTGCCCATGCAAGTATGTTATGTATGCTGAAGCTAGTGCGGGACACAATCACAGATACAAAGTGTTCTGAAGTCTGCTTTGTCCCCGTATGTTGAAGGTACATGAAGTCTGGTGAGACACTTAAAGTCTGTGGAATTACTAATATGTCTGCATTTGGAAAAGAGCTAGAGAAAGAGTATACAAATTATTCACTACAAGGCCAAATTTGTGGACATCCATTCTAATATGCATAAAATAAAGCAATATGCAAAACCACCACAGCAGAGACCCAAGTTGAGTCTCAGGCCACCACAGACACAGTCGGTCCCATCTAAGGGAAGGAAGGCTGGCAAAGGTGAGTTCCCCTGCCACTGGAACAGAGGCTCCAAAAGACCACTTGAGGCACCTGCAAGGCTGGCAGATGTATGTGGTGAGCATAGCATGCTCCTCCAAGCAGGCTCATTCTAACTGTAAGACTTAAGTTATTTGAAAGCAATTGCTGACTTATGGTGCCTTCTCACTCTGTGTAGGGGTTGTGCATGTATCATGTAGTCTAGCTCAATGGATGAAACAACTATAACGGTTGCGTAATACTATGTAAATTAAAGTATGGTAGAGGAAAAATAATTATTTCATCATTTGGACCATTTGAGTTCCAGTGAATTATCCATGCTACAGTATATGGTGAAGTTCTACAAATCTATGGTTACTTGCCATCAATTTGGCGAAGGTCTTTTCTTTTGTCAGCGTGACAAGAGCGCACAAAGCAGGTTTCCAAAAGAAAAATTTTGCTGAAGCTGGTATAGTGTAGACTTTAGATGATGTAGGCAAACAAGAATGGATATTTTGGTGGGGTTTGTTTTCAAATTTTGGACTTTTTCCAGTCAAGTTTTTCTTTGCGCAATTTCAAATTTGGTGGATGGAAAACCTACTAAAAATGACATTTTGTAGAAACAGAATGCTGTTTGTTAGCCAAGCCTTATCACATAACTTCAGTTTCTGACCTTATTAATTCTCTAGTGTTGATTGTGAGCAAATCCTCACAGTCATGTTCCAGACGTCTTAGCAGAAGGGGACCAACGTAATATTTAGTGACAATGTGGATGTGCTCATTCATTGTTGAATATGTTTATTTTTGAACGTGGCCTTTGAGAACTTTTCTTCTCCTGGACCTCCTCCAGAGCAGGGTCATACCTACGTCTTAGTTCGTCTCTGAGCCTGTCTATCTTTTGTTCTGTATTCCTCCCTGCGGGAGCTTCCTCTCACAGGCTGCATGATTGACACTTGACAGTCACCAGCACTCAAAACTGCCTACAAAAGAGACACACGCAGCCTAACAGAGAGTTGTCTATAGTATGATCACACAGAAAAAAAATCCTTCAAAGCACGAGCTGACACTTCCATTTTATCGCTTGTTTTTCTAACAAATGTCACCAGTGAACACGAGCATATGCTGTATTCTTATCATTCCTACTGAGTAGTGCAATGTTTACTAGAACGGGTGTAAAAGGGGGATGAGTGACAGCAGTGTGTGTGGTGTGAGTAAAATCTGAATGTCTCCGACTTTCTCTTCCCACTTTCTGACAGTTAAAATATCAGTGAATTTAATTAAACCAAATGGTTGAGTATTATATCGGACAGCGTTCAAATGGCACAATACCCAACTGGCTAGTTAACTCACAAGAAACTAAATCTTTCTCTGAAATGAAACTTGACTCAATCTTAGAGTGTACTCTTAAATTTTCAGCCGTTCATAACTATAGCCCAACTACACTATAATAGCCACAATGCTACACTATTCACCTCCTCAAGTTTTCCATACTATACTGTTACAACCTGGAATTGAAATGAACCTAAACTGAATTATATGTCATCATGAATCTTCACAAAATACTTCATAATACTGGTGTATGTTTTAAAAAACTATTCTTATCTTCAAAAACATGAATGTTGGGATAGCATAAGTATTCATCTCCATTTATGTGGAAACATTACATAGTGGTTGCAATCTAATGCCATCAGAAGTCAAATTATCTGAATAGAGTTAATCTGCCTTTAATTGTGCTATTAAAAGTGCAATATGACTTCAATATGATAGCATACCTACACAAACATCATGAAGACCAATTAGCTATCAAAACAAAATACTGACTAGGATGTGGTTCTGAAAAGATATCCAAAACTAAACTTCAAACATTCCACAGAGCACTACTAAATCCCTTATCAAGAAATGGAAAGTATATGGCACAAATGTGGTCGTGCTTAGACAAGACTGTTAAACAAAGTTCAGGGAACAACTAGAAAGGTGCATTTCCTGAAGAAAATGCAAGTGTGATTGCAGCTAAGCAAAGGTCGACCCTGCTGAGTGAAAATCAAAAACCCTATTCCCCTTATCAGATGAATCATGCTGCAAAATTTCGACTGTCTAAAACAAAACTAGAAGGCGAACATTCGTGAACGAATGTCGAGGTTGGCTGTTGCTAGGTCGTTGCAGATTGGTTGCTATGTTGTCTCTGTGCCCTACCAGGGACCTCAAGGGCTCCAAGGGCATCACAAGTCCATCCAAGGCCAAGCCTGCCAAATTTAGTGGCTGTAAGTTGAAAAGTCAAGTTAAGTCAGATTTATTTATATAGCACTTTTTACAATGGAGCATTGTCTCAAAGCAACTTTACAACTTTAGAATTTCTCCTAATATCTACGTCCAATCCCAAATTGAGCAAGATTAGGGTGACAGTGGAAAGGAAAAACTCCCTAAGTGTTATGAAGAAGAAACCTTGGGAGGACCAAGACTCAAAAAGGGACCCAACCTCCTTGGGTGGCGAAGATGATAAATCTAAGAATGAAACTAATTTATCTAAGGTAAAACTGACTGAGGTACGGTCAATGCCAAGCCAGGGGCTCCAGTGCCCAGCTGGGGACCTCAGGGACCCCATGGGTATCGCATGGGTGCTCCCGAGACCAAGTCTGCCGAATTTCGTGGTCGTGGGTTGAAAACTGACTGGGTTACAGTCATTGCCCTGCCAGGGGCCCTTGTGCCCAGCAGGGGCCCCAAGGACATCACATGTCACCTTAGAGTGCAGCCTGGACCAAGCCTGCCAAATTTCGTGGCCGTAGGTACAGTGGGAGAAAAAAGTATTTAGTCAGCCACTAATTGTGCAAGTTCTCCTACTTAGAAAGATGAGAGAGGTCTGTAATTTTCATCATAGGTACACTTCAACTATGACAGACAAAATGAGAAAAAATCCAGGAAATTACATTGTAGAATTTGTAAAGAATTTAATTGTAAATCATGGTGGAAAATAAGTATTTGGTCAGCCACAAACAAGCAAGATTTCTGATGGTTTGAGGCTGTGGACAGGTGTCTTTTATACAGATAACGAGGTCAAACAGGTGCCATTAATACAGGTAATGAGTGGAGGACAGAAGAGCTTCTTAATTAAAGAAGAAGTTACAGGTGTGTGAGAGCCAGATATCTTCCTTGTTTGTGGGTGACCAAATACTTATTTGTCATATTGTAGTTTAGATTTTTACATTATGTTTACATTTGCCTTATTTGACAAAATAATTCACACCAGGTTTGTTAGTTTCTGTTTATGTATGCAGTTTTATGCAAAAGTTTGGGCCTTGAACTTGCAATGTATGGGGGTTGGATGGTGCAGTTGCAAAAGTGATCATAGTTGCAGGATAAGATCATAAATGCTCTAATTGTAACTGTATATAATCCTAATCAGTCTTCTACTGCAACTAGAATTAGGCAAAACCATTACATTTACACTGTCATTTAGCAGACACCCTTATTCAGAGCGACAGCTGGTACAATCTTACAATCCAAGTAACTGTGGGATAATGACCTTTCTCAAAAATCCAACAGTGATAGCTAGACTGCTTTGCCACCACAGTTCACCATCCAGCAGTGTCCTGTGAGCTACAATGGTCTCTGAGATATAAGACAGTGGAGCAGGAGAGACAACATGATAGAAACCTTGCCAGCAGGCCACTGGGAACCTCCACCAGCCATGTGTCTTCCTCTAAATCTCTAAGAAATGTATAAACAGCGCTCTCCACTACTACAGACAGAAGCTGTGCAGAACGATGTCTACTGAAAAGTCATTAACCCCCACAAAAAATTACCCCAGTGACAAGATTTAACAAGAATGTAGGAAGGAGAGGGGTGAGTAGAAATCGGATGGTGCAGATACGCAGAAGGGGAAGGGGGGAAACCAAGGCTGGAGGGTCTTACAAAAATCAATGGGCAAACAAATGCAAAGATAAGGGAAGCAAGAGTTGAAAAAAAAGCTTTTAAACAAATTCTGCTTTTTTTGGTGAGTATGGGGCGCCGAGAAAGGCGCACGGGAGCTTTAGCAGAGGCGGCTAAATGACAATGCCCTGCAGCAGCCAGGCTCGAGTGACCATATTACCTTCAGCAGGCAAATAGGGTTTGGTGGCCCCCAGACACACTACCCTACTTTAGGTCGGCCGGGTGTTCAAGAGCAGAACCAAAGTATTACTAATAGTTAGGTTTAATGTTTCAAGTGGTAATCCAGAGTGTGGGCCGGCATGTGCCGCACTAAGGTAAACAGCTCAATAGTATTGATCCTGCTTCCTGTGCACTTCAGCCAGAACAGGCAACATGTAATGCATTAAAAACTCCTGCTCTGCATTGCACCTCGGCAGCACTGGCACTCAGAGCCTCTCGCACACGTGTGACAGCATCCATCCACCTTACCAATCACCCAGAACATGAAAGAGCATCCGCAAACAAATCAACTTTAAAAAACACAGTTAGTACATGTAAAATCCACACTCACGGTCATTATTTATATCATCTACCTACCTACCTATCTATCTATCTGTCTATCTATCTGTCTGTCTATCTATCTATCTATCTATCTATCTATCTATCTATCTACCTACCTACCTACCTGTCTGTCTGTCTGTCTGTCTGTCTGTCTATCTATCTATCTATCTGTCTACCTACCTGTCTGTCTATCTATCTATCTATCTATCTATCCATCTATCTATGTACCTGTCTGTCTATCTATCTATCTATCTATCTATCTATCTATCTATCTATCTATCTATCTACCTACCACCTGTCTGTCTGTGTGTCTGTCTGTGTTGTCTATCTATCTATCTATCTATCTATCTATCTACCTACCTACCTACCTGTCTGTGTGTCTATCTATCTATCTATCTCTCTATCTATCTATCTACCCTACCTACCTACCTACCTGTCTGTCTGTGTGTCTATCTATCTATCTATCTATCTATCTATCTATCTATCTACCTACCTACCTACCTGTCTGTGTGTCTATCTATCTATCTATCTATCTATCTATCTATCTATCTATCTATGTACCTGTCTATCTAATCTATCTATCTATCTATCTATCTATCTATATCTATCTATCTATCTATCTACCTACCTACCTACCTGTCTGTCTGTCCCTGTGTGTTCTATCTATCTATCTATCTATCTATCTATCTATCTATCTACCTACCTACCTACCTACCTGTCCTGTCTGTCTGTGTGTGTGTTTCTATCTATCTATCTATCTATTTACCTACCTACCTACCTGTCTGTCTGTCTGTTCTGTCTGTGTGTGTGTCTATCTATCTATCTATCTATCTATTTATCTATCTATCTATCTATCTATCTGTCTGTCTGTCTATCTAACTACCTACCTACCTACCTGTCTGTCTGTCAGTGTGTCTATCTATCTATCTATCTATCTATCTATCATATCCTATCTACCTGTCTGTCCTGTCTTGTCTGTGTGTCTATCTATCTATCTATCTATGTGTCTGTCTGTCTGTCTGTCTGTCTATCTATCTATCTATCTAT
Source organism: Ancistrus triradiatus (assembly GCA_025084515.1). Lineage (NCBI taxonomy): Eukaryota > Metazoa > Chordata > Actinopteri > Siluriformes > Loricariidae > Ancistrus > Ancistrus triradiatus. The sequence continues at coordinate 22,632 of JAJAGP010000259.1, read as the reverse complement.
CTATCTATCTATCTATGTGTCTGTCTGTCTGTCTATCTATCTGTCTGTCTATCTATCTATCTATCTACCTACCTGTCTGTCTGCCTGTCTGTCTACCTACCTACCTACCTACCTACCTACCTGTCTGTCTGTCTGTCTATCTATCTATCTACCTACCTACCTACCTACCTACCTGTCTGTACGTCTGTCTCTCTGTCTGTGTGTCTATCTATCTATCTATCTACCTACCTACCTACCTGTCTGTCTGTCTGTCTGTCTGTCTGTGTGTCTGTGTCTATCTATCTATCTATCTATCTATCTACCTACCTACCTACCTGTCTGTCTGTCTGTCTGTCTGTCTGTGTGTCTGTGTCTATCTATCTATCTATCTATCTATCTAATCTACAGTGGTGTGAAAAAGTGTTTGCCCCTTCCTGATTTCCTGTTTTTTTTTGCTTGTTTGTCACACTTAAGTGCTTCGGAACATCAAACCAATTTAAACATTAGTCAAAGACAACACAAGAAAACACAAAATGCAGTTTTGAAATGAAAGTGTTTATTATTAAGGGAGAAAAAAAATCCAACCCTACATGGCCCTGTGTGAAAAGTGATTGCCCCCTAAACCTAATAACTGGTTGGGCCACCCTTAGCAGCAACAACTGCAACCAAGCGTTTGCCATAACTTGCAATGAGTCTTGGGGTTGTGAAGGAATTTTGGCCACTCTTTGCAGAATTGTTGTAATTCAGCCACATTGGAGGATTTTCGAGCATGAAGAAAAAAAAGATGCCACCAGGATAGTGAGACAAACTGTGTGCGTGTGTGAACATCTCTGTATCAGTAGCTGCTTACAGTGAGGGCCAGCTGGTAAGATGGGGGAACCTAGGCTCTCCTGAGCCTATTATGACAATCCACAGCAGTGTGTAACCTGATTACTACTGTGCAACACTGAGACTGCCAAAATTCCAGCATGTTGCAGAGATCAGGGTGTTTCCTTAATTTAAACAATAATTCACTGCCCCACCTTTAGACCTCCCATTGATGTGTGGCTGCTTTATTTAATGTGTTAATTACGCTGGCTCGATCTGTAATTCCCAGCGCAAAGATTTACTGTGCAGAGAGATCAAGAGAAAAGAGAGAGAGAGAGAGAGAGAGAGAGAGGGTTTATGTAGTTCTTAAAATTCAACCAACAGTAGAATCTGGATTTATAAATGGTTTAAGTAGCCATGGATCAATTATTCAGATTGCATAGATTGAGTTTAAGTCAAATTAGTCACAAAAGCATCATTTTAAAACAAAGACTTCCTAAATATAGAGGTGGTGTTGGTCCCCAAACACAATTGTCCCAGTTACTGTCTATTTGGACTTTGGTGTCTTCTCCATTGTTTGTGGAGCTTCTGTTCAGGTACTCCAGGTTCCTCCCTTCCTCCCACCTTTTATGAAATCAAGTTTCCCCCCATCATTCTGTACTAAATACCTCATAATGCGAAAGGAAAAACAGAATTTTAAGCATTGTGGTGGCAGCATGATGCTGTGGGGTGTTTTTAAGCGGCTGGGACAAGGAGACTGCTCAGGGTTGAAGCAGATATATTCTTAATGAAAACCTGATCCAGAGTGCTCAGGAACCCAGGCTGGGCTGAAGGTTCACCTTCAAACAACACAAAGACCGTATGTACACTGTCAAGACAACACAGGATTGGCTTAGGACTCCTTGAATGGCCCAGCCAGAGCCCTGACTTTAACTCAATCAAACATCTCTGGAGAGACCTGCAAATAGCTGTCCACCGATGGTCCCCATACAACCTGTCAGAGCATGAGAGGATCTGCAGAGAAAAATGGCAGAAAATCCTCAAATCCAGGCGTGCAATCCTTGTGGCATATTACCCAAGAAGACTGGAAGCTGTAAATACTGCCAAAGGTGCTTCAACTAAGTACTGAGTAAAGTGTCTGAATACTTTTGTCAGTGCAATAATTGAGTTTTTCCTTTTCAATTAATATGCAAACATTTCAAAAATTCTGTTTCCATGTTTATAGTGCAGAATGATGGGCTAAAACATGTTGATTTATTTATTTAATTATTTACTATTTTTACTTTAGTACAAGGCAGCAACATGACAAAATGTGGAATAGACAGAATATACACTCCTGCCTTGTTATTAGGTACACCTTGCTAGTACTTGGTTAGACCCTCTTTTGCATTCAGAACTGCCTTCATTCTTTGTGGCATAGATTCAGCAAGGTCCTGGATCACGCAGTTGCTGCAGATTTGTCATGTGCACACCCACCACATCCCAAAGGTGCTCTATTAGATTGATATCTGGTGACTGCAGAGGCCATTTGAGTACAGTAAACTCCCTGCCATGTTCAAGAAAGAAGTTTGAGATGTTTTGAGCTTTTTGGCATGGTGCGTTATCCTGCTGGAAATAGCCATCAGAAGATGGTACACTGGTCATAAAGGGATGAACATAGTCAGCAACAACACTCAGGCAGGCTGTGGCATTTAAACAACGCTCAATTGGTATTAAGGGGCTTTGTTGGGCCCCTAAGTAAGGCTCTTAACCTATATCTCCTCAGTTCAGTAGTAAAGACCATTTGCTAAAGACTGTAAATGTACTAATTATGAGTGCTGATGTAAATCTAGGACAGCAGTTCCTGTACTATCAGTGGGTGGATGGATGCCAAACGTCTGTACGCATACAGCAATATTTTACACATGTAAATGTAGGCATTAGTCACGTCTGACTCACTCACTGACCAACCTATCCCATTATCCATCCAAAACCTACAAAAGTGGCGCAAACCATTGCTCTAGCCAACCGTAAGCTGCACTGCAATTGTGTAGATGGGCTGAGTGAGATGTGGCCGAGTGAGTGTCGAATTTGCCCACTCCCTCTGCAGGCCTTAAAGAAGATCATGGACTTATAGACACGAGAAGCAGACAGGACGCTAAACAGCTAAGCAGTGCAGTGAGGCAGCAATGCCAGGGCAAACACCCTGCCAAATCCATATCCACGTGTCCATTCTTATACACAGATACAGATGGCAGCACAAATGGGCACTCACACACATACTGTACACACACATGCAGACATCCACTTCCTATTTGTGTGTGTGTGTGTGTACGTGGAGAGTAGAGTAGACTTGGCTGCGTTTGCCCTGGGGAGGACTCGTGGCTGTGGCTGTGTGACAGCCTGCTGCCAGATCAGGCTCCTGTCAGCCATGCAGGCAGCCTTTAAACAAGCTGCACTTATGAGCCAGAAAAATAATTGGAGGCTGCCGCCCACAATATGCTGCCCGTTCTCTCCGTCCATCCGAGTGGCTTCAGCAGTGTCAGCTCTTATTAGGGCACGAGCACCAGTGTAGCATGGACCTTTCCTGCCTCACACTCTCTTTATCTTTCACTCAGGTCCACTGGAGCTGAAGTAAGACTACCCTTATCCACCTCCTGAGGGGAGAAGCTAGCTAGATATGATGATATATCAATACTGCAATATATTAACATCATGATACATTTTCTGTCAGGTGTCTGTGCTTTTATAGCTCCATTGTTATATTCTGTAGTAACTTGTTAGATATCATATGTCCTGGTTGGACACTGGTGCCAGGATGATTCAGTATGATTCAGTTTCATCTGGAGGCACTTGCACTACTGGTGTTTCACCTGAACTTACAGAGATTTGCACCGTGAAAGAAAGGCTACAACTGTTCAACTACTTAGCTTATGCACAACGTGCTACACAAAACTGCAATTTTCTTTGGATTTGACTAGGCTTCCCAATTTGAACCAGGTTCCTCTCAAGCCTTCTTCCCTGGGCTTCTCAAGGAGTTTTGGAGCTAAAAGACTTGTGGATCAAATGATAGAAACTACAGCTTCTGAGCTTCTCTTAAGTAGTACACCATACCTCTTGCACCATACAGGCATGCATTTAACACATCCTGTGAGGATCTCAATTTTGCTTTTCTGTAGTTGGTACATGCAACACTGGCACCTGGGCTGACATGGTGGCAGTGGGTAGCACTGTCATCTCACAGCTTTTTGTTAACAAATATCCTGCCACATTCTTAAGATATGTGTTTCATTAATTTGCATTTCTAAACAGTCCAAATGTGTATGTGTTTGTGCATGTGGACATGTCCTACGATGGATTGGCTCCCTGTCCAGGGTTGGTTCGCTCCCTGTGCCTCTGGCTTCCAGCTACATTGAGTTGGATTGAGCAGATGTGAAAATGAATGGATGAATGGGAATCTGATAATACACATAAACACAAATTCAGCAGAAACTGCATTTGATACGATACTCTCTTGCAGATCTTGCCTCACAGGACAACATTTATATATTTTATTTTTATGTTCATGATACATGATACATGATATGATTCGACTTCTGATGGATGGTGGTGGTGCGTTAGTGTGTGTTGTGCTGGTATGAGTTTATCAGACACATTGCGTTCACTCACTGTCCACTCTCTTAGACCCATCTACCGTTTTGCTTCATTAGTCAAAGACAACACAAGTAAACACAAAATGCAGTTTTTAAATGAAGTTTATTATTAAGGGAGAACAAAATCCAAAACTACATGGCCCTGTGTGAAAAACTGATTACCCCCTCTTGTTAAAACCGAACTTAACTATGGTTTATCACACCTGTCTCTAGCCACACCCAGACCTTATTATTGCCACACCTGTTCTCAATCAGGACATGACTTAAATAGGACCTGCCTGACAAAGTAAAATACACCAAAAGATCCTTAAAAGCTACACATCATGCCGAGATCCAAAGAAATTGAGATCTATCAGTCTGGAAAGGGTTATAAAGCCATTTCTAAAGCTTTGGGGCTCCAGCGAACCACAGTGAGAGCCATTATCCACAAATGGCAAAGACATGGAAAAGTGGTGAACCTTCCCAGGAGTGGCCAGCCGACCAAAATTACCCCAAGAGCACAGTGACGACTCATCCAAAAGGTCACAAAAGACCCCACAACAACATCCAAAGATGACCTGCATGGCGGAGTTCCACGACGAAAACCACTGCTGGGCAAAAAGAACAGTAAAGTTCGTCTCAATTTTTCCAGAACACATCTTGATGATCCCCAACACTTTTGGGAAAACATTCTGTTGACTGACGAGACAAAAGTTGAACTCTTTGGAAGGTGTGTGTCCCATTACATCTGGTGTAAAAGTAACACAGCATTTCAGAAAAAGAACATTATAGCAACAGTAAAATATGGTGGTGTCTGGGGCTGTTTTGCTGCTTCAGGACCTGGAAGATTTGCTGTGATAAATGAAACTATGAATTCTGCTGTCTACCAAAAAATCCTGAAGGAGAATGTCCGGCCATCTGTTCGTGACCTCAAGCTGAAACGAACTTGGGTTCTGCAGCAGGACAATGATCCAAAATACATACCAGCAAGTCCACCTCTGAATGACTGAAGAAAAACAAAATGAAGACTTTGGAGTGGCCTAGTCAAAGTCCTGACCTGAATTCTATTGAGATGCTGTGGCATGACCTTAGAAAGGCCGTTCCTGCTGGAAAACTCTCCAATGTGGCTGAATTACAATGTGGTTATTAGGTTTAGGGGGCAATCACTTTTTCACACAGGGCCATGTAGGTTTGGATTTTTTTCTCCCTTAATAATAAACACATTTATTTAAAAACTGCATTAATGTGTTTACTTGTGTCGTCTTTGATTAATATTTAAATTGGTTTGATGTTCCGAAACACTTAAGTGTGACAAAGACGCAAAAAAAATAGGAAATCATGAAGGGAACAAAAATTTTCACACCAATGAAAGAAAAAAAAAATAAAAATAAAAATAAAAAATAAAAAAAAAAATATATATATATATATATATATATATATATTACAGTATAAATTAGCAATGTGGCCAATGTTGGCTGAAGGATCACACTGGCAAATTGTTAGAGCCGCACAACATTTGATTGGCATGCCAAGAGTTGGGATCAGTCAGCCTTTACTAACACGAAAGCATACACACATTGCCTGTCGTCAACAATGCCCCAAATCAGGGAAACCTAACTTGGACACCTGACATGTAGAATATGTAATATCATGCTCCAGACAAATATCACACTGCCACTGTTTGGACAGACCTCAGACAAAACAATCTGACCCCCCAGCGCTGTGGGAAAGTCCCTGAAACAAACATACCAAACCCACTGATTCTATTCTCATGACAGTTTTATAGTACAGAGTGCCTACATTAGCCAAGGTTGACCTTTTATTTTGGTCCAGAGTCAATTTTAGACTAAGCTTAAGCCCTAGTGGTGAAGATTTATACCACTGTTTACTTGTTTGCTGCTAGGTGTTTGGTTTGGCATCTCAGCCCTCACATAGAACCCACACAGAGTAAGGTGACATTGAGTGTACCTGTGGTCTCTGCGTACACGGGGTATCCGTCCATCCCCAACCGCTCGCGAATAAATAATGCAATGTACACCTAATGCAGTGGTCCCAAACGCGAGAGGTTGCAGTCGCCCGCAGCAGCCTTTGGGCTGGAAAATAATTACAATGCAGAGAGGGAGAAAAGGAGCGCTATACACAATGTAATGGGCCAAAATGGGGTGATGGAATGAAGCTGCCCTCTCCACTTCACTGCTTCTTCTACACATGAATACACACACACGCCCGAGCCTACACTGGCAGCCTAAAGTTATCCGCAAATCACTTTTGAATATCACCCACCATTTGGTGTCCAGCGCTTCCATCTAGGAGAGTGTCGAGGGAGAGATGAATAAATAAGCATGTACACACAGGAATGGAGTGAGCAAATAACGCTCCAGGGCTAAGAAGAAAATTTACACTGCGAGACTGTATTACATTTTGCTATCTTTCCATAATTAATGGAGCTTGCATGTTTTCTTCTCTGTTTAGTACAAACATCAAGCTTAATTGTTTTCCCATTGGGTTGTCTGGGTGGTTCCAATGAACACAACATATGTAGTCGCTATAAAATCAACCACTGTCACAGCAAACTGTCAATTTGTGTCTCTAAAGAGTCCCAGTGTGAGTATGTGTTTGTGTGTATGCCTGTTCCTTACAATGAACTGTCATGGACTCGATTGATGAGATTGATCAACACTTGGAAAAGTTTTTTTGTCCTCACTGGCAGTCATGTCTAACATGCTTGCTCACATGCAGACACAATTAAATGTGTCTGAGGGAGAAGAGGCTGGTTATGGGATCACCCTTAGGCTGCAACCATGAAACCTACCATTCCTGCATTGGTTGTCTGTGCCCTGTGCTCTCTGGGGTCCTCTGTTACCTTGACTAGGACAAGTAGAGATAAAACATGAAAAATCAAAGTCAAGGTCATGAATGACATCAAACATGACTTGGGATTCAGCCACAGGAGTATTATTGAGACTGGGCACTGATTATTTATGATATCTAAATGCGTCAGTCCATGAAACACAGCCTCAGAGCATTAAGTTTCCTCCACCAGACTTTACTGTTGGCACTGTTGTGTGTGTATGGATGTTCCCTGTGATTGACTGGCACCTTGTCTAGGGTTGGAATGCGTTGTCTGGAACGTGGAAAGTGACTGAATGAGTTAGTGAGTGAGTGGAACTAAAAGCATGATCAAACTCGGCTCAGGCCTCATTGCTCTGATTGTTAAAGTGGTCATGTATACAGCATATTCTGATATAGAAATCAGATTTCTGATAAAGAGAGATGGATTGTATCTAATTTACATTTACAGCATTTAGCAGACGCCCTTATCCAGAGCGACATACCATTGATACAGTCTACAATCCAAGCAATTGTGTGTTAAGGACCTTGCTCAAGGACCCAACAGTGGCAGCTTGGCATATGTGGGATTTGAACCCTGGACCTTCTGGTCCAGAGTCCAGTACCTTAACCACTAGGCCACCACAGTCCCAGTATCTCAGTTTTTCAGTACATGTATATCCATAGTATGATCGGGTTTTCTCAGTCTGCATATTCACAAGACCGATAGTGAGTAGAGCTGTCCCAGAAGTGGCTAGTTGCCAGGTCCGCTTGTTCAAGGCGACTTTGGGATTATTTTCTATAATGTCTCTTACAAATATTGTTAACCTAGCTGTGGATTGCAGGGTTTTGGGGCTTGTTTCTAGCAGCATCTACGTGATGCTATAAGGTCATTATGAACCAAAATCTCTGAGGACCTACCACAGCAGCATGTAGTAGCTTAGCGGGTAAGGTACTGGACTATGGACCAGGGTTCAAATCCCACTTCTGCCAAGATGACACTGTTGGGTCCTTGAGCAAGGTCCTTAACCCACAATTGCTTGGATTGTAAGATTGTACCAATTGTAAGTCGTTCTGGATAAGGGCGTCTGCTAAATGCTGTAAATGCTAATCTGCTCGGTTCAGTCAGCTGACTGCTGCCCAATATACCCCTAAATCTCGGGAATCTGGCAACCCAGAAATGAAACATGACAGCAATCACCAAATGGCCGCCAAACACTTTTTGGGGAGACTCTGAATGTCAATTTAAATAAAATAGCAACAATAATAAAATAATAATTATGAAGATAAAGTTACAAAGAGGTTGGAAGTTTACATCACATCCCCCTGTGAGATGACTGGCTGGTTGCAAAGCAGAAATCCAATTATTGCCTGATTCAGGTCTAAACCCGAAGGTTCTCAGATTCTCAGATTACAAAAGTGCATATAGACTCGTTGAACGGATTACTGACAAAATCTGATTTCCTGCAGCTCTCGGATTATCACTGTACATGTAAAAACACTCTTTAATGGTTAAATTGGGCTTGTATAAACCTCAGGAATGGAAGCCCAATCCATGAATCTCCTGAGAAACATTTACTATGATATCATTGCTTTCAGAAGCTGGTAGTGAGTGCTGAAAGTGAGGGCAGACAGTTTTAGACACTATGCACTTCAGAAGCTAACAGTCCTGTTCTTTAAGCTTATTTGGCTTTACATTGTCCACTTCACAATAACAGCTCCTGCATCTTAAGGTATAGCCATGTTAAACGTTATTGAGCTCTTCAGTATGCAAATGAATATGTTTATTGGATTCTAATGGAGACTCCATGGCCGGATGCTTGATTTTATGTACCTGTTAGTAAGAATTATGCCTAAATATTCCAATGATTAGATGATGTCTATCTACACCTGGTCAGTGTAGATGTATTAATAAAGGAATTACCATGCCACACTAGGCTATTGTGTGTTTCTAGTAAATCTATCTGATTTCAATGACATCGGCCTTTCACTTTCCAATATTTGCAGAGTTGGAGCTGTATAGTGTGTGAATAAAGTACAGTAGACTTAACACAGTGCAGCCATCCCCACTAATCCTGTCCTGCGGAGATAAAAGGCTCATTGTGGCCATAAAGGCAATCGATGGTGTGCTGTTTAAATGAAGATCATCGTATTTACTCAGGCTCTCTCACACCCCAGACTACACTCAACAACTGTACACACACTCCTTAATGAGAAATATATTACATCCCATTCTTAGGTGACATTTTTCACACTTAGAACCTATGCGTTCAAAGCTGTTTCAAACTCTCTCTTGGATTCACATTTACAGGATTTTAATGTGTGGTTACCTAATTTGTCAAAATAAAGAACCATCTAGAGAAGGCTTCCCATGGATGTTATTTTGAAAACAAGTCCTATACAAGTCCTATACTACTTGTAAGATATAAACTCACTGGCAACTGCATTAGGTGCACCTTGCTAGTATAGGATTGGACCCCCTTTTTGACTTCAGAACTGCTTTAATTTTTGTGGTTTCCAGTTGGGACTGTGGTAGCCTAGTGGGTAAAGTACTGGACTATGGGGTTCAAATCCCACCTCTGCCAAGCTGCCACTGTTGGGTCCTTGAGCAAGGCTTTTAACCCACAACAGCTTGGATTGTAAGATTGCATCAATTGTAAGTCGCTCTGGAAAAGGGCTGGTCTGCTAAATGCTAAATGTAAATGTCCTCAAAGATTTTGTTCCATAATGACCTGATAGCATCACGTAGTAGCTGCAGATTTGTCAGCTCAAAAAGGTCCACCCAAATATCCCAGTGGTGCTCTATTGGATTGAGATCTGGTACAGTGGTAACTTTATTCTTCTTTAACCATTCTTTGGTAGAACAACTTGTGTGCTTAGGGTCGTTGTCTTGCTGCATGGCCCACCTTCTCTTGAGATTCAGTTCATGGACAGATGTCCTGACATTTTCCTTTAGAATTCTCTGATATCATTCAGAATTCATTGTTCCATCAATGATTGCAAGCCATGCTGGCCTAGATGCAGCAAAACAGGCCCAAACCATGATACTACCACCACTATGTTTCACAGATGGGATAAGGCTCTTATGCTGGAATGCAGTGTTTTCCTTTCTCCAAACATAACCCTTTTCTTTTAAACCAAAAAGTTATATTTTGGTCTCATCTGTCCACAAAACATTCTTCCAACAGCCTTCTGGCTTGTCCACGTGAGCGTTAACAAACTGCAGATGAGCAGCAATGTTCTTTTTGGGAGAGCAGTGGCTTTCTCCTTGCAATCCTGCCATGCACACCATGGTTGTTTAGTGGTCCTTCTGATGGTGGACTCATGAACATTAACATTAGCCAATGTGAGAGAGAGGGCCTCAGTTGCTTAGAAGTTACCCTGGGGTACCCTTTGTGACCTCGCCAAACTATTACACACCTTGCTCTAGGAGTGATCTTTGATGGGGGATCATTCCTGGGGAGGGGTTGTAACAATGGTCTTGAGTTTCCTTCATTTGTACACAATCTGTCTGATTGTGGGATTGGTGGAGTCCAAAACTCTTTAGAGATGGTTTTGTAAATAAAAAATCACTAGACAATTAAAATCTGTCACATATCTCACTAGTGAGTTCCTAATTGCAAGCAACAACAACAACAACAACAACTTAAGAACAGTTTATCTGGATTGAATCCATGACTGGGTTGGTCAATCTTATTCTCTGGCATTTGCTCTTAGAGCCCTACTCTTCCCACTGGATGTGTTGGATATGCAGAGCTGAGTGTGACCAGTGTCTGCTAAATGCCCCCTCCCTCTGGGTCTTATCCACTCTGGGGCCATGCCTACTTTGCTTTGAAGCTCTGCAGCCTGTCCCAGAGATGCTGAATGTCCTTGAGAAACCATCTCTGTGACCCTCGACTGTGCCAAAGCTCCACCATCCCAAAAGTTATTCCTCTCCATTTATCTCTGACTCGTGCCATGCAAAGGGTACGAAAAGGGCCACTGGAGGGCTTAGTCTCACTTTTGCAAACCAAATAAGGTTTAAAATGGTAAGACACTATGAAAGAGGGCAGTCACTAAGCCGAAGGACAGACCCTGAATCGGTATCACACATTCCCTCATTTAAAAATAAAATAAAATAAGAAATGGAGAAGCATGAGTGTCACAGTTTCTTGTCACAGTTCCAGCATTTCTAGCATACGTTCATGCCATATTTGTTACGATATGGAAGGAAGGTCCTGAAGCAAAAAGACTTTCCTTATTCAAGAAATATTTAATATATATTTTATTATACACTTTTCACTATATATAATATACTATACTATATTGACACTTGACCTGGTGTGAGATTTAAATCAGGATTCTTATGCATAGGTTACATGTGCTCTAGCAGTGTAACACTGGATATGACAAGATTAGCGGTCACTCATATATAATGGATCAGGGGAAAAAGGTGAAACTCAAAATGGTGCTTTAAAACAAACTGGATAGTGATAAAGGACTCAAAATAGGAAATAAAGGTAATAAACCACCAAACTAAGGCTGAGATCCATTATTTAATCTCACAAACTAAAACTACCATGTTCTTTTGCAGTATTGTTTATCAGTATTTATTTTCTCATTTAATCTAATTTAAAATCAAACTTCATCTTATCTACCTTTCTTCTTAGTCTTTGTTACTAACCCCATACTTCTCTATTTCGTCTAACTGCATGTAGTCTATATTTCTCCCATTGCATTTGCAACATTTCTGTTTGTCTTAGAGTGTTTTTATCTCTCTTACCATGATTCAATTGTTTCTTTTTCACGTTTCTTTTTCAATTTAGGTTGTTTCCTTTCTCTATACAGACTTCAGATTTTTTTTTCTTTCTTAGGTTTATGTTTTTTTCCCTTTCACGTTGTTTCACAGTCTATCTTTTGAGAATTGCCCACACACACACATTGACAATGCCCTAACATTCCATACCAGACTTCTTACAATATTTATAATTTCTATTTCCAATAAAAGGATGTATTATGAAAATGTATAGATGTGCGATACCATTATTATTATTGTTATTATTATTACTATTATTATTATTATTATTATTATTTTCATCTTCATCTTCTTCTCTGATTATCCATTTCAGGGTTGCGGTGGCAGTAGCAAAGGGTAAGCAGTGAAGCCCAGGCAGCTGTGCCCCTACAACTTCTACCAACTTATAATAATAATAATAATAATAATAATAATAATAATAATAATGTACAGTGGTGCTTGAAAGTTTGTGAACCTTTTTTGAATTTTCTATATTTCTACATAAATATGACCTAAAACATCATCAGATTTTCACAAAAGTCCTAAAAGAAGATAAAGAGAACCCAGTTAAACAAATGAGACACAAATATTAGTGAGTGGCAAAAGTATGTGAACCAGTTAATTTGAAGTGCAGTTTTGAAATGCAGTTAATTTGAAGGTGAAATTAGAGTCAGGTGTTTTCAATCAATGGGATGACAATCAGGTGTGAGTGGGCACCCTGTTTTATTTAAAGAACAGGGATCTATCAAAGTCTGCTCTTCATAACATGTTTGTGGAACTGTATCATGGCACGAACAAAGGAGATTTCTGAGGACCTCAGAAAAAGAGTTGTTGATGTTCATCAGGCTGGGAAAGGTTAAAAAACCATCTCTAAAGAGTTTGGACTCCACCAGTCTACAGTCAGACAGATTGTTACAAATGGAGGAAATTCAAACCATTGTTACCAGCCCCAGGAGTGGTCGACCAACAAAGATCACTCCAAGAGATCACTCCAAGATGTGTAATAGTTGGTGAGGTCACAAAGGACCCCAAGGTAACTTCTAAGCAACTGAAGGACTCTCTCAGTGTTAATGTTCATGAGTCCACCATCAGAAGAACACTGAACAACAATGGTGTTCATGGCAGGCTTGCAAGGAGAAAGCCACTGCTCTCCAAAAAGAACATTGGTGCTCATCTGCAGTTTGCTAAAGATCACGTGGACGAGCCAGAAGGCTATTGGAAGAATGTTTTGTGGATAGATGAAACCAAAATAGAACTTTTTGGTTTAAAAGAAAAGCGTTATGTTTGCAGAAAGGAAAACACTGCATTCCAGCATAAGAACCACATCCCATCTGTGAAACATGTTGGTGGTAGTATCATGGTTTGGGCCTGTTTTGCTGCATCTAGGCCAGGACGGCTTGCCATCATTGATGGAACAATGAATTCTGAATCATATCAGAAAATTCAAAAGGAAAATGTCAGGACATCTGTCCATGAACTGAATCTCAAGAGAAGGTGGGTCATGCAGCAAGACAACAACCCTAAGCACACAAGTCGTTCTACCAAAGAATGGTTAAAGAAGAATAAAGTTACCACTGTACCAGATCTCAATCCAATAGAGCACCACTGGGATGTTTGGGATGACCTTTTTGAGCTGACAAATCTGAAGAATAAAGGTAATGTTTTGGATTGGCCAAGTCAAAGTTCTGACCTTAATCCAATGAAGATGTTGTGGAAGGACCTGAAGTGAGCAACTAATGTGAGGAAACCCACCAACATCCCAGAGCTGAAGCTGTTCTGTACGGAGGAATGGGCTAAAATTTCTCCAAGCCGGTGTGCAGGACTGATCAACAGTTACAGGAAACATTTAGTTACAGTTATTGCTGCACAGGGGGGTCACACCAGATACTGAAAGCAAAGGTTCACATACTTTTGCCACTCACTAATATGTAATATTGGATCATTTTCCTCAATAAATAAATGACCAAGTATAATATTTTTTTACTTATGTGAAAATCTGATGATGTTTTAGATCATTTTTATGCAGAAATATAGAAAGTTCTAAAGTGCTCACAAACTTTCAAGTACCACTGTAGGTGAGTCTGGGATCGGCAACAAATACACCACAACCCTAACCAAGATAAATGAATGAATAAATGAACAATCACACAATTTCCTTCCTTCCATTTTCTATTTCTTGTTGTAATTTGTCATAATTGTTAAGTTCATTCAAGAGATTGGATGTTGATGGGATAGTTGTTAGATGGCACTTATCTGTAGTTTAAACTGTGTGAAACTTTGATAAGTTTTAGAAGTTTAATTAAGAATTATCACAAAACACAAATGCCTGTATAGGTTAGAGAAACCGACCTAACCCTCTGCTATCCCCTGCCATTTCTGGTTTTACTGCAGCTAACATCTGGCAACTGTAATACAGCACACTGAGCCATCTCTAAGAAGATAGGAACATGTACTTAACCCTGTACACTGTGTCTTTGCCCTTTTGTTCTTCCTTGCTCAAAGACAAGTTAAAGTGCATAGAATTGTCACCTTGTCTCATTGGTGCCTTCACACACATATACACACTCATAGACTCATGCCCAGAGGCAGGTCCTTTGAATAGCAGTGGGTTAAGACATAATCATCTGCACAGAAGAGAAGATTCACTTTGACCCCATCACCTCCCAACCTCATTCACTAGAGCTGCCAGGCCAGGAGAGTGGAAAAGCTAATTGCAGCATGTGAACCCAGAGGCGAGAGAGAGAAAGAGAGGCAGAGAGGAGATCCCACACAGCAACACCTGTTAGGCATGCAGGTTTTATTACGCTTATTATACCACGGGGATATCGGAATAATATCTGTGAAACAATATGGAACATGAGAAAATTAAACACACTTACACCCGCCTAACCTCCATTCTCTCCCTACTCTCACAAGCTAGGATCTTCTCACTCTTTACTTCATGCTTTGCTGTAACACTTCTCCAAAGTCTTCTCCCTTTATAATGTTGTGAAAAACAAACTGCAAAAAATTGGAAGACTTTTTAGGGATGAATAGAAATTAGTCAAGGCAACAAGTATTTGTGAGCGTTCACATGGAGACAAATTGTCTAGAAACGGAAATTCAGTACTGGCGATAGTCTTCCTAGGAGTGTGCATTGCTGCAAACCCATACAAAACGCAAAATAGTGCCTGCAGAAATGTAGTACATTTTACAGTGCAAGATTGTTTCAAAGCAGCTTTACACACATCTGAGATCCACAACCTGAACAAGCAAGCTTAAGTTGACAGTGGCAAGAAAATATTTCTAAACGTGATGAGAAATATTAGAAGAGACCCATCCTGCTTGCATTTACATTATTACATTAAAAGCATTTAATTCAAGGCAACTGATACAACCATATAAGGTACTAGAAAAGCAATTTTGGGTTAAGGGTCTTGTTCATGGGTCTATCAGTGGCAGCTTGGCAGTGCTGGGACTTGAACCGTGGACATTGTGGTCAACAGTCTAGTAAGTCACTACAGTAATGCTTGGACACCCTAGATGTTACAGTGGGGTAAAAAAGTATTTAGTCAGCCACTGATTGTGCAAGTTCTCCTACTTAGAATGATGAGAGAGATGAGAGAGGAAAACCTCCTTCCATCACTGAGAGCATTGAAGATGGAACGTGGCTGGGTCTTCCAGCATGAAATGATCCCAAACACACCGCTCGGGCAATGAAGGAGTGGCTCCGTAAAAAACATTTCAAGGTCCTGGAGTGGCCTAGCCAGTCTCCAGACCTCAACCCCATAGAAAATTTGTGGAGGGAGTTTGGAAAGTCCGTGTTGCCCAGCGACAGCCCCAAAAACATTCACTGCTCTAGAGGAGATCTGCATGGAGGAATGGGCCAAAAATACCAGCTACAGTGTGTGCCAACCTGGTGAAGGACTTACAGGAAACGTTTGACCTCTGTCATTGCCAACAAAGTTATGTTACAAAAGTGTTGAGTTGAACTTTTGTTATTGACCAAATACTTATTTTCCAACATAATTTACATTTAAATTCTTTAAAAATCCTACAATGTGATTTCCTGGATTTTTTTCTCATTTTTGTCTCTCATAGTTGAAGTGTACCTATGATGAAAATTAGAGACCTCTGTCATCTTTCTAAGTAGGAGAACTTGCACAATCAGTGGCTGACTAAATACTTTTTTTTACCCCATTGTATATATAGGGATTAAATGTACAACCCAAAATCTAAAGATATGGGGACAGTGCTTACACTACCTTGACTGTTATTTCAGTGGAGACAGATGAACCCAAGATATGTCATGTTTTGTCTGGTCAACCTCAAGTCCAACCTACATTTCAGGCCTTCAAGAAAACAGTGTGGATGCTAAAGCATTTACCATTTTGTAACATTGCCATTCCTTCTCACAACACGTAAGAGACGTTTTGACAACTTAAGGCGTGCACGGGGTTGTCACTGTCACATTTTTCATTTCAGAATTCTCCACACATTAATTTTGGGGAAAGGTCAGGAGTGCAGGCAAGTTTGTCCAGTGCCTGTACCCTCTTCTTCCAGCAGAAGAGCTCTCAGATATGGTCGGTACCTCTGGATCTCCGAACAAGAACTGTGCTAATGGAAAGACATTAGAAAAACATTGCTGCATGTCTCGAGTTAGCAAAAGACCACCATATAAGTGCACTAAGATCTTCCTTCTCTTCATCTTAGTGTTTGCTGTCCCACTTTAGAGCTTCTCCAAAGTTTTTCTCCCTCTGTCACGTTGTGGACTACTAACCCACTTTCACACCGAGCCAGCACTCTCTCTCTCCTGTGTGCGTCTAGGAAGATTAGCATTCAAGGAAACTCAGGCTTCTAATGAGCCCTTAATCATACAGTCCAATCCTCTACAAGCAGAGATTTAGCCAGTCAGATACTGTACGAACTACTGCCTACGTACATCCCCTGCTCAGACCAGAGCAGCTACGGGTGTTTCATCTCTGAATCTTCATAAATTCATGAAAGGCGGGGTCGATTTGTCCCAACGCCAAGGAGTCGAGTCAGTTCAGGAGATCAAACCTACTCAAGAGTGTCAGCCAAGACATCTCATGCATGGGAGTAACATGAAGTTCGTTCATGAATATACACAAGCTCAATAACAGGACCGATACACATGGCTTGACTTGGCATTTCGTCCTTCAGCTGCCTCAGTGGAAACCTTTCTCCTAAAAGCTAAAGCATCTTTTTTTCCACCTCAAAGCTAAGCAATGCATGATTGGTCACAGAGAGGAAAGAAGAAGAATATTCTAATTCTGAAGCTGCATTCCTTAACCGCACACGCAATTGCAAGAAAATCCTTTAAACTTTTAAAACTACCAGGATTTCTGCATTAATTCCTATTTTCTTCATCCCAGTAATAGCAATATATAAACACAGTCTACCTAAAGTAAAAACAAAGAACCTTAAAACAGAAATTCTGGATATATCTGAAGTTGAAAATGACTAAAACCATTTCTAAAACATTCGATCTTCATCAATCCATGCCTGCATTTGGAAATTGGTCTTGAAGCTGTTCTCCTTACAAGTGGACATCATGCAAAACTGGCCCCAGAAGCACACCATGTAACACTGAAGAAGGTGACCTGAGGCTAACAGTAAAATACCTTCATAAATCTCTAGAACTTGCTAACACATTTATTAATGTGTCCACTAGAATATAATCACAAAATAAAAATGGTGTTAATGGAAATGTTCCACAGAGAAAGCTGCTGCTATCCCAAAAACACTGTTGCAAAAGAACACCAGGTTGTCCCATAAAATCCTGTGGAGCAATGAGACAAATGTCTGTGTATGGGTTTAACACAATGAGTGTGTTTTCATGCAGTTAATAATCCAATAACTGCAGAAAATCTGATTTTGTTAGTAATCCGATCAATGACTTTACATGCTCTTGAGTCACCACATAACGGGAAAGCTCAGGGATTACATGGCTCAGGCGACAATCAGATTTTGCAACCAGCCAATAATCTGACAGAAGGATGTGTCGAAAACTTCAAACTTGATTAATTAAATAATTATTTTTTTCATTTCCGCAAGGATGTACTGCATTTCAGAGTCTCCCAAAAGTGTTTGATGGCTGTTTCACTGTGTTTAATTCTGTGATTGCCAGATCCTGTGAGAAAAATAAGCCACCAGGTCAATGGAAAAAAAGCCTAATGAAGCCAAATCTCTTAGAAAAAGTAGACCTGGCAACCGTGTCGCGTTACGCTTGCGTGCATGCTCAGACTGAGAAAAGCAATTGAAATTGGAGGAACGGGATATTGCGCTCAGAAATCTGATTGCTGAGCTAAAATCCAGCTCTCTTCATCAGATTACATACCTTAATCCGATCTGCGAAATCGTAGTATGCGGTTTATGTGACCACTTGAATAATCGGTATTTAATAATCGGTGCTTTCAGTATCTGGTGTGACCCCCCTCTGCAGCAATAACTGCAACTAAACGTTTCTTGTAACGTTGATCAGTCCTGCACACCGGCTTGGAGGAATTTTAGCCCATTCCTCCGTACAGAACAGCTTCAACTCTGGGATGTTGGTGGGTTTCCTCACATTAGCTGCTCGCTTCAGGTCCTTCCACAACATTTCGATTGGATTAAGGTCAGGACTTTGACTTGGCCATTCCAAAACATGAACTTTATTCTTCTTTAACCATTCTAGAACGACTTGTGTGCTTAGGGTCGTTGTCCTGCTGCATGACCCACCTTCTCTGGAGATTCAGTTCATGGACAGATGTGCTGACATTTTCCTTTAGAATTATCTGACATAATTCAGAATTCGTTGTTCCATCAATGACGGCAAACTGTCTTGGCCCAGATGCAGCAAAACAGGCCCAAACCATGATACTACCACCACCATGTTTCACAGATGGGATAAGGTTCTTATGCTGGAATGCAGGGTTTTCTTTTCTCCAAACATAATGCTTTTCTTTCAAACCAAAAATTTCTATTTTGGCCTCATCCATCCACAACACATTCTTCCAATAGCCTTCTGGCTTGTCCAAATGATCTTTAGCAAACTGCAGATGAGCAGTAATGTTCCTTCTGGAGAGCAGTGGCTTTCTCCTTGCAACCCTGCCATGCACACCATTGTTGTTCAATGTTTTCTGATGGTGGACTCATGAACATTAACATTAGCCAATGTGAGAGAGGCCTTCAGTTGCTTAGAAGTTACCCTGGGGTCCTTTGTGACTTCGCCAACTATTACACGTCTTGCTCTTGAAGTGATTTGTTGGTCGAGAGTAGCAATGGTCTTGAATCTCCTCCATTTGTACACAATCTGTCTGACTGTGG
The DNA here is from genome assembly GCA_025084515.1 of Ancistrus triradiatus. NCBI lineage: Eukaryota > Metazoa > Chordata > Actinopteri > Siluriformes > Loricariidae > Ancistrus > Ancistrus triradiatus. The sequence continues at coordinate 3,324 of JAJAGP010000259.1, read as the reverse complement.
ATTGGTGCAGTCTATATCGGGAGCAGTTAAGGCTCTGAACTACTAATCAGAAGGTTGCAAATTCAAAATCCTGGCTCTGCCAGACTTCCACTGTTGGGTCCTTTTGCAAATCCCTTAACCTTCAGCTGCTCAGCTCAGTTTTAACGTTCTGAATTTGCCAAATGCGGTAAATGTAAATATGTCCCACTTCTGGGCTTTAATTCTGCTGTGCTATAGAATTTTCTGTTTAAAAAATGTGGTTCATATTTATTTATTCATTAACACCCCTAATTAATATTTGAGTAATATCCTACATACTGTATATGTTGTAACCTTTAAGCATGTAATTATACTGACAGAAATATAAAGAGAATAATTGACGTCATCACACTTTGAAAACAAACGCTACAAATATGATTTTATGGAATAAATATTTGTTTTAATCATCTACTGCCATCACGGTACTGCTAGGGATCCAAGATATTTCATTTATTACATATAATCTGCTTTAAAAACCTTAATAACACCACTCCAAATTTTCTTAAAGTCAGCATATCTGCATGTATGGCAGCAATTCCATTCCAGTATCTGATTAATTCCAACCCAGATTCACACATTCTACTTAATTAGGTGATCACCTGAGCCAACTCTTATGTACTGAGAAAAAGTACAAGATATATGAAAGCTGTGATTGAAATATTGACTTCTGAACTTTCCTAAGTTAAAACGTTAGTACTGTTCTTCAAACACATTAATATAAACTTGTTTTCATTGTCTTATTATGTGCATTATTAATCATACAATGAAACACTGCATCTTCTTTGTTATTTTGACCAGTTGCCATTGCTGCGAATAAAGATTTTTATATGGAATTGCCAGTAATGTACAGAATAAAACAACAATGTTTCATTTCACTCAAGCACATTCAGTACCTACAAATAGTAAAAGCACAGAAACTGATCTTTATTTTTCCCAGAGCTGTATTTTTTAGTTCCCATTATTTTTAGGTTGAAAGGCAACGACCTGTTTTATGGCGAGACTACAAAGGTCGTAGAAGAAACACTCCTTAAGTAAAAACCTGGCAACCTCTAAGGTGTAATCTAATGTAGCATTTAAATATTGAGCAGTTTCATAAAGTACATATGTTTTATTATAAACACACACACACACACACACACACACACACACACACACACAGTGATGAGGGACAGCTTTAAAGGTAATTGATTTTATCCCTGCTTAATTTCCCCTCCTCACTCCCTTGAGCTTCATCAGCAGTCTGTCAATAGGATCGCCAGCCAAGCTTCATCCGTTAGCGCCAAGGAAACGCCTCAATCAGATCTCCATCACTCAGTCTCACACATGCAGACACACACATACACACACACTTTTGAAACAGAGCCACCACATTCACAACACACACAAACACTGTCACACATCCCTCCCTGAACCCAGCAGCAGAGAACTTCCTCTCATGAATACTGTACATGCACGCTCACTTTCTCTTGTTCACTATTACAGCTGGTCCATTAGAGATTCTGTAGGGTCGCAAAACCTGATTGACTTGATACTTGTTCTTTGACATGCGCAGTAAGTACGACTGTCAAAATAAACGCGTTAACTAGGTCTTTTTTATGTAATTAATCACATTTTCACTGTTTGACCACACGAGGCACCTGGGGAAGAGAATGAGTAAGTATAGCAAAAGAGTTTGGACACTTCATTACTGAGTGACTGCAGATATGTCACGTAAACACACGTTATGTTAAACATGCCTGCCACACAAGACAACAGTTTGCAGATGCTGTATTAAAAAAGTTCCTAATGAAATGTGTGTGTATTGAAAGCAACTCTCAAAGAAGTTTCCTTGGCTGAGCATCAACACACAAGCTGAAGATCATCAAGTGCAATGTCAGATAATGGCTGGACTGGTGGCAACAGAAACTTGTCTGGAGATTGAATTCCTTTGCACTCTGAAGTAATGTTGTAGTCAAGATCAAGACCGGGCGTGGCCGACACTGAGACCAGATCAAGGTTTTTTTTCATCATATAAGAATTTTAAAAAATAGTTTGTAATTCACTTCATATTCATTACATATTATACATTTTAATAAATAATACTATATTTCATCACATATTTTGTAAAATATAACATTAAATAACATATAACCTAAAATGCGTTATTATTATTATTATTATTATTATTATTATAACCTTAGTAAACTAAGGCAATGTAACTTTTAGAAGCAAATGATGATTCTGTTCCCCTTCTTCTCTCAAACTTAAGTCAAGCCAGGATTATTTCTATAGATTATTTCTTTTTTACAGTACAGCATTGTCTCAAAGCAGCTTTACAAATTTAGATTATCTTCTAAATTATAAAGCCAGTCCCAAATTGAGCAACCTAGGGCGACAGTGGAACATAAAAGCTCCCTAAACATTATAAGGATGAAACCTTGGGAGGAGAGACTCAAAAAGGGACCATGGCTCAAAAAAGGACTTCTGGGGTTCTGTAGGTGTTATATGTAAGAATTAAGTAAGTTATCTAATAAATAAGTTAATAGTAATAGTTTAAAAGAACATTAACAGAGAGAAGATATTTATATGATATAATATGATAAAATAAAATATGATTAGTGAATAACATAACAAGTAACAAGTAGATTTTTTAGAGAAAACGAAATATTACGATGAGTATAATAAAATGGAGAAAAGCTATAGCATATAAGCCCATAATGAAAAATAAATATTGACTAGAATAACATAAAAATATCCATATCAGTATATATGCATACTTAATCAGAGGTCATCACATAAAGTGAATTGAATATAGCCAACAACATCCACTCTTACCATTTTTATTATTAAATGCCAAAACATAATAATAACATTTCAATCTGCCCTCTATATATACCGTATTTTTCGGACCATAAGGCGCACTTAAAATCTTTTAACTTTCACAAAAATCGACAGTGCGCCTTAAAATGCGGTGCGTCTAATGTATGAATTAATTCTGGTTGTGCTTTCTGACCTAGAACCGATTGTAGATAGTACACGGCGCTCATAAATCTGTCAAAATGTTTTAGCACGGCCTTGATAAGTTACGAAGCTTACGGCCACCGTAGTGCGCAGCATCGCGGAGTAATACGGTATGTGCTTCAGCATTAGGGTGTGTGCATTCATTCATTTATTTTCGAAGCGGATTTCAAACACAACGCTATCAGTCACGCAGTACAACATGGACATAGAGCAGCTGTGAGAGAATTCAACATTAACGAATCAATGGTACGGAAGTGGAGGAAGCAAGAAGACGCCCTGCGCCAGGTAAAGACCAAACTGAGCTTC